>OZ020261.1:10822451-10963544 GCA_963971285.1 Astropecten irregularis
CCTCGGCTCCGGCTCAGGCTCCGGCGCTGTCATCCATATGCTGAAAATGTAGGTTGTGGATTTTCATTGTAGCTGAATCTCTTTTTTCTCGTTCAGAATAGAGTATCTACTTCCGAACCGTAGCCAAAAGCCTCTATTTTGATGCCCGTTAGTTTAAAAATGGATACTCAAAATGGAGCCGAAGCCGAAGCCTGAGGCCCCAGAACAACTTTGGATTAAAGTGGACGGCGAGGTCGAAGCTCGTCGATCGCCCGGGTTAGGGTTGCATGCACCCAAGTAAATAGATTTAGTATTAATTTTCATTTCTCGGGGAGAACAAGATACAAGCACAAGAACAACAATTAACACTTTCAGTAGAACAGGACAAAACAAATACATAACTACAATCCAATTAGCTTCCGAAGGATTGCCCAAAAGGAATTATTCCTGCCAAAGGGGCTCTCCAGACTAATTGAATTAAATAAATATAAAAATTAAAAAAAAAATCATAAATTTCAAATAATTTAAAAAAGAAATAATTTAAATAAACTCACATAGACCCCAATTAAGGTTAAATACCCATTAACTCCCATAACTCCCATTAAGGTTAAATCCTTACTTCAAAAATCATTAAAAATATACACCTCTCACATCAGCTATTCGAGTTGCACAGAAAAAAATGATGATGATCATGTCACCTTTCATTTTCTTTTCATTTTATGGTGGGTTGACCATTGCATTTTTTTTAAATATATACTCATTCTCAGCTGATCACCCCTAAAACAAGGTAAACGGGATCACTCAGTCAAAGAAGCCATTTTCAAAAAAACATCCCTCTGCAAAGCGGCTGAAGAATAGACCCACTTTCTCACCCAATTGCATCACAAATGGTCACAAATGGAAACCCAGAGTCCACTGGCAGGAGGTCTAGTACCATATTTCTTCAATCCATCATTTTTATAGCTCTCAGAACTCTCTTCATTAAAACATATTGAGGAGGAAACATAAGAGAAATTTTAATTTTCCTGATTAATCCAGAAACATTACAACCCTGCAGGCAATGGAAAAGCCTGGAAATTGGAATAAACGCGCGCGTGATTGGCCATTAATAGTGTTTGGAAATACAAGTTTTACTTTCCCAACTCTGATTGGCTTATGAATGTGACGTCGTTTTAAGCTGTTCTTATGCCAGTGTGTATTGTATTTTTTTCGGTAACCATAGGATATAATTCCCTAGCTTTGCCTTTTGTACATTGAAATGAATTTTTTGGCAGCTAAACTAATCGAAGCTAATGATGAGACTGATGAACATCAGTGCACGAGAATTTATATAGACAATATTAAGATTGTATTAGATTTGCCCCCCACCCCCCCCCCCCCCCGATGTGTACGAGCACCACACACTCAGTGCTTGTTTATTTTTGTTATTACATACTACAATCTATGGCTGTGTCCCAATTCTCTGGCTGCGGCTACAAATTACGCATGAACCTATGGGAGCCACTAGCCAGACCCACTAGCCCGTTTCCATAGACTTGTGTGTTATTTGCGGTCAGCCAGAGAATTGAGACACGGCCTATTATGCTGCTGGCGTACGAGTTGGTTGGCGTACGAGTTGGTCGGCGTACGAGTCGGGCGGCGTACCAGTTAACCAGCATTCAAGGCCCTTTTCCAAACCTCGGCTCCGGCTCAGGCTCCGGCGCTGTCATCCATATGCTGAAAATGTAGGTTGTGGATTTTCATTGTAGCTGAATCTCTTTTTTCTCGTTCAGATAGAGTATCTACTTCCGAACCGTAGCCAAAAGCCTCTATTTTGATGCCCGTTAGTTTAAAAATGGATACTAAAAATGGAGCCGAAGCCGAAGCCTGAGGCCCCAAAACAACTTTGGATTAAAGTGGACGGCGAGGTCGAAGCTCGTCGATCGCCCGGGTTAGGGTTGCATGCACCCAAGTAAATAGATTTAGTATTAATTTTCATTTCTCGGGGAGAACAAGATACAAGCACAAGAACAACAATTAACACTTTCAGTAGAACAGGACAAAACAAATACATAACTACAATCCAATAAGCTTCCGAAGGATTGCCCAAAAGGAATTATTCCTGCCAAAGGGGCTCTCCAGACTAATTGAATTAAATAAATATAAATTAAATAAATAATCATACATTTCAAATAATTTAAAAGAAATATAATTAAAATAAACTCACATAGACCCCATTAAGGTTAAATACCCATTAACTCCCATAACTCCCATTAAGGTTAAATCCTTACTTCAAAAATCATTAAAAAATATCCACCTCTCACATCAGCTATTCGAGTTGCACAGAAAAAAATGATGATGAACATGTCACCTTTCATTTTCTTTTCATTTTATGGTGGGTTGACCATTGCATTTTTTTTAAATATATACTCATCCTCAGCTGACCACCCCTTAAACAAGGTAAACGGGATCACTCCAGTCAAAGAAGCCACATTTTCAAAAAACATCCCTCTGCAAAGCGGCTGAAATTATAGACCCTTTTCTCACCCAATTGCATCACAAATGGTCACAAATGGAAACCCAGAGTCCACTGGCAGGAGGTCTAGTACCATATTTCTTTAATCCATCATTTTTATAGCTCTCAGAACTCTCTTCATTAAAATATATTGAGGAGGAAACATAAGAGAAAGTTTAACTTTCCTGATTAATCCAGAAACATTACAACCCCGCAGGCGTTGGAAGAGCCTGGAAATTGGAATGAACGCACGCGTGATTGGCCATTAATAGTGTTTGGAAATGCATTTTTTACTTTCCCTACTCTGATTGGCTAATGAATGTGACGTCGTTTCAAGCTGTTGTTTTGCCAGTGTGTATTGCACTTTTTCGGTAACCATACGATATAATTCCCTAGCTTTTGCTTTGTGTACATTGAAATGAATTGTTTTGGCAGCTAAACTGAGCGAAGCTAATGATTAGACTGATGAACATCAGTGCACGAGAATTTGTAGACAATATCAAGATTACATTAGGTTTGCCACCCCCCCCCCCCCCCCTCACCGAAGTGGACGAGCACCACACACTCAGTGCTTGTTTATTTTGTTATGTACTGTACAAACTACAATCTTAATATGCTGGCGGCGTACGAGTTGGTCGGCGTACGAGTTGGGCGGCGTACGAGTTGACCAGCATTTAAAACAATTTAGGATTAAAGTGGACGGCGAGGCCGAGGCTCGTCGATCGCCCGGGTTAGGGTTGCACCCAAGTAAATTGATTTAGTATTTATTTCATTTCTCGGGAAGAACAAGTTACAAAGCACAAGAACAACAATTAACACTTTCAGTAGAACATGGCCAAACAAATACATAACTACAATCCAATTAGCTCCCGACGGAATGCCCAAAAGGAATTATTCCTGTCAAAGGGGCTCTCCAGACTAATTGAATTAAATAAATATGAATTAAATAAATAATTATAAATTACAAATAATTTACAAATTAAATAATCTAAATAAACTCTCATAGACAGTTGTGTTAAATCCTTACTTCATGAATCATTTAAAAATATCCAGTTCTCACATCAATTGTCCAAGTTGCACAGAAAAAATGATGATCAACATGTCACCTTTCATTTGTTTTCACATTTTATGGTGGATTGCCCATTGAATATTTTTTAGATATACTCGTGCTCAGCTGACCACCCCTTAAACAAGGTAAACGGGATCACTCCAGTCAAAAACACCATTTTCAAAAAAACATCCCTCTGCAAAGCGGCTGAGATAGACCCACTTTCTCACCCAATTGCATCACAAATGGTCACAAATGGAAACCCAGAGTCCACTGGCAGGAGGTCTAGTACCATATTTCTTCAAACCATCATTTTTATAGCTCTCAGAACTCTCTTAATTAAAATATATTGAGAAGGAAACATAAGAGAAAGTTTAACTTTCCTGATCAATCCAGAAACATAACAGCCCTGCAGGCAATGGAAAAGCCTGGAAATTGGAATAAACGCGCGCGTGATTGGCCATTTATAGTGTTTGGAAATACAATTTTTACTTTCCCTTCTCTGATTGGCTTATGAATGTGACGTCGTTTTAAGCTGTTCTTATACCAATGTGTATTGTACTTTTTCGGTAACCATAGGATATAATTCCATAGCTTTTGCTTTGTGTACATTGAAATGAATTTTTTGGCAGCTAAACTGAGCGAAGCTAATGATTAGACTGATGAACATCAGTGCACGATAATTTGTATAGACAATATCAAGATTATATTAGGTCCCCCCCCCCCCCCTCACCTAAGTGGACGAGCACCACACACTCAGTGCTTGTTTATTTTGTTATTACAAACTACAATCTTAATATGCTGCTGGCGTACGAGTTGGTCGGCGTACGAGTTGACCAGCATTCAAAACAACTTAGGACTTAAGTGGACGGCGAGGCCGAGGCTCGTCGATCGCCCGGGTTAGGGCTGCACCCAAGTAAATTGACTTAGTATTTATTTCATTTCTCGGGAAGAACAAGTTACAAAGCACAAGAACAACAATTAACACTTTCAGTAGAACAGGACAAAACAAATACATACCTACAATCCAATTAGCTTCCGAAGGATTGCCCAAAAGGAATTATTCCTGCCAAAGGGGCTCTTCAGACTAATTGAATTAAATAAATATAAATTAAATAAATAATAATAAATTACAAATAATTAATAAAATAAATAATTTAAATAAACTCCCATAGAGAGCTATGTTAAATCCTTACTTTAAAAATCATTTAAAAATATACAGCTCTCGCATCAGCTGTTCAAGTTGCACAGAAAAGATTATGATGAACATGTCACCTTTCATTTTCTTTTCATTTTATGGTGGGTTGACCATTGAATTTTTTAGATATACTCGTGCTCAGCTGACCACCCCTTAAACAAGGTAAACGGAATCACTCCAGTCAAAGAAGCCATTTTCAAAAAAACATCCCTCTGCAATGCGGCTGAAATAGACCCACTTTCTCACCCAATTGCATCACAAATGGTCACAAATGGAAACCCAGAGTCCACTGGCAGGAGGTCCAGTGTCATATTTCTTCAATCCATCATTTTAATAGCTCTCACAACTCTCTTATTTAAAATATATTGAGTGCTTAACTTTTATTCATGAGCTCGGCGGACGGATTTTGGCAATATTTACTTGGGTGCACCCTGACTGAGTTTAATCAGCCATGTTGGGAAACACAACAGAGTTGTTGGTGGTGCGACAGAAACCAGAATGAGACAGAATGTTCCTTGGACCCTGGCATTATTTGATCAGTGCACCATAACATTGAGTATGCTCTTCAGTCAATTCATATAGAATGTAAACAAGGTCATAGTCCTGTAAAATATATGGCTGTTTTTATCTAATTGCCCATTGTACCCCATTCAAGTATATACATGTGTAGTAACATATGATCTATGGGCGTTTACTATTAAAACGGATGCTTATGCTCAGGCTCAGGCTCCAGCTCTGTCATCCATATGCTGAAAATATAGGTTGTGGATTTTCATTGAAGCTGAAACTCTGTTTTCATTTTCATACCACATGATCTACTTCAGAACCGCAGCCAAAAGCCTCTGTTTTGATAGCCGTTATTTCAGAATGGATTCGCGAAATATAGCCGGAGCCTGAGACGGAGCCTGAGCCTCCGTTTCGTAAAAGCACTTTGTCATACTTCATGTTTAGTCATTACTTTATCATTTTCGGACCACGGTGCTTCCGGTGGGATTTCCCGAATTACACAATGTTATGTTGCCTTTTGTTTGTGTGATTAAACATTAACTAGTTTTGAGGAGTGGATGTTTATTCCATTACTTAGGGAAGCAGTATTGATGTCCAGTGTTCCGTGTATCGACGTAACAAGTGAACGCATTTAAAACTCGGAGTCTCTATTTCATCTGCAAAATGGGTACGTTTAACCTGTGTTTTAATAATTGTATTGTCCATGAGTATCAGTTTTTACGTCTGTCTGTTCGTATTGTTTTTGTCGTTTGTGTTGTTGTTGTTTTGTGTTGCAACAACATTGTAATTAGTGCGTATGGGAAACTCAATGTACAAGATTCGACAGATTGTCTCGCTATCTCAAAATTAACATCTATTATTTGCTTGAAGACTGTGAACTTCAAAAAGAAGCATTAGTACGGAGCTCCAGAGGTGCCATCCGACTTGTTGAGATCCTGAGATAATCTATATCACGGGATGACGACTTCTTAAAATCAAGATGTCGACATCCAGAGATAATAAGGTTATATCTTGCAATGGGTACAAACGGTTCAGTATAGGCCATCTATTAGCATACGTTCAAACAAGATGTCGACTAGTGTCGTCATCGCGTGATAAATTATCCGAGGATGTCGACATCTTGATTTTAGAATGTCGTCATCCCGTGATAAATTATCCGAGGATGTCAACATCTTGACTTTAGGATGTCGTCATCTCGAGATACATGTATCTCAAGATGTGGACATCTTAATTTTGTCATGTTGTCATCGTGAGCAATTTACTGCTAAATGTAATTTAACCAAATAAAACCAACAACATTTTAAGCAGATTTCCAAAAACAGTATCACAACATTTGACAGAAAAACGTCCCCTTTAATGTTAAAGGTTTTACAGTGCATGATCTCTTCAGATGTTGACGTCCACATTGGTGTTTAACTTGATTGCAATTGCCTTGTTTTTCTGTTCACAGATTCAAAGCTGTTGATGATTCTCGGTTTGGTGGCGTTGGCAATCGGTGGTGGTATGTACAATGAAAACCCTAGGACATGCGTTTGAACAGGCACCGTTTTGACGCATTGAATAAAAGGGATTCGAACCTGCCCCTCCCTGTATACCACAGCGTTGCTCTACCAACATTTATAAATTATCCAGCCCTATGTTAGTCTATGTGATAGACGCACTCGCCATACAGCGAGTGAACGTCTATCACATGCATGCAGATTTCATTATTAAAGGTAGTATCATACTTTGGTAAGAAACCAAAACAGAAATGTTCACAGATTTACGCACAACTTACAGGGTATTAAGATGGTGGTGGTAGAAACATACCGTTAAAATGTTTCCGTCTGAAATGGTGTATTTATCCAGAGATTAGTAAAACAACGACCGAAAATCTTTTTGATCTTTTTTTTAAAGATCAAAAATAAAAGAGAAAAAGACTTAAAAAATACTTTGGCCGTTTTTCACTGTTTTCTCGAAAAGTGGGCACCGTATAGGACTGAAATTTTCACAGATGACTGTTACTGTATCTGTGTTGTTATTTTTGCCCATAAATCTGTATTTCTTTGATAAAAACCAAAGTATGATACTACCTTTAAACACAGCGCTTCGTAAACATTGAAAGATATTGCTGAATGTAATGGAAACAACACAAGCAATGATTGTATATATTTTGTATGCTATGGAAAGTTTGTAAAAACGTTGAAGTCTGTAACGCCGTCTGTCAAGAAGATGAAATGATTTCTAACATTTGGCCGCCCATGCCAAGTATTGTCAACCAGCATGTTAGTGGGCCTGTTTGTTTCACGCAAAGGATCCGATATTTTGGGATCCACCTCTTATGCAGGGTACGCTAAAATGGGATCCGGATCCGGATCCGCAGGATTCGTCATAAACAAACAGGCCCAGTATTTGTAAGCAAAATGTTTCCATGTGTCTTTCCATAGGGAAATCGCACTTGAGTTGCTACACGTGCCTTCCAAGCGGTATATGCATGGGTGACAGTCTGGGGCAACTGCAGCACTGCCCAGATGCACAGCCGGGATTCGTGCTAAATCAGTGCTTCAAATTTGACGGTACTCTAACGAGATCAGCAGACGGTATGCTCTTTTCATTGTTGATGAGTTGTTTAAAGGTTTACTGTAATCAAAATTAGTATAATGGTGAAAGTGCTTTAAAATGATTGCTTAATGCATAATTAATTACTATATACATTTTTGTGTTTATGTAAGTGCTTAATTTTGACTAAAATTTTACAAAATCAGTACATGTATGCCCCGCCCCCTAAAAAAGGCCTCATTGGAACCGATCCACACAAAAATAGTGTGTGACGTCACATACAGAACTAGAATAGGCTCGCACCACAGTATACTGCGCGGCGTTCTGCATGATTGTGACGTAAGCAAGGTTTTTCGTCGCGAAAAGTGGGGTGCTCAATGTGTCTAAAATACCTCTTTTTTCTATCTATAATATTTTTAGCACAAACAATGATAGACAGGTTGAGTTTTATAACAACAAGATGTATTAAACTTCACATGAGTTTTGATTACAGTAAACCTTTAAAACCGCTATAGATCAGCGCGGACATCCGGGTACTTTCATTCTCATAACTTGACAACCGATGAAAACTAACGTGTAGATGGCGCAAGCTACGGACAAATTACGCACAAACCGTCCGTCGTCGAGAATTGTTTTCTGAATATTTTGGAAAAGAAGCAGAAATCGTGTTCTGTGCGACTTTCATTGTCGAGTCCTAGTTTTTCCTCAGACAATAATCCTTCTTTGAAGTACCGTATACTAAGATTAAAGAATTCTGGCAGCTTTTTGTCTTAAAACCTGTACAACTTAATGCTTTGTTTTCATCGGCTCCAAGGTCGGTGAGTTGGAATGACGTCACTCCGCGCTGATCTTTATGACTTCAAACGGACCATGTACAGGGGGGCGATTTCACTAACGTTTTTGTGGTCATCGCTAAAGTCCAAATCCATCGCTATATGGAAAATTGCTACACAAAATAGCGATACATTTTCCGTTTAGCGAGGGATTTGTTTTAGCGATGATCGCAAATAGTGAAATCGGCCCAGGGGTTGGATTCAGGATTCTACGATCGATCGTAACCGTCGAGTTACGAGGGGTAACTCGTCGTATTCCACATAGGGAGCAATGCATCATAAGTCCTACGATTGATAGTAAGTTACGATGAGTTTGGTAAAATCGACCACAGTGTTCTTAAAATTAGGCTAGATTTAACGAAGCCATACGATTGATCGTAACTCGAGTTACGACGGATAACCCATCGAATACTACGTAGGGCTGCAATGCATCTTAAGTCCTACAGGTGATAGTAAGTAACGGTAGTTACGGTAGCCGTGCCAGTCTATCAAAAAAATACAGAAAATTAGGGTAGCACTTATAAAAAGACTAACTATGAAAAAACTACATAATCTCATGTACATGATGTTCACGAACACGAACGTTTTGCTGCACTTACTGACACTGATCTCGACGAAATTGTGGACAATGAATAATATTTTTGAGGTATAGTAAAACAAATATCGCACGGTTTATTTCGGGTGGACAGTCGATTCTAACTTCCCTCGGTGTTGGAAGTTGACCATTATGTTCAAACGTTCAACATCTCGGGGAGCTAGAATCGACATGGTTCAGACATGTGCAACGCATGGGCAACGGGAGAATACCCAAACTGCTTTACCTATATGGAAACCAACTCATGGGAAGCGCAGACATGGTCGGCCTAAAACTACATGGAGAGATGTCATTCAGAGAGATCTCTCACTCCTAGACACTGGGTGGTCAGTTGAAGATGCAGAAGTGGCAGCTCAAGACCGGTCCATTTGGAAGTTTTTCTCAAGTCAGGCAGCAAGTGCAGAAAATGCACGAAGCTTTCAAGGGGTCGATTTCACCAAACTCTTCGTAACTTACTATCAATTGTAGGACTTTTGATGCATTGAAGCCCTACGTGGGATAGGCCCCCTACGATGGGTTATCCTTCGTAACTCGAGTTACAATCGATCGCAGGGTTTCGTGAAATCGACCCCAGTTAGTTTAGGATCGACTGTCCACCCTCATACCGTGTGATATTTGTTTTACTATATCATTATTTTAATACTAATATCTAATTTATTGTCTTTCTTTTATTGTTTTTGGTGGGGGTTGCTGGGAACTTAGGAGAACACGTGACTATAACAGGCTTCATGAAGGGATGTGTGTATCTCAAATCAAACAGTCGAGCTCCTGAGGATATCTGCTACGTCAATGATGAAGCCGAGAAATTCATCCACGGTGTGGTGTTGTACGATGGTAAGGAGACTGAGTATGACTTAGACGTGAACGGACAACTCTGCTTCTGCAGTAAAAACAGCTGCAACGGCTCAGCCTCCCTCAAGCCGTTTCTCGGTCTGATTATTGTCGGTGGCTTGATCTACCTTCTCTTCAAGTAGAATACGAGGAAGACATTTCACACAAATGTTCACCTGTTTTTACAGAAACTTCATTTTTGTTGCCAGTACGTGAGAGAATTCAATTCAAAATATTGCTTTTAAATAGTCAACGGGTTAGCACCATGAAGGGGCCAATTTCATATAACTGTTAAGCACAAAAAATTGCTAAGCATGACATTTCTGTCTTAATAAAAACAGGGTTGACAACAAAATTTCCACATGTTTTGTATCACTTGTGATTGTTCTTTGGCTGTTGTTCGCTGACCATGAATATCAAATGGAATTTTCAATGGTTTGGTTTATTGGGCGAGACATTTTTGTGCTAAGCAAATTTGTGTGCTTAACAGTTTTATGAAATTGGCTCCAGGTTATCTCCATGAACTTATTACACCATACATTCCTCAACGTAGTCTCCGGTCATCTAAGACGTGTCTTCTCGTGACATCTAGAACACACAATACTTATGGGAATAGGGCCTTTTCATCAGCAGTACCAGCTCTCTGGAATACTCTACTCACCGATAGGCATTCGTACAGCTTCATCCTTAGATAATTTCAAATTGCAACTAAAGACCCATTTGTTTCAATCACACTTTAATTAGGTACTCCTCTGATCCTTATCTTTGTATGAATAATTATCTGTATCAATTTTAGTATCATTTCTTTGTATCATTTATTTTCCCTCTCCAGCACCTCGGAATAGTTTTCTAGATAGATGACGCTATATAAATGCTTATTATTATTATTATATTATTATTAAGACAAATAATGTTGCATTCTTGATTTAAGCCGTTGACATAAGTAATTTTCTTGTTTCAAAATAATTTCAAAATACTATTCATGTAGGACAGACGCGCGTATTCTTAGTGGTGTGCAGCTCACCGCGAGTGTGACTATGTGAAGTTGATTAGAATTTGTTTTATCACCCTTTGTCGTTCATAGAGGACTTCAGACAAACTTAAATTGGGCAAGCAGCCTGACAATGCATTGAGTTTTTAATTATCTGTTATCTGTTTAATTCAATTTAATTTATTGAAAGGTGAACAAAGGAAATTTGAAATGCAGTCAGTTTCCCTTGTGGTTGTTTAATGATTATTTTAATCTTAATTTAATTGAATTTGATTAACCCTAACCCTACACGTTCCACAGAAGACAAGAGCTGCGTAGCAAACATTACCGCAGTCTCCACGGGGGGACTGGATCATAAACCACACATTGCCACACAAACCACAGTATGGTGTATTATAGTAATCAGGATACCACAATTACCACAGAAGAAAACATGTTTGGCAAACTGGTTTGGAGGTGATTTCGATTATTTTGTTTTTGCTGGGCAGTCTTACCTTAAAGGTAATATCATACTTTGGTTTTTGTCAAAGAAATGCAGATTCATGGTCACAAATATAAAAGAAGATACAGTAGCAGTCATCTTATACCCCGAGAGTTATGGGTAAATCTGTGAAGATTTCTGTTTTGGTTTCCTTCCAAAGTATGATACTACCTTTAAATTAAAAGTTTATCCAATAATGTTCCATCAACCTTAATTATTGAGCCCCCATTTTGTAAGACCCACACGTTGGTCATGTTCAATCTTCTCTTAAAAGAAACGGAATACTCAAAACATCATTATTTTAAAGCTATTTAATTCACACAGAACGCAACAAAATTTATATTACAAACACTTAAAGCATGAGACCAAGTCAAACAAAATTCCAAACATCAAACTTATTTTTTTCAAAGAAACATTACTCCACTCAGAGAACACATAACAATTTAAAGCTAAAAATTGGACAACAGATTTCATATAGTTAGAGACTTTCTAAATATTGTGAGACACTTAATTCTGACAAAAAAATAAAGAAACTTAGCTTGTTGCAATACCAGGGCGAACGTCTCAAATAAATAACTTAGTATGTCTTTAAAATCTCATCTTAGTTAACTTATTCCTTAAACTTGAATTAAATTTAACAGACAAAAAGAAAATACTGTAAAGCAATAAATAAAGTGGCATATAAAAATAGGAAAGAATTTACTTAAATCGCTTGCACATCAGATTCTTCATTTTAGATAAAAAATGAAAGGGCTTATCGATCATGAAGCAAACTTAATACTAGATAAGACACTTGAGTGTACAAAATTTTAGAAAAACTAAAAAGTCTTACATTTTTAGATGCCATGTATGAAGTTTGTGCATAAGAGTAAACGTGTGGGAATTCAAGTAAAATCTTCCCTTAAAAATAGCATGTTGTTACCATTTTTTATCTGTTGATTAAAATAAACTTTTGTGCATAAATGAGTTCAGTTTATTTCTTCTTTTTGCCACCGTCTTTTGGGGCGGCCTTAGAAGGCTTGGCCTTGGATGTTTTGCTGGTCGCCACATCGGCCTTAGCTTTTGTCTTGGCAGCGACTGGCGACTTCTTGGCTGGCTTCTTGGCCGGTGCTTTCTTGGCCTTTGCCGCTGCAGCTGGGGAGGTGGCAGTCTTTTTCTTGGCAGCAGCTGCGGTGGTCTTGGCCTTGGGCTTGATGAGTTTTGGCGTGCGGAGTGGCGAGTGGGACTTGCTGAGACGGCTGCGGATTTTCTTGGACTTGCTGACCCGCGGCGTGGCGCTGACGGACCGGGCACGGGCTCGGGGTACCGGCTTGCCCTTCGAAGACTTCTTCGGCGTCACTGAGCGGCCGCGGCCCGCTGTTGCTGCTCCGCTGTCTCCGTCACCTTTCGCCTTCTTCGCCTTGGCTTTAGTGGTGGCTGCAGCCTTCTTGACTTTCTTGGTAACGGGTTTAGGTGGCTTACCCAGCCTGTAGCGCCCAGAGAGCGTAGTGGTGGCCTCCTCGCTCTTCTTTGGTCTCTCGATGAGCTTCAGCACCAGTCCTTTATCCAAGGCATTCCTCATGAGGTTCCTCAATCTGGCTTTGGTGATCTCAGGGTAGCGGTCCTCGATCCACTTACGGATGGCGACCACGCTGGTGCCCTTCCGTGGGTTGTCATCGCAGGCTCGTATCGCCTCCAGCACCATGTCCAGAGTCTTGGGGTGACCGGGAGCAGGCCGGGATTTCGTCGGTGCAGAACCCGCCCCGCTGGAGCTCTCAGACACGGTAGAATCGGCCATGTCCTTCTCGCTTAACCCTCACTCTCTCAGCGTTATAAATATGCCTTTCCTTAACAGCACAGCAAGTTCTATCTTCTACTAAACACCGTGTGGGCTTGTTCACAAAAGCAGATTCCTGTACAAGTAATGAATGCACCAGCTTTCTTTTTTAAACAACAGACGATTCAGTGACGAACAGCTAACTGGACGCAGTATACAGATTTGTGAAACCTGACGTCACAATGCTGGGCACTATACACAGTCTTTACGGACCCCGGCCAAACCATCTCATGAATTATTCAACATCTTCAATATCAGCGAAGGCGCACAGGATACCTTTCTTGGAAAGTGTGTTTCAAAGAGTTAATTAAAAGACTTAATTGCAATTTCTGTTTCAAATGCGGCCAAACTGAACGGTGGGAATTTTAAAGCACTCACTAACGCACCGAATACCGCGACTATTTTATCCAGGCGCCACCATAAAAGGCTGAAACCAAGTAAAAACTTTCAAACACGAAGAATTTGTCTTTTAACCTGTTGCAAAAAGTTTGATTTTTAGATCATTTTGGGGAGTTCAATGGAAATTACCAAAAATATTTATATTTTAGACACCACTTTCCTAGGAAAAATTGTTAATTTACACGAATTTAACTTGCAGACAACATAAGAAATCGTATAAAAAGACAAGCGCGAACATTCTACCGATGGTGTTGCTAAAAATACGACAGTATTATGTGTCAAAATAAATACGTTTCTTAAAAGATTATTTCAAGGAAAATCTCTCTTTTAATTTGTTATTCAACATTGATAAATTGTCAAATCCTTGCTCAAAATAGGAAAATAGGCAATGAACTGTCGAAAAAATAATAAATTTAGAAGAAAGTAGGAAAAACTGTGACATCAAGAATATCTTCAACTACACGGTTGAAATTGAATTAAACTAGATGTTATTTTTCTGTTCCAAATTGAGTTAACTTTTCTGTTATCGGTCCAACCATCACTGTCTTCTTTTAAGAAAATGTTGTAGGCCTAAGTAATTATTATTAAGTAATGTCGGTTTTGCTGTCATTCCGGTGTCGATATTGGTGACGGAGTAAGTGTCGGTATTTGTGGTGGTGCTGATGTTGGTGTTGGTGTTTGTGTACATTTTCAAACCACGACTGTCTTGTTCTTTAAATAAAAAATATTTTATAAGTACTATTTATTGATGTCGGTGCCTTCGTAGCGGTCTCGGAGCAAGTGTCGACATTGGTGTCGGAGCAAGTGTCGGTATTGGTGCTGGAACAAGTGCCGATGCAGTGTTGGTTTAGATGTTCAAAACACGACTGTCTTGTCCATATATAATATTTTAAAAGCAACTATTCATTGGTGCCGGTTTTCTGTCGTGTTGGTGTCGGTTTTAGTGTCGAAGTTGGTGTCGTGTTGGTATTTATGTCGTTGTCGATGTTGGAGTTCAATATCAATTTCGCAAGTAAAACGTTCATAGTTACGACATTTTTTATAGTTGTTGGGTTTATTCAATCTTTAACGTGCTCTCGTTCGGTCAATCTTAAAGGTTCTATCATACCTTTGTAGCATTTATTGGGTTGAGTTGAGAGATTAAGACCTGCGTGTGTTTTCTTGTCAACTTAATGAAAATCTGGAGATTGCTGAATATTGATATTGCTGATGGAAATTATACGAAAAAAACATAAGGTAATGTCAATACAAGTAATTAACTGCTGCAAACTCACCAACCAATGACCTGAACTAATTAGGGCCTGACGTTTCGATCCTAGCAGGATCTTTTTCAAAGGCTGAATAGTGACGTCATTATGACGATGCAAACAATTGGTCCATTGTTGATTACTGGTATGATGATGCTGATGGAGCTAATTCTAGTGATGGTGATAAATCTAGTTATAATGGGTGCATTCGTTTAGCTCCCCCCGGGTCGACACCAGTCAACCTCGTCTCCATTCTCTCGCTTGTTTTGTGCAGTAAAACACGACCATTCCCAGAAAGGGCTGACCCGGGGAGCTAAACGAATGCACCCTATGGTTGCACCCAAGTAAATAAACTCCCATAGACAACAGTGATAAATCATCAAACTTCAAAAATCATTTAAAAATATACAGAACTCTCACAGCTGTTCAAGTTACACAGAAAAATGATGACCAACATGTCACCTTTCATTTTCTTTTCAATTTATGGTAGGGTGACCATTGAATTTTTGAGATATACTCATTCTCAGCTGAACACCCCTAAAACAAGGTATGGATCACTCCAGTCAAAGAAGCCATTTTCAAAAAAACATCCCTCTGCAAAGCGGCTGAAATAGACCCACTTTCTCACCCAATTGCATCAAAAATGGTCACAAATGGAAGCCCAGAGTCCAGGCAGGAGGTCCAGTGCCATATTTCTTCAATCCTTCATTTCCATAGCTCTCACAACTCTCTTATTTAAAATATATTGAGTGCTTAACTTTTATTAATGAGCTCGGCGGACGGATTTTGGCCCTATTTACTTGGGTGCACCCTATAAGAGCAGATAGTGTCCATATTTTGACACCATACCACACTGAGGGGAAGCAGAATATTCCAAAGGTCACTTATTTGAAAAGAAAATTGAAAAATATTGCTCCTCTGCGAAATGGCAGGGGTTCGCATCTGGGGTGGCGGCCATGTTTTGTGTACAGTTGTATATGGGAAAGCATATAGCTTATTAACATGCTAAGATTTTGAACATGAGAATTCTCCATTCCACAACACCAAATCTGGTGTAAATCCTCTCTGTTACACAAATTTCTTGCTTCATGTGTTCATCTGGGATCATTTTGCAGTGGACATAGCCACTTTGGGGTCCCACTTTGGGGGTGGATAAAGGATGGAAGGGGGGGGGGGGGGGCTTGTCAAAGATTTTGAGGACACACACTCATTTAATGCACAAGGTGATCTCTTTTAGACAGCCTAGTAGTGAAATACATGTATGAAGTAACACACCCTAGGTGTACTACAGTCCAAGATTATTTCCACCCACAGAAAATATCAAAACTACAGAGAAAACACACCATTTTCTGTGCATTACATACCATGTTTTGATTCCATCCAATTGCCTTACACATGTACCCTGTGTTTACTTTGTGCAGTCGTTGACACTTCTGACAAAATGTTTACTTCACTGTGCTTTTTTAAAATAAAACACTGAAAACCCAGAGATACAACATGCCAAAAGCCTGTTTTTCATGTCATTTCCAGTTTTATGTCTTTTTGGAGCCTGTTATAGAGAGACAGCAGCAAAAAAACACATGTTTACATATCACCATCCAAAACAAAATGGACGCCACCATTCTGCACTATAGGTTGCACCCAAGTAAATAAACTCCCATAGACAACAGTGATAAATCATCAAACTTCAAAAATCATTTAAAAATATACAGAACTCTCACAGCTGTTCAAGTTACACAGAAAAATGATGACCAACATGTCACCTTTCATTTTCTTTTCAATTTATGGTAGGGTGACCATTGAATTTTTGAGATATACTCATTCTCAGCTGAACACCCCTAAAACAAGGTATGGATCACTCCAGTCAAAGAAGCCATTTTCAAAAAAACATCCCTCTGCAAAGCGGCTGAAATAGACCCACTTTCTCACCCAATTGCATCAAAAATGGTCACAAATGGAAGCCCAGAGTCCAGGCAGGAGGTCCAGTGCCATATTTCTTCAATCCTTCATTTCCATAGCTCTCACAACTCTCTTATTTAAAATATATTGAGTGCTTAACTTTTATTAATGAGCTCGGCGGACGGATTTTGGCCCTATTTACTTGGGTGCACCCCTATGTCTTCATCAACGCCCTCACAAAGGCGAAACCTCAACAGCGCCCTCTCGGGGCGCATTTTGATAATATGTGAATAATCCCTCTCCCGCTCTTTTTCCCCTGGGCGGGAAAGTTTGTTTGCATTTTGCATCCTACACGAATCGACCTTCGCTTCTCACGTTGCCTTTGTGAACGAACCCATCTAAAGTGAGCATCTTTATTCCAGTATGACGTATTATCACGCATCGGTCGCCCACGTTTTCACTTTGAGATCATAGATGCATAACAGATGGCCCATTTCTCGGACATGCAAGCAACCTATGGGGACTTTAGCTCGGCTCAGGCTCATACTCAGGCTCCGTCTCTGTATGATCCACATGCTGAAAACATAGGTTGTGGTTTGTCATTGAAGCCGAAGCTCTGTTTTCTCTTTTCAAACCAGAGAATCTACTTCGTCCGAACTGCAGCCAAAAGTCTCTTTTTCGAATTGATACCCGCGAAATTTCAGAATGGATTGGCACGAAATGGAATGGAGCCGGAGCCTGAGCCTGGGTCTGAGTCTGAGCCTGAGCCTGAGCCTGGGTCTGAGTCTGAGTCTGAGCCTGAGCCTGAGCCTGTGCCTGGGCCTGAGCCTCGGAGCCCGAGCCTAAGCCGAGCTTTGAGAAAGACCCCCGGTATTTGTGTACACAATCCTATCACAATTTGTACCGCATGCACAATACCTTTCCCATATCACTGCACACTCCTGGCCTATCTTGCCCGCGCCTGACGTCATTGCTATTGTCCCACGTGTTGTTTTTACCGCCGGCTAGGATTGTCATTGGGGGATTGTGATATGTAGCGATGATCTTTTGGGACAGCGATTTACGAGTTGGCCTTTATTCCTCCTTTCTAAGATGCCAATCTAGATTACAACAAGTAATCATGTATCGTGGGATTATTTCCCCAAGAAAAGGAGTCCCAGCAATTACGACCAAAAGTCGAACGAAAACGATAACTGTCGAACCAAACAACTTGTGGCGCAGTAGTTTCTGGCATCGTTAAAGGCACATGATTGGCAACACATCCAAACAAAAGTGTTCACCGATTTACGTATAACTTCCAGGGTGTGAAGATGGTGGTGGTAGAAACATACTCTGGGTAAGATCAAACCATTCTTGATGTTTTGCAAGAAAAGTTAAGTCTTTTTTCACAGGTTAATTATTTCATGTACATGTTTGATCAGACAAAGTATGAGTGCTGTTCTGTGACATTTACTAATCATGTATTATACATTGAAGATTCTTCGAACAAAATTTGGTCTGGCACTGAAAAATGTATAGTCTGAGTATCACCCGTTTTATCTCCGTGCCACACTATGTACGAACGTCTGATACATGAGTACATGCAAATTTCATATGCAACGCGGCACATCAACCAATCATAATCTGTTTCGAGAACATTTCCGTCTGGATCATGACGGAGCCCGAGGATGTTGATTGGTCAAAGCCCCAGAGGGCTGGGTTGGCTTGCATAATTAATCAGGAAATCTGCACGCATGTCATAGACGCTCGCTCATTGTAGGGCGAGTGCGTCTATCACATAGACTATTAAAAAATAATTGATAGTTACTTGCACAAATTCGGAAACTGACCCTTAAAAGTTAATTTCATACTTTGGGGTTTTTTTGACGTTCAAAAAATGTAGATTCATGGTCAAAAATGTAAAGAAAGATTCAGTAACATGCAGTCATCGGTGAAATTTTTAGTTCCATACGGTCCACATTTTTGAGAAAACAGCTAAAAACGCCCGTGGTATGTTTAAATCTATTAACAAGATTGTTGATCTTTCGAAGATCAAAAAATGTTTTGTGTCAATTAGCTTTACTTTTCTGGATAAATACATCATTTCAGACGGACAATTTTAGCAGTTTCTACCATCACCATCTTTATACCCTTCATGTTATAGGTAAATCTGTGAAGATTTTTGTTTCAGTATGCTACCAAACTATGATTACTTTTGAATGGACAATATAACATTACAATTGAAACAATAGAACTGGGTGGTTGTGTCTAGTTTTGGATCTAAATTTATTAATCTTTGCAAGCGGACAGGCAGGACTGGCAGGGCAGGCTGGCTGGCAGGTATTAAAACGAGGCCTATACTTGTACTTTTTCAACAAGTACTTATCTATTTTCAGGTAGCAGTTTCACTTTGAAAGTGGTGGCGAAATTTATTTAATTGCCAATAACTGTTTTAAATGTCAATGAAATAACCAGTGCCGTAAAAAAAAGCGTTATTGCCATAGCGCGTTGCGAAACGAATCAACCATTCAACCTTCAGCATGGGCCGTTTGAAGGATACACGTCGACTTTACCATTTTCATGTTGTGTGTTCTGTGTCACCGGTAACAGCATGAGTACCAAACAGTTACATGTATTCATACCCAATAAACTCCAGGGACTTGTGACCATTTGTAGAAAGCTGTCCTAGAGATAATTATAACGGCGTTTTAAATACCGGCCGAATTGGCCATCGGGACAAGAAAGCATTCTGTTATTATCAGTGGCAGTTGAAAGCATGTTTCCGCCTCAATTTACAATTATCCCTACAACAACTTGAGCCGGCTTTTGTGTGTGCCGACCAGTGCTGTGGCAAAGAAAAACAGTCGGGGCCGTTGGTTAGGGTTGGCGGTTGGCGCTCGCTAGCCGTGCCGTGTATACGGTGTAGCGAGCGGATTGGCCGGTCGACCATGGGCCTTTCTCAAAGCTCGGCTCCGGCTCAGGCTCAGGCTTCGTCTCTGTAAATGTAATCCATATACTGTCTGAAAATATAGGTTGTGGGTTGTGGCTTTTCATTGAAGCTGACGCTCTGTTTTCTTGTTCGAGCCAGAGAATCTACTAATTCCGAACCGCAGCCAAAAGTCTCGGTCGGCCCTGGGCCTTTCTCAAAGCTAGGCTCCGACTCAAGCTCCGGCTTCGTCTCTGTAGGCCTAAATGTTATCCACTTAAATTGTACTGAAAATATAGGTTGTGGCTTTTCATTGAAACTGGAGCTCAGTTTTCTTGCTCAAATCAGAGAATCTAGGCGAACCACACCCAAAAGTCTCTATTATCTTTAAAGGTACTTTGGTAGCATACCGAAACATAAATCTTCATAGATTTACCTATACATTGTATCTTACAGAGTATAAAGGTGGTGTTGGTAGAAACTACCGTTAAAATATTTCTGCCTATAATGCTGTATGTATTTATCAAGAAAAGGGTCAAAATTATTTTTGATCTTTTAAAGATAAAAATAAAAGGGGAAATACTCAAAGGTAGTATCATACTTTGGGTTTTTGTCAATGAAATGCAAATTCATGGGCAAAAATACCAAGACAGATAAAGTAACAGTCATCTGTGAAAATTTCAGTCCCATACGTTGCCCACCTTTTGAGGAAACAGTGAAAAACAGCCACAGTATTTCTTAAGTCTTTTCTCTTTTATTTTTGATCTTTTAAAAGATCAACAAGATTTTTGGTCGTTGTTTTACTAATTTCTGGATAAATACACAATTTCAGGTGGAAAAATTTTAACAGTATGCTTCTACCATCTTCATGCCTTGTAAGTTATACGTAAATCTATGAACGTTTCTGTTTTGGTTTCTTACCAAAGTATATACTACCTTAATTGATCATCTATTGATACAGTCTAGTGAAGCCGGAGCCGGATGGCGCCGATGCCGGAGCCAGAGCCGAGCTTTGACAAAGTCCCGGTGATCACTTTGCGAGAGACCGTGGTGCAGCTCGGTTTGATGACGGTTTGGTTTGATGAACTCTCCCAGTCTGACATGGTGGCTCAGTCCCGC
This sequence comes from Astropecten irregularis, assembly GCA_963971285.1. NCBI lineage: Eukaryota > Metazoa > Echinodermata > Asteroidea > Paxillosida > Astropectinidae > Astropecten > Astropecten irregularis. The sequence continues at coordinate 10,843,332 of OZ020261.1, forward strand.
TGGTGCGTGTTTCCAATTAACGGTGAATGGAGCCAGTGAATAGCCGGATCATCCACTGGGATCCCATTCAATGTACCGGGCAAGATATACTACCTGTGTATTCATTGGGAATTAGTAACGGGATAACGGGTAACGGTTATGGGACCACTGCAATGTGGGCTTCGCTTATCCATGGGTTATATAGGCCTACCCATCTTACACGCAACCAGATCTCAACCAACTTTTAATCTATTCAAATTCGTCATTTCTACTGGAAGTGGAACTTATAGGTCTACATGGCTGTACTATTGGTAAGTCTGAGTTTTCATTTCTTTCGCATTAAAGGCATATATTACACGAAAGGTCACAGAACAGCACTCACACTTTGTTTAAAGGTAGTATCATACTTTGGTTTTTGTCAAAGAAGTACAGATTCGTGGCGAAAATACCAATGAAGATACAGTAACAGTCATCTGTGAAAATTTCAGTCCCATACGGTGCCCACTTTTTGAGAAAATCGTGGAAAACGGCCACAGTATTTCTTAAGTCTTTTCTCTTTTAATTTTGATCTTTTAAAAGATCAAAAAGATTTTCGGTCGTTGTTTGATTAATTTCTTGATAAATACAACATTTCAGACGGAACAATTTTCAACGTTATGTTTCTACCAGCACCATCTTCATACCCTGGAAGTTTTACGTTCATCTGTGAATGTTTCTGTTAGTGGTTTTTTACCGAAGTATGATACTACCTTTGAAGGAATAATTTACGATTTGTATTGGTCACAGAACAGCACTCACACTTTGTTTAATTCAACATCTACATAACATAACAAACCTGTGAATGTTTGAGCTCGAACGGACATCTGAGTCACGAGAAAATAGCGAAAACTCTACTCGACTTTTTTTTTTATAAAGCATAGAATGGTTTTGATCTTACCCCGAGATCAAACCTGTTTTCGGTCTTTGTTTGACTAATTTCTGGAAAAATACACCATTTCAGATGGAAATATTTTAACGGTATGTTTCTACCAGCACCATTTTCATTGAAAGTTATACGTAAATCTATGAACATTAATGTTTGAGTATGTTACCAATCCTGTACTTACCTTTAAGAAGAGTGTACATTGCCACATTTTTCGGTAACATGTTGCCCAGTTAATAGGGTAGCACACCTGGGCAACACGAATTTGGTCCCTATACGGTGCCGACTTTTTGAGAAAACAGTGAAAAACGGCCACAGTATTTTCAAATCTCTTCACAGGTTTTTTTGAACTCCCGAAGATCGTAATTTTTTGGGACGATTGGTTTTACTCTTTTCTTTATAAATTCAGCATTTCAGGCAGAAGAATTTAACGTTACGTTTGTAATATCACAATCTTCATACCCTGTAAGTTATAGTTACATATGTGAAGATTTCTGTTTCGGTATGTTACCAAAGTATGATACTACCTTTAAAGGTAATATCCGCCTTTAGTTTTTATCAAAGGAATACCGATTCATGGGCAAAAATATCAAGACAGATACTGTAACAGTTATGTTTGAAAATTGTAGTCCCATACGGTACGCACTTTTTGAGAAAACAGTGAAAAACAGCCACAGTATTTCTTAAGTCTTTTCTCTTTTATTTTTGATCTTTTACACAAGAAAAACTTTTTCGGTCGTTGCTTTACTAATTTCTGGATAAATACAAGTACACCATTTCAGGCGGAAAAATGTTAACGGTACGATTCTACCACCACTATCTTCATACCCTGTAAGTTATACGTAAATCTGTGAAATTTTTTGTTTTGGTATGCTACCAAAGTATGATACTACCTTTAAACCTCAGGTTTCTATACATCAATCACATCAGTGTATCTGTTTGCTCTATCAGCAATTGACACTTTTTTTTAGAATTGTCTGTTTGCCGAGGTTGGGCACATTGTCACGTCGATGTCAAATTACGCGGTGACCTGTGCGACAGTTGAGATTTATCGAGTAGCTGACAAAGAGCTGATAACATTCGACAGGGTTAGTGGCTAGACTCAGTTGCAGCCGTTCCTGGCGTGGGGTGTCTATCTTAAAGTTGTCGTTTGTGGTGATTGGTGCTCGCGTGCCGCTGGTAACTGTGTGAGATGTTGGACGTTTCGTGTACATTTTGGGGGGAATATTACCGAGCACAATCGTTGCGTGGTTATTATTCCCCATACCGACAGGAGGCAACCATGCAGTTTGTCACGCACGGCCGCCCTTTTGAGCTAGTTACCTGGGTCGCCTGTACTAAAGGGTTTACGGGAAAAACAGAGGCTCAGGCTCAGGCTCCAGCTCTGCCATCCATAATAAATAAAGGTTGTGGTTTTGTTTTTATTGAAGCTGAAGCTAGATTCTACTTCTGAACCGCTGCCAAAAGCCTCCGAATGGATTCATGAAAATGGAGCCGAAGCCTGAGACGGAGCCTGAGCCTCCGTTTCGTAAACGCTCTGAGAGTAGCTAGATGGATTTTGTAATTTACCAGGATCCAGACACATTTTGATACCTGATGCATTGGGATGTCCGACAATGCCGAGTGGTCCGTTCAAATTTAAGAACGCTGTAAAATACACGGGTTTACACTTCGAAAAGTGCGCATGCGTGGAAGTGCCTCGTTTTGAAGTTGCGATCAAAAGATCAAAAGCGAAGTGTAAAACCCGTGTATTTCACATTTTCTGAATCCTCCCCTGAAACTCTTGGTGGCAGCAAACTCACTTCTGTTGACATTAAAGGTTATTTTGGCCGAATGGGGGCGTTTTATTCTCACCCCCCCCCCCCCTTCCGTTGCCTCGCACAGCATTCATGATACGTTATGCCTCATTAAGGTAAACGCATTACAGTAATATAGGCATATTAGGCCCTTATTTATCCTGGAAGCAAATTGATGATTTTGAACTTTGAACTTACTTCATTTGAAAACTTTACCTCAATTTGCATAAAACTGGACTTTTTGAATCGGTTCCCCTGGAGATGACGTTCGATTCAGCTCATTCACTGGACCAACAATAAAATCAGCAATATTCGGCCATGTTGTATCCAGCGTTGGGAACATTTCTATAGCAACAAATTATGTTAGCCACATTATGTTAGCGCCACCAACGTCTGAAAAATTGAAAAATAAAATTGTGATCTAATCCAAGAAATGTTGGTATCTGGTATAATAGTACTTATAGAAGGCCAGAAATTAGATTTTTTCACAGTATGATTGTGCACTTGCTCCACTCTGAGTTGAAAACTACCACTGCCCGAATCAAGACTAATGACTGACATATATTTTCAAGCGTCTCGTTGGCCAAATAAAGAGACACTCCCTACCCTTAACAACCAGCTTAGACAAAGAAAAAAGAATCTGCGATTTTTCTACGTGTCATAATTGACCGAGCATATACCGACCCCGGGCAAGATAAGCGTCGTACCCAATTCAAACAGACAATTATAAATTTGTGTTGTAATTTCTTTCTTTGCTTTTTCGTCCATTGGACACAATAATACCCTGGGGGCTCGAGTAGGACGCGATGTGGTGCGGTTAAGGTATCAGCTAGGGGCATATAAGCTTGTATTCTTCGCTTGACTAGGAGCCAATCACGCGAAAATATCCTCTTTTATTGCATGTGTAGTACTGTATACGTGATGTACTGCACCGCTGGTATACCGCTACTGCAAGGCCGCGCGTAGCACGGTAGCACGGAGGCCATCATGCAGCTACTGTCTACTCGAGTTTTGTTTGTTTATCTATCTTTGTCTGAAGATGTTTATCTCGATAACAACAACAACAACAATCTGATATCTGTTCAATTGTGTGCTGACGGGGTTGGAGAGATCAGAGATTATCGCGGTACTGAAACCAAAACTCATGATTGATAGTTTCGTCGGCTCAGCTGGCCCGTTTCGTAGGAAACACTGAAGTGTTTGTAAAACCAAAAATCGTGGAAAATAAGGGATCAAATTTTCTGAAAGCATCTTGGAGAATATCTGTTGGCGATGTGAACTCTACTATTTAGCGCCAAGCTTGCTGAATTGAGGAATTGGTAAACTACTGCAGCAGAAGAGAAACGCAAAAGCAAAACCCATGCTCTAACCATTGCCCAAAAGGCAGCTCCAATGTGTGCAATAATAATTTTGTTGTCGAGATTCCAGTACATGAACTATTGGACTTGTATTTCAACTTCGTGTTCACGGTAACACGGAGAACATTATGTGATTGAATGAAGTCCGTTGGGTTTGGACGTAGAAATGGAAATGGTCATCTTCGAATCTCAAGACGAACAGGCTCGTCTCGTCTTGGCGTTAATACTGGGTGAGCCCGGTCAACGCGAGCTGGTTTTATGGTAACAGGTAAACTTCGTCAACTCGTACTTTCGCAACGGAAAATCATGCCAACTCGTACCTTTGCTAACTCGTACCTTCGCCAACTCATACCTTCGCCAACTCGTACCTTCGTCACTGACTCGTACCCAAGTTCGGTTAAAACAACTCCGATTTAACTCCGCAGAGCTCCAGTCCATGGGAGTCAGTCGCCTCGTGATGCTTCTCCGTGACTGGTTGATGTTGTCCGCCTACCTCACACCGTCGGAGACGAATTGAAGTCCCTTTGCCGATGTATTGAAGAAATTAAAGGTACTGCTTTGCTAGAATACCGAAACAGAAATCTCCACAGATTTACCTGTAACTTAAATTGTTATGGGGTGCTGGGGCCTCGTGTGGAAAGTAGGCGAAGTGACCGACATCCCTTTCAGGGTATGAAGATGATGCTAGTAGAAACCTACCGTTTAAAATTTGTCCGCCTGAAATGGTGTATTTATCCAGAAATGAGTAAAACGACCGAAAATCTTGTTGATCTTTTAAAAGAGAAAAGAGAAAAGACTTAAGTAATACTGTGGCCGTTTTTCACGATTTTCGCAAAAAGAGGGCACCGTATGGAATTAAAATGTTCACAGATGACTGTGACTGTATCTTCCTTGATATTAATTTTTTGCCAATGAATCTGAAATTTCCTTGTGAAAAAACCAACGAGTTGACCCCTTTTTTGTCACCCCTCCGAAAACGTGATGGGGATGCAGAAAAGCTGTCCCAATATATTTAACAAACGACGCACAATGTCATTTATGCACTAAAAATTTTTGACATCCTTAATCTGAGGTCGCGACTATAATTCCTATCAATATGATTATGATTTCATTATTGTCATTATTGTAATTTTTTGAGGGGATTGTCCGACAAGTACGATGACGGTTCAGCGGTCACGAGGCCGTGGAGTAGGGTGTAGACCCCGGGCGTTATGCTTGCCGTGCGCGGTCGACAGGCTTTCCGCTGGTTCATTGAACAAAACTGAAATTATGATCATTTTTTTTTCAGGTTGGCGTCTCGCTATAAAATAGGTCAAATCCATAATATTCCCATTGACGTTTCAAGGGCAAATAGCTTAGCCCCCTGCAAGGATTTATCAATTTAATCACAGCAAATGGAATACATGCATTATTACATGGAGATCAAAGAACTTGAAGCAGGGTCACATAAGGGTGATTCTTCCCGTCACATTATCAGGCAGATACGGTAAATTATTTTTCGCATTTGTTCCTCGGCTATCTTCGTATTTGTCTTTACTCCCCCATGTTGATTATTTCATTGTATTTTGTTTGTATTACTAATAAAATAAAATCATCCTTGGTTGTCCGTAACCCAACCCCAGGCAAAACATTATGTTGGGTTTGTCCCTGGCCCCTCTGTATGTCTGTAGCCACACACAATATTCTGGTTTCCCAAATATTATGATGTTGTCTGTTTGTTGTTGATGTTGTTGTTGATGTTGTTGTTGTTGTTGTTGTTGTTGTTGTTTATGTTATGAGGATCGATTTGCGGACACATCATGTATTATTCGTTCGCACGTCTTATTTCGTCGCAGTTCTGGTTATGGTATCAACGTTTCGACTAGCTTGCTCTAGTCTTCATCTTTATGATGTCGATGTTTGTTGTTGCTGCTGCTGCTGCTGCTGTTGTTGTTCTTGTTGTAGTTGTGTTGATGTTGATGTTGTTGTTGTTGTTGTTGTTGTTGTTGTTGTTGTTGTTGTTGTTGTTGTTGTTGTTGTTGTTTGTTGTTGTTGTTTGTTGTTTGTTGTTTGTTGTTAGTACTATTTGCAACAGTTTATTACTGTTTATCAGTGTACGCAATACCAATTGACCCACCCGGCATGTACGTAATTCGAGTACAACCTTTGCAAACTATGATTTTTTTTTTTTACAACAACCAGAAAATTAACCAAAAATTTGCAAAAAGCGACCCATGGGTCGCAGTGACAATACCACCCCTGTGGAACCGGACGTCAGAACCGCTCAGTCATCAAACCGGATCCGTGGCCGGCCGGTCACGCGTGATTGCCACGTATTTGCCCGCCTGATCAATATAAGGCTGAAGAGCCGACCCCCACCTCACCTTTACCAGTCCGACGAACAACAACAAACTGTATACATGTACAAAAATTCGTTTGTAGAACTTGTTCTGTCTTTATTTGTGAATGAAACTCCGTTGGTATGTGAACGAGCAGGAAACACGAGGAAAAACCCAATGCAGTACCGTGCAATATAGTAATCTGTTATGTAGTGTAGGACCATATGGTATAGTTTGAACTTTAGAGGAAATAGTGTTTCTGTAGTAAGTTGCTGGAGTCGGGACTGCTGTGCTGCTCAGTCACACACAAGGACTGTGAGCTTGTAAGTTCATTTACATTGTTTAATTGGGAATATTTTGGATTTTCTGGTTTACTTTCTCAGCGAGTGTATTCTATCATTGCGTTTGGTTCAAGGACTATTTTTGAGATAGACAGACAATTCCACACGAAGTATATGCTACAATTCCATGTTGTATAATCAGTAGTGTAGACAAGTCCTCAGACTAGGGCCAATGTTATAGAGTTGCTTAGCACAAAAAAACCGCTAAGCATGACATTTTTGTCTTGATAAGAACAGGATTAACAACCAAATTTCCCGTGTGTTGTGTATCACTTGCAATTGTCCTTTGGCTGTTGTTTGTTTGCTGACCATGAATATCAAATGGAATTTTCAATGGTGGTTTGTTTTATTGGGCAAGCTATTTTTGTGCTAAGCAATTTTTTTGTGCTAAGCACCTCTACGAAATTGGCCCCAGTAAGCTGACTGGTGCTGCTTCGGTAGACGTGCGATTTAAAAGATGAACACATTAGGGCCATTAACTGAAGATAATCCAATTGCTTGGCAGCAAGATCAATTTGTCAAAAATTTGACATCAGGCCCGGGGTCGATTTCACGAAGCCCTGCGATCGATCGTAACTCGAGTTACGACGGATAACCCACCGTAAGGGGCCTATCCCACGTAGGGCTTCAATGCATCAAAAGTCCTACGATTCATAGAATTAAGTTACGACGAGTTTGGTGACATCGACCCCAGGGGCGCGGTGCGACGCCGCCGTCAAGGGAGTAAGTCAAGACAGGTCGATCGCCCAGAATGCTAAGACCAATTAGGCCAACTCCCCCTGAACAATAGGAGGGCAGTCGCTGGGCACTTAATCGATACCAACCGCCTTTGTTTACTTTAAATAATCGATTAGTCGCTTTTGAAACAACATTACACGCTCAACTGAAGAATGTACTTCAAGGGGACCACAAGGGAGGTATATCAAAGAGGGACTTGGACAATTGTTGCAGTCAAAACCTTTTAAAAGAAGAAAATGCATCATCGATCCTTATTCCTTTTCTCTCTTTCTCTATTCCACGGCATCTTTATCACTGCAGGTACTGACGATTTTGAAACAAAAACGGTTACCCGAATACCAGTATCGACGCCATAGATGTGAAGACCGACGCTACTGAAATACCGGATTGAGTTGTACTGCAGCTACCGTGATATCAGGCTGATGCGAGCTTGATATATTCATTGGATTGACAGTTTACGGTCATGAATACCTAAGTATAAACCTCGATTGTCGCGAAGCAGAGAAGGCTAAAGACACTGCATGCCACGCGTGGGAGCCATCGGAGGACAGCGCAAACCGGTGCATGAAGCCAGTTGAGTAAACTCTATTTGGAGGGCCAGTTACAAAGAAACACTCGAGAGGCAAGTCCTTTTGGCTACAGATTAAATTCGCAGAGTAAATAAGCCCTAACCCTCCTGGCATTGAGGAAGTGAAGTACCGAGGAGTGTCAGTCATCCACCAGTTTGCCGTCGAGTGCTACAGGGGGCAGGAGCTACGAAGAGACGGCGTGTCAGCACCGTGTCTTCACCGGTGAGTGGACACCGAGACGGCACCGACAACTGAAGCTTTCTCGAAGGAAATTGGTGAGTGAAAAGTCTCTGAGTTTTTGTTTCAAAGTCTCCCCATTTGCAAAACTTTGGGCGTTTACGAAACGGAGGCTCAGGCTCCACCTCTGACATTCATATCCTGAAAATATAGGTTTTGGGTTTTCATTGAATCTGAATCTCGGTTATCCTTTTCAAACTAGAGAATCTACTTCCTAACCGCAGCCAAAAGCCTCTATTTTGATACCTGTTATTTCAAAATGGATTCACGATATGGAGCCGGAGCCTGAGCCTCCGTTTCAAAAAAGCTTTCCAATACTTTCATCTCAGACCTCAGAAAAATTAATCATTCTCACGTCAAAGACAGTCTGTTTATACTTTTTTGTACGTTTATTCCTTTTCACTAATTTTGAAATTAGTCAGGAACATTGGAGAGGTCCGAACTGCTTTTTCGTTCCATTCCTGGATCTGGCAAGTAGGGAGATGATTTTGTTGTTGTTATACATTACGCTCTCAAACGTTCTTGCCGATTTTGGTCACCAATGCTGTATGTACTCACTGGGTCCCATTCATGGGTAATTCATTAAGATTGTTTCCAAGTGTCTAAGTTACTTGCGCCTCTTAAACTGCTTACTGCTTAAAAACTCTTCGTTTGGGGTTTCCCAAATTATAAAAAGCCTTCAGATTTTAAGTGTTTACTTCCCCAACCTCACAGTGTGCTGAAAGTGAATGTGTCGAATCAATACTTTAGTGAGTTTGAAAGAAAACGACTTGGTACCAAGGTGCGATAAGTTGTCCATTGTTTTTAATATATCTCGTCATTATTCCCTTAAAGCAGAGTGTACACTGTCAACATTTTCGGTTTAACAATCTCGGTAACATGTTGCCCAGGTACCTTGTTGCTAAAAATGTTGTCAGTGTACACAGAGTAAAACGAGTTGGGTAACATGTCGCAGCAACATCTCGGTAACATGTTGGCCAAATGTTGCTATAGTGTACACAGGGCCCAAAGTCCTTTAACTATAACTGGGTAACATATTATCGAGATTGTTACCGAAAAACGTTGACAGTATACACCCTGTTTTCTTTCCTTTGGGTACATGTGGCTACTTCGGGTAAGCTCGCTGGCAAATACGTGAATAGAATACTGGACCCTGTAAGCGTATATTTACTAGGAAATGCCCGTCCTTGTTGTGGGCACCAGCACTATCAGGAAGACATGGTTGTGTTTGACTGTCAAAACGCTGCCTAAAGTTCGGGACAAATTGGGAACCATTGAGTGAGCATTCTCTTCCCCTGGTAGATTATCCCGATTAGGACATTCTTCTGTAGTCTTATCCTGCACAAATCTCTGACTTAATCCTAAAGGGCTTGCCGATCAGGGAAGGGGTAGAAGATATACTGTGTCCGTTAAACCAGAGCTGCAGTTATATTAACCGGATTTGACCAAAGCAGCTAATCACAGAGTATTGTGCATCGGATGTTGGGTAGTTGTAGCCTATGCACATGTATTGTGATATCCTCCTCTGATGATGAGAGGACATCACAATAAAGACCGAAACATCGGCGTAATCTTGTCGTACGGCACTTGGACATGTAACTCACAAGCCTGCTTTACATCTTAGTAGCCTCTATAACTAAGTGAGCAAAATTTTGCAAGATTTCTCTGTTGGTCATGTTACTATACTGGACATACCGTGCGATATAGTTTAGTCTTGTTCCCGTACAATTTACATGCTTAAAGGTATTATCATATTTTGGTTTTTGTCAAAGAAATGCAGATCCATGAGCAAACAAATCAAGACAGATACAGTAACAGTCTACAAATTTGTGAAATTTTAAGTCTCATACGGTGCCCACTTTTTGAGAAAACAGTGAACACGCCAACATAAATCTTACGTCTTTTATCTTTTATTTCTGATCTTTAAAAGATCATAAATAATTTTGGTCACTGGTTTTACTCTTTTCTGGACAAACATAGCATTTCCGGCAGAACAAAAATTTACGGTATGCTTCTACCATCACCATCTTTATACCCTGTAAGTTATAGGTAAATCTGTGAAGATGTTTATGTTTCGGTATGCTACCGAAGTATGATAGTACCTTTAAAGAGCATATGAGGATAAAAACCAACGCCTTCCCTACTCAATGCATAATATTCCCGCTGCAAAGAAGCAAAAGCGTGTAGCAAAAACCTATTAAACCATCTCAGTGCTCCGAATGACGTTTAGAAATTGATACATTTGCCGATGGTGGTGGTGCTACACAGTAAACAGTTTACTTCACACACTTAACCATTCATGACAGTTTATTGTGTCCGTGAAAGTGGCTCGTTTTTCCACAGACGTATAATGGTCAGATAACGGACTATTTGTTCTACGGTAAAGTCAATATTGAAGGCAATGACGAATCCCCCATCAACCCCGAACCCACCCAGGCCTATAACTGTTTGATTTTCCCGAGCCCTGGGCTGGGATTGGGTTTAGGCAAACGGGTTTTATAAACAAGGTTCGCTGTGCGATCGATATTTTGGCCAAGTCAGCCAGCGGCGTATGCGGCGTGATTGCTCAAGTATCGTCCTGCAATTCTCGTTTCGTTGTGTCAAAACAGAACTTGTTGATATTTTCACTGAGTCGGATATTTTTTGAACGTCGTTTTTATCCTGTGAACCGTAGGAGCCAATTTGATGGAGCTGTTAAGCTCATAAAAGATGTTAAAATCAAAGGTCTACTTAATTTTCCATAGTCAGTTTCCCTTGTGGTTATTTGATGATTATATTAATCAAAAGGCTGTATCCTCTTTGAGTGATCCCCCATGTACTGTTCCCAGGTTGCAGCATTGCTGCGTGTGTCATTAAAACGATCCCTGGGGTATGGCGCTGTGTGCGTGGTTTCATGGCTTCTGACTGCCAAACGAACAAAGATGATTGACTTTTAGGGGCACAACCAGCGTAGGGCGGGATAGCTCAGTTGGTAGAGCGCCTGTACGGTATTCAGGAGGTCGCCGATTCGAATCCCACTCCAGTCAATTTTTTTTTGTTCACTTTTCAATAATTTTTCACAGGTTTATTATTTTCATGTATGTTTGATCAGACAAAGTATGAGTGCTTTGTATGACCTTTACCAATACCTTCAATAACACACCAAGTTCTGTAGTGGGCATATGCATGGAGTGTATACTCCTTACATGATATCACCTTGACTACATCAACCCTTGTCACTGAAAACGCCCCCAACGACATAGCGTCGGTCTTTGAACTCCATTGTATTGAGTACTGGTTTGGGGCCCAATACCCAAGAGTAAAGCAGCCCTATACACAATTAGCTCTATGCATTGCAGGGTTTGAGTTCCACCTCCACCTAAAACAACCCATGAGATTTCACTCACGTCAAGTTCCATGATTTTCCTCAAGGGAGTGTCAAAGGTATACCGTGAAACGGTGTTCCCGCGCCCACCAAGCTAGCCAGGTCGACCTCGGTCAATTCCCGTACGGTGCATTGTCCGACAGAGAATACCCTCTACTTTGTAGCCTCCTCGTGTTTTGGAATTATAAGTTCACGGTTGCCGAGAGCACTTTGGATATCCAAAACCACTTGACACTATACCCTGTATAAAGGAATCTTCTAAGGGCCTAACCTCGGCTCCAGCTTCGGCTCCATTTCTTACATCCATTTTAAAGAAACAGGAATCAAAATAGATGTTTTGTGGTAACGTTTCGAAGAAGATTCTCTGTTTCGAACAAGAAAACAGAGCTTCAACCTCCGCAGAGAAAAGCCACAGCCTGTTTTCTGGAATTTCTGGATAAAAAGTACACCATTTCAGGCGGAAATGTTTTAACTACATGTTTCTACCACCACCATCTTCATACCATGTAAGTTATATGTAAATCTGTGAACATTTCTGTTTGGGTATGTTACCAATCCTGTACTGTGCCTTGTTGCAGTGTTCTGTAATGGCACCCTAGACTGGGATGAAAACGTGATTGAACAAACTTGTTGCTGTAAACGGTTAAAAAACGAAATCCCACATGTACATGTACACAATGAATGGGTATTATTTGCCCATAGAAAAGCGTATTAATAGCCGTATCCCAAGGTAGAACCTTACGTCCAACATCCCACCTCTCACCGGCCGTTGGCCCCCGGGGACGCTTCACTTGTCCCCCTGACTCCACCAGGGGCCGACCCCAAACCTATAATGCCCGGAGGTTAGTCAAATAGTATAAGCAATCCTCATGGACAACACAACCAACCCACCACGATTCAAATTGGGTTTCATTTTGGAGGGACTCCAGAGAAGTGTGTATTGTGTGCAAATTATGCTTGATCGCACCTAGTCGCAAAGTGGCTATGCGAAAGTGTCAGTTTTGCTTAATAACAAAATGGCCCTATTGCATTGACAGGCACAATGCTCACCTTTCATTGAATATACATTCCGTTGCATGGCTGCTGCGTACCTTTTGCAATTTCTGTTCGAGGGAGAAATGTACGCCTAGGCCAATACATGTCCTGCTTAGGCAATAGACGTTTTCGAGACATCCACAACGACGATTGTTATGTTTTTTTGGATGGACGAACAATGGCAGTATAGCATAATTTTATTTAACAAATTTAGGGTCAATAAGTTTCTAAGCAACCGTTACTATTAAAGAGACCGTAGGCTATCCATTGGCTCCACCTTTGAAAATGTTCAGAATTATGCTTCACTGCGCCAATATTCATGTTTTTATCATAAACTTAGCAATTCTAGCTGTATATTGCACCCATCTACCAGACAAATTTAATAGTAATTCTACAATAAGCCTACTTGTATGAGGTTAGCTTGTTTTTAAGGGTTTTCCTTTTGAAGGAAATTCGACATTCAAACTGCAGTTTAAAGGATGGAATACTATAATAAGGAGATGTTAAGTGAAGCCGATGATTTAAACTGACATTTTTCTGAAAAGGAAAATGGGTAATAGGATTGCAGAGTATTTAAAGCAGTGTACAGTGTCAAAATTTTCGGTATTTATCGGTAACGACTTGGGTATAACATGTCGCAGCAACATCTCGATAACATGTTGACCAAATGTTGCTAGTGTACACAGGGCCCAAATTCATGTTGCCAAGGTGGGCAACATGTTACCCAAAAATGTTACCAAAATTGTTGACAGTGTACACCCTGCTTGACAAAAAAATGCTAAGTATTGTATTTTTCTCTTTTATCGAGCTAATTCTGGTACATAATTTCGGTACACCCTTTGGGCCAATATTGGCTATATAACTTATTTGTCACATGAATGGCCCGATGTTCATGAATCTCGATCAAAACTGTCCGAAGCGATACTAATAAGAAACAATATCAATATTATCCAAATAATATTATTTCAATGTAAAATTATACTCTGAAACGACATCAAAAGACAAAAGTGGCTTTAAAAAATCACCTCGAAGGAAAATCTCGCTTGAATTTGAGTCATAACATCCCAGTGCACGGACCCATTAAAGGTATAATACATGATTGGTAAAATCACAGAACAGCACTCACACTTCGTCTAATCCAGCATGTACATGAAATAATAAACCTGTGAAAATTTGAGCTCCATTAGACATCTGAGTCACGAGAAAATAGCGAAAACCCGTTTCAATGTTTCTTATAAAACATTGAGAATGGTTTTGAGCTTACACCGAGATCAAAACCGTTTTCGGTCTTTGTTTTACTGATTTATGGATAAATACACGATTTCAGGCGAAAATATTATAACTGTATGTTTCTACCACCACCATCTTCATAATTATCCTGAAAGTTAAATGTAAATCTCTAAACATTTCTGTTTTGGTGTCTTACCAAAGTATGATACTACCTTTAAAAGAAAGGAAACTGGAATGAAATAATGTTGCCGTTGATAACTCAATTTGATTTCCCTCTCAAAGATACTATTGTACTATCAGCATGATAAGCCACCAGTGAAGCACGTGCCGGTTGATATAAAATCAAGATTACTTTCACTCAAACATAGCCCCGAGACACCTTGGTCAAAGCCAGGAAGCACTGCAGCGGTGCTTGCTCTGCTCTGATAACAAAAGAAAGAGAGAGTGAAAATGGCAAAGTTTCATGCTTCCAAAAATAAATTAGCACGTTCCTAATGACTACGCTGTTTGATTCAATAATGCGATAAGCCATACCTGGGGCCACTTTCATGGAGCTGCTAAGCACAAACATTTTGCTTAGCACGAGAATGTCCTGCCCAACAAAACAAACCACCATTAAAAATTCCATTTGATATTTATGGTCAGCGAACAACAGCCAAAGAACAATCACAAGTTGATAATTTAACACATGGAAATTTAGTTGTCAATTCTGGTTTTAATTAAGACAGAAATTTCATGGTAAGCAAATTTTGTGTGCTAAGTAGGGCAGTGAAATTGGCCCCTGCTGCTTAGGATGCCATTGCAATGGAGATTTCCAAGGATTCACCGTACGCCTCAGGACACATTCAGATAACAGTATAACGTGATTGAGCCCGTGATAATGTCATTCTGCTGCTGGCATCCTTTTTAATATATTCATTTCGTCTAGGTCTCTAGACAAGATTGATTTCGTCCCGTTTTAGAGAGCAGAACGCAAAACTGTTGACGCTATACGATTCCATTGTCTTTCTATCAACACTGATATTCGTTCGTTCAGAAGCTTCGACCGAGTAGCTTGCGCCCTCTAGGGGCGAGAGTGACGATCGATCGGTCTCGCTTCCTCCCGGCCCTGATCAAATTAGTATCGAGTTAGGCGGCCGGCGTCTCGTTCAGTGGCTGCCACTTGAGAAATCAAGGGCCGCGTTGGAGACGAAAAAAAAGGAAATTAATCACTACAATTATCGGTATGCAGAGAATGTCACGAGAGGGCGCACTGCTCCAAATGGATCACGTGACACGGTCTGCCAACAACAAACTTTGCTGGGATTATTACTTTGCAAGTAAGCAATGCAGGATGCTTATTATGGCTGCAATGTGCCCATCGAATAAAATACGTGTAATGACACTACAGTATATAATACAGGATTCTCAGAGATTCTCGCGATCTACATACACCAATTTTTGAAGAAGCCTTAAAGGATACCTGTAATCATATTTGTAAAAGGGATGAAAGTGCTTTCAGATTATTGCTTAATGCATAATTAATTACAATATTACTTTTTTTTTTGGTAAGGGCTTCTTTTCTTTTACCCCAATGTTCAAAATATATCGGTACATGTATGACCAGCGCTCCGTGTGACGTCACTGGCAGAAAGAGTAGGATCACACCACATGCACAGTAGCTCATGCTGGCTCGCGCACATTGTATGTAGGATTTTGCTCTTGGATTTGAACAAAGCCGCGGGGTCGGCAGCTTTGCGACTTGTATACTCTGTGGCGTTCTGCCGGTGACGTAGCAAGGTTTATCGTCGCGAAAGGTATAGGGTGCGAAAATGATGGGTCTAAAATACCTCCTTTTTACGTAAAATATATATTTCTTTAGCACAATCGATGATAGACATGTTGAGTATTGATAACAATGCAGATGTATTTAACTTCAATTGCTTCATATGAATTTTGATTTCAGGCAACCTTTAAAATAGCGCTCGCCAAACAAGCTGTATAAGTGTAGTTGGAAGTTACCCTGCACCTATTTCACCTTACTCGCGTTATTAGGCGTGGAAAAGCTTGCGTTTACCTGCCGATGTTCTTTCGGTCGGAGGACTAGCAAGGCAAGTCTACTGTCCCCCATCATATCTCATCACAGAAAATAGTATCCTCTGGTTTTGATTGGTTGTCTGGTCGCGCTGCAGAAAGATGATGTCGTAATTAAGCTCAGGGCGAGCAAAAAAAAAATACCTGGGAAAATTCACGTAGCGTCGTGTTGCTCGACAATTACACACAATCTGCATGCATACATGCAGTTGCTGTTCAAATATCGGTGCCGTCATCACTGAGCTAGCGTGTTCGTCCGATGCAGCAGCAGCTTACGGCGTTGTCACAGACGATTATCTCATGCCTATTCGGTCATGATCGCCGATTTAGCCGTGAGTAAATCCTCAATATGTTTTTTTTGTTTTTCTGCTTTCACATTTCATGAGACGACAGGATAGTGCGTGTTAGAACGCCAAACTGTTGAAGTGTGTATGGGGCGGTCTCGAATCCCAGTGAAACTCTGCAATAAATTTGACCGTGCTCGGATGGCAAGGCCTTGCTGGGACTCAGCCGCCAAGAGACCGTATCTATACGCGCGGGTCTGCAATTCCACAAAAGAAGAAGGCTTTTGATATCGTTAGAACAAAGAACTAAACCTCTTGATACTCTTGTAGACCTAAGACCCATGTCACACGAGGCAGTTTACAGGCAACCAGTTCCAGGCAATCTCCAAGAAGATCATTCATCTGTCAATGTTTATATAATTTTCTTGGGGATAGTGAGAAACTATACCAGAAGATACCAACTCCAGAAGCTCGGAGATTAACACGAACGCTTTCTTTCGTTTAGCGCTCAATTCAACGGCCCTGCTCAGTTAAAGGTAGTATCATACTTTGGTAAGACACCAAAACAGAAATGTTCACAGATTTACGTATAACTTACAGGGTATGGAGATGGTGCTAGTAGAAACATACCGTTAAAATGTTTCCGCCTGAAATGGTGTACATGTATTTATTCAGAAATAAGTAAAACAATGACCGAAAATATTTTGGATCTTTTAAAAGATCAATAAAAGAGAAAAGACTGTTTTCTCAAAAACGGTGGGCAACGTGTGGGACTGAAACTTTCACAGATGACTGTTACTGTATCTGTCTTGATATTTTTGCCCATAAATCTGTATTTCTTTGATAAAAACCGAAGTATGATACTACCTTTAATCGTTGGTGTTGAGAGCAGTTCTCCGAATTTACTTCACCCCAAATTCTCACCGCTTGATGGCGAGCCCCCATAGACGCAGGTCGGCCTGCTGACGCTGGTGACCGGTGACAGGCTGAGATGACACCTCAAATTACATCACTTATTTCAATATTTCCTTCAGACTACTATTCCAAATGTGACATTCGAACACCAGGGATCGATTTCACGAAGCCCTACGATCGATCGCAACTCGAGTTACGAAGGAAATCCCATCGTATCCTACGTAGGGCTGCAATGCATGCACCATAAACCCTACGATTGATAGTGTGTTACTATGAGTTTAGTGAAATCGCGGTCCCTGTATTACCAGGGGTCGATTTCACCAAACTCTTCGTAACTTACTATCAATCGTAGGGCTTTGGATGCATAGGAGCCCTACGCGGAATAGGTCCCGGCTGCGATGGGTTATCCTTCGTAACTCGAGTTACGATCGATCGTAGGGCTTCGTCAAATCGACTCCGACTCTCTCTAATTATCTGACAATGGGGTTGGTGATACTAAGCAAGGTGATGGAGACCGGTGAATTTCTTCTCCAAGCCGGCACAATTCACTCGGGGACCAATGGGCCTTGGCGCCGCTCCATTCGGTCGGTAGTTATCGGTGACCTGCCCTTGTCATCACTGGTTAATACATGCTGTAATCACACGTCTCGAGAACACGTAGGAAATTAGTCTAATAATTTCACTGCGGCTCATTGCACGTGTAGCGTCCATTACATACGAACCACGCAACTACGGACCAATTTCATAGAGCTGCTTAGCACAAAAATTTGCTAAGCATGACATTTCTGTCTTAATAAAAACAGGATTAATTAACAACCAATTGTCCACGTGTTGTGTATCACTTGCAATTGTTCTTTGGCTGTTGTTCACTGACCATGAATATCAAATGGAATTTTCAATGGTGGTTTGTTTTATTGGGCGAGAAATGTTTGTGCTAAGCAAATTTTTGTGCTTAACAGTTTTATGAAATTGGCCCCTGCCCTTGTCATCACTGGTTAATACATACATGCATGCTGTAATCACACGTCTCGACAACACGAAGGAAATTAGTCTAATAATTTCACTGCGGCTCATTGCACGTGTAGCGTCAATTAACCTACGAACCACGGCACAACCACGGACCAATTTCATAGAGCTGCTTAGCACAAAAATTTGCCAAGCATGACATTTCCGTCCTAAAGACAGGATTAATTAACAACCAAATTTCCATGTGTCGTGAATCACTTGCAGTTGTTCTTTGGCTGTTGTTCGTTGACCATGAATATCAAATGGAATTTCCAACTGTGGTTCGTTTTATTGGACAAGCGAGTTTTGTGCTAAGCAATTTTTTTGTGTGCTAAGTAGCTCTATGAAATTGGGCCCATAAGGTAAGGTATACTGTGTTTAGTTACATGTATCTATAGTCATCCTGGTTTCGGCGACGAATGAGGATTAACTTTCCAATCCAGCATAAAATGAAAGGACCTTAGTCTATGGATAATGAAAGAAACAATGCAAGAAATGTTGTGTTGATTTATGTTATTGGAAAAGGTGTGCTTGCCCCGTGAAAGGAAATGGGCCAATTTCCTGGAACTGCTTAGAGGGAGCGTACAAGATTTTCAAGGCCTCCAAAATTAAATTATTGAGTTTGAAACAGAAAATGGACTCAACAGTTTGTAAACAGTGCAAACAGTCACCATGAGTAATCTTGGTTCATCAGATGCTGGGGTTTTTCAAGGAAATCGAGATTTAGTGTCTTTTCCAAAGATCGTTCGTCCGAACGATTTTTGGAACAAACATAAAGGACACACTCACTTGAGTTGTTTTAGTTATCCCCTTTCAATCAATGTATGAATATGGTTCTGGTAGAAACAACCCGTTAAAATATTTCGACCTGAAATGCTGTAGGCCCATATATATCCAGAAATTAGTAAAACAAAAACCGAAAACAGTTTTGATCTCGGGGTAAGATCCAAACCATTCTTCATGTTTTATAAGAAAAAATTGAGTCGGATTTTCGCTATTTTCTCGTGACTCAGATGTCCGATTGAGCTCAAATTTTCACAGGTTTATTATTTCATGTTTGATCAGACAAAGTATGAGTGCTGTCCTGTGACCTTTACCAATCATGTATTGTACCTTTAAGCACCACTCCCGTGGTAAATAAGATCAGCATGCCAGCCAAAAAAGAAATGTGGCGGTGTTCACGGTTTTCTCAAAAAGAGGGCACCGTATGGGACTGAAATGTTCACAGATGACTGTTACTGTCTTGATATTTTTGCCCAGGAATCTGAATTTTCTTTGATAAAAACCAAAGTATGATATCACCTTTAAGCATATTTCTGTGCTTAAAGAATATCATAAAGAATATACGTTTTCAAACCAATCCTAGACTAAATATTTTCCCTACCCTCAAACATATTCTTTTCTATACTACCTTACAAGAAAATGCAAAGAAAATAAACCATGCATTTGACCTGGACCTTTTTTAAAGACAAAACAATTATTAAGCTTGAAATCTTGTGCATGTTGCGAGCAGATGTTGGGCATGAAATGTGTCTGTCTTCGCTTATTACTGTGTACGATGTGTCTGCTTTTTGGTCCACGCCAGGCTAAAATTGTGTTTGCTTTGCATCTTTCGTCGCTGTCAGCGTTGTATTCATTACGGCAGTTGTGGCCCGTTTCGCGTGTCGCTATCATAACTCCTACGGGCTTTGCGAAGACATGCTAAATATCGCGTAAACTCGACAATACTTTGGCTGTTATTTTCTTTATTGTTTAGTTTGTCCCCCCAAAAAAGGTACCCAATTTCAACAAGTTATGAAAAGAAATTGTATGTTTTCAGCTATTTGATTTTTAGTCTCTTGCATTCAGTTTATCACTGGGTGAAATTTTGACCAAATTTCAATGTAATCCATTCATGCATCACCGAGCAATTACTGATTGTCTTGAAAAGTCCATTTTGCAAGCATTATATATACATAATGAGTGACAGTTGTGGCCATCATCATACCCTGTAAGTTATTGGTAAATCTGTGGAGATTTTTGTTTCGGTATGCTACCAAAGTATATGACAGTTTCTTTAAAACTCTTTGTGATTTTATTTTATTGTACAGCATTCATTTTAAATCAATTGTCATTAATAATTATATATTTTGCTATATAAAAAAAAATCAATTTTTATAATCCAATCATTCACAAGTTTCCAGCCTCCTGGATTTTGAAAAGGCATAAACACTCCCATTTGAAAATACAAATTGTAGCGATTTTTCTTTTTAAAAATCCAGACGCATAAGAAAATAATAATATGAAAATAATATTGTTTACAATGAATTAGACATTTAGTATACGCAGTTTATATTAACAAGTTACGTAATAGTTAATGCTACTTGAGAATATTGGAAGGACATACTCCTAGCGGTTACATCATAGTATCACGTGACTGTTAATGTGTCCTTTATTCGTGCAACGTACAGGTATATAATAGCAATGGCTGACAATAGCAATTTGTTGTGGGCAGACGGTTTATTCGGAGAGTGTAATTTTGATGGAAGCGTTAATAAAATCGACCGAACAAGACATGGGCGGTCCCCATAACTCAAAGCAGAATGGAGATGATTTTTTAATTCTTTTCAGACAAATTAAATTAATATCTGGCCGCTACGAAAGAATGGTGTCTCAAATTTACGGACTCGATCCTGACAATGCACAATTTGAATGACCAGACGAAATCGAAGATAAAACCATTGATGGTTTTATTGAACTTAAAGACAAATAACCAAGAAATGTGTACATGCTGCAAACTGCTCATCAGCCAAAGTAACAACCATGATGAAATTTATGAAATGCTTGGAGTTAGGAGGGCCTGACGCGTTTTGATCCTGACAAGATCTTTATTGGCAAAGTCTTTATTAAAGGTAGTATCATTCTTTTGTTTTTGTCAAAGAAATACAGATTCATGGGTAAAAATATCAAGGAAGATACAGTAACAGTCATCTGTGAAAATTTCAGTCCAATACGGTGCCCACTTTTGGAGAAAACGGTGGAAAATTCCCACAGTATTTCAAAAATATTTTCTGTAGTGTTTTTGATCTTTTAAAAGATCAAAAATTATTGTGTTCATTTGGGTTTACTCTTTTCTTGGATAAGTACAGCATCTAAGGCAGAAAAAATGAACGGTATGTTTCTACCATCACCATCTTTATACCCTGTAAGTTATAGGTAAATCATTGGCGATTTCTGTTTCGGTATGCTACCAAAGTATGATACTACCTTTAAAAACTAAAAAAAGTGAAAACTGTCGAAAACGGCTATGGTACATAATTCGTCAATATAAACGTCAACCCGAACATTATTACTAACGATGTTGTTTATGCCCACAAGTACATGTATTTATATAATTATTTCTATTTATATTATGCTTTTCAAAAAAACTTGAGGATGTCTCGTGTTTTTCTTTATCTAAGGTTTCTCTGTTGACGTACATGATAACCATGGTAACGGGACAAATTTGTATGCAGTTTAGTGAACTCGTTGTCCTTCGTGAAACGTCTGCTAAAGATTCCTGCTCAGGATTCGCTTGTAATGACAAAAAAGGAACCAAAAATAGACATTGTATACTTCAAGCTGATGTTGAAACTCTTCACCCGTTCAGAACTTGAGGAGAATTTTACCTGAAGTCGTAGCCATAAAACTCTCTTTGAAAACTTTGTTAACTTTCAAATTGCACGTCCCTCAATATTTGACTTTAAAGGTAATATCAAACTTTGGTTTTATCAAAGAAATACAGATTCATGGGCAAAAATACCAAGACAAATACAGTAACAGTCACTGTGAAAATTTCATTCCCATACGTTGCCCATTTTTTTGAGAAAAAAAAGTGAAAGCCACAATATTTCTTAAGTCTTTTCACTTTTATTTTTGATCTTTTAAAAGATCAAAAATATTATCGGTCGTTGTTTTACTAATTTCTGGATAAATACACCATGTCAGGCGGAAACATTTTAACGGTATGTTTCTACCACCACCATCTTTATACCATGTAAGTTAGACGTGAATCTGTGAATATTTCTGTTTTGGTTTCTTACCAAAGTATGATACTACCTTTAAAGAAAGAAGATGACGGGACATCTCCGCACATTCTGCTTCAAGTGGCAGAAGATGATAATGCGATTAGGATGTTAAACCAACCGAGCAGACGCGCTTGATAAGCCGCCAGTGCGTGGCTGGATCCACACTGTGCTTACTGGTTAATTAGTCGTTCATTGTATGTTCGTCTTTTGTGGCGTACACCGCCCCACTGTGCCGTCGATATTGAAACCTTGGAAGAACAATAACATACGCGATACGCCAATGTTGTACGCGTTGCCCAACGATAGCTGGACTGGATTTTAAGATTATCAGCACAAGTTTGGAAACATTTCTATTGTCATGTAATCCTCTGAAGTATTTTATTTGAGAATCCAAAATGACAAATCCTTCTGGTAAAATTGACAACGGGTATAACGCCACGCAGAATGTAATGTAACGTGGTACTGTATTAGTGGTAACATACCCAAACAGAAATGATCACAGATTTTATACGCATAACTTCCAGGGTATTAAGATGGTGCTGATAGAAACATACCGTTAGACCATTTCCGCCTGAAGTGCTGTATTTATCCAGATCAGTAAAACAAAGAATTTAAACTGTTTTGATCTCGGGTTAAGATCAAAACCATTTTTTTTTTATAAGAAAAATGAAGTCGGTTTCCGCTACTCGTGACTCAGATGTCCGATTGAGCTCAACTTTTCACAGGTTTGTCATTTCATGTATACATGCTGGATCAGACAAAGTGTGAGTGCTGTTCTGTGACCATTATATACCAATAATTTATTCGGCCAAGACCTTTAAAATGCTTGGAATTGGGAGGATTTGACGTTTCCATCCTAGCATGATCTTTCTCAAAGGCTCCTTGTGAAATATCCTGCTAGGATCGAAACGTCATGCCTTCCTAACTCAAAGCATTTTATATATATTTCAGATCATTATGGTTGATGAGCAGTTTGTAGAAGTTTATTACTTTTTCGGATAGCTTTCAAGATTTCCACAAACCTTCCTCATAAGCAAAGACGTACCAGTTGAAACTTTGAAATGTAACTTTTTCAACGGTTGTTTAATAAAAACGGGCTGCCTCATTTGCTGCAGTTGAAGAGGGTTTTTTATTTGATTGATGGAGAGCCAAACTATTCTTTTTCCGTATGGATCTGTCTGTGTTCAATAGCCTCTTGCTAATTTTTCAAATCAATATTCTTAAAGATGCCGCTTTTCCACTCTTGGAGAAGATTATACGCCTGATAGATGCTCAGCCGCGGTTGATGAGCATTCTTGTACTGACCATCGATCCCACTTCTGCCCCTTCTGTTCCTCAAGGTCAGAGGTCATTCATACAGGAGCCTAACAAACCCAAGCACTGTGATTGTTTTGATAAGACGTGAATGAGTTCACCCAAACATGGCATGACTTGTATTAACAGAATAAGGCGATTTCTAGAGAGGATTTGGCAATTGATCGCAGATAGTTTTGTCCAGATAAAGTCGTCTGATACACGGTATAGCGAACCCAGTCGCCGAAGGCGCGTCTCTGTCACATATATCAAGACGGTCGGGGGCTCTTGACTTATAGGATACATTCTTGTCAACGGTATAAGGGCAAAATTTCCTCAATTAAACCTCACGAAACCTCCACGGCCTTCACGGTTTGGATCATGGGTGTCGATCCCGGGGGCAGTGGGGGATATCCCCCCAATATTTGAGGTAGGGGGATGGCGTGTATTATCACCCCCCAATATTTCGAGGTTGAATGTCATTTAATACCGAGAAAATATATGAAGTACCAAGAAAATAATGAAAAAAAAATAGCATGCTTTGTTTTTAAATGTTCTAAAATGCGACTTTTTAAACGTCCCTGGTGTGGATAGGACGGGTATCACCCCTCCGACATCCTCCCCGCTCGGTCGCTTCACTCCCTCACACAGGACACCAAATCACCACTGATCATCCCCCAATCATGAAAACAAATCGACACCTTATATGGTTTGGATAGTTTTAAAACATAGATGAAGTCGGGACTAGCTGATTTTGGTTCCAGCAATCATTGCTAAACAAGACACATCGTGATTGAGCTTGATCATAATTATTCATTTTTTTGTCAAGGCCAATTTGGATGTCAGATGATTGGAAAGAAGGCTCATTGAAACGACCAGTGATATCTTTAAATAATTATACGATTCTAAACATATTAACATCTGGCTGTGGAATTAAACAAATTAGAAAAACAAGGCATATTTATTTGTATATCAATCAGTTGGAGCATGCGCCGCGGTAGCGCGTTGCCGCATCTACCTTTGAGCGGTCCTGATGGCCATCCCCCAGGCAGCCACGCGACCCATGTCTATGCCGGCAAAATAACGATCCATCTGACGCAACCACGTGTCATGTGGACGCCGAGTCCTACCAATAGGTAGTCTCAAAGATAGAATCCACAGGGAATCTAGCCACATGACCGTACAGTTCGCATTATTGGCCTATTGAAATTAATTCAAATTTTCCCATCTTCTTTTCTACACAGATAATGTGAGTTGAGTCTGAATCGTACAGGTCCTAGACGTCAGACTGTATTTGGCATTTACTATTATAACTGCGGGACGCCTGTTTCGTTCCATCCCTGCGTTTCCCCCGCCACCCACCATGGAGAATGCATCCCTAGCCCTGCCATCAGGCAGCACCGTCGTGGATGGGGGCGGGGATGGAGGAGGAGGAGGAGAAGATGACGTCATATTGAGGAGTATCTCCCCAATCCTGCTTGGCGTCATGGCCTCCCTGTCTATATTCGGCATGGTTCTGGCAGCGGCTTTCCTGATCTTCAATATCCGGTATCGCCACAGTCGGTAAGCTAAGATTACCACATATCTCCATTGTTGGTTCAATTCGTATATGGATGATCCGGATTCCGGATTGTGATCAGTGGTGTGTTCCTTGGTTCCCATTTATTATAGTAAATACCATTTGACGGTTATGAAAAGGACATCGAGCAGCCGGATCATGGCTGGCGATCCAGATCCGTATTACAAATATGGCATAAATAGTGGACGTATTGGCCTCACAGCCTCATTATGTATAAATAATGATAGCTCTGCACACACGTTTATATAGCAGTTGCTACAAACACGGATGCATTTGGGTGCTGTGGCCTAGTGGTATATGCGTGTTAATGAACTCAAGATCCTGTGGTCAATCTACAGATTGTGGGTTCGAATCCAGCCATGGGCTAGTGGTGCTTGCAAGATGCTTTGTAACAATATTGCTCCTCTTTACCCAGGTGTAAATGGGTACCTGTAATGGCTTTGTGGATTGATTAGCCTCTGTGCGTATGGTAGCCGGGGCTGTATACTCCCCAGGGAGTTGAGATGGTTTCAGGAACGTATGTAGAAATGCATCATGTATACATTATACAAGCACAAGTTGTGTAGTGAGTGGTTTTCAAGTTGCACTTTAGGCTCTTTCGGAGAGGAGAATTTGTTGTCATGTTGACAGGTGATTGCTGCCTCGCCTTGCGTTTATTTTTTATATATTTTGCATGCAAGAAAATATATTTCCGACAAGGAGTGTTGTCATACTCAAGCACATACGTGTATAGGCCTACGTCCTCTCACGCATTAATGGACATCGAATCGACGTACAAGCATGGCATCCTCACTAATCAGCCAATTATAGCCGTGCATCCATAATTACTCGTATACTAATTGATTTGGTAATTATTGTTTTCCCGTTGATGGCGTTTATCTTTCTCTTCATTTCCACAGACTGGTGAAGATGTCCAGCCCTAACCTCAATATTCTCATCGCCGTGGGCGCCGTTTGCATCTACGCATGCGTGGTGCTGTTCGGCATTGACGTAGGCGTGACGTCATCGAGAGGGATACTGGAAATCCTATGCAGGGTAAGGGATGATTTGATATATTTTTTTTAACTAGTGTACAGGGGATGGACATTATGGGTGCGCTCGCTTACCTGATCCACTTGGCAACCCTGTAATTGGGGCCACTTTCATAGAGCTTAATGATTTAGCACAAAATTTGCTTAAGGTAGTATCATACTTCATAATGAAAAGTTTCAGGCCCAAACGTGCAAAAGATCAATGTGTGTGAGGCAGCTCCACTGTACGCTCCAGTGACCACATGATTTGCATAACACATGCAACACAATGGCAATGGCCAGTACACCCCCCACGGAGAGACACTGAAATCCAGTCATTGGACGCAAATTTTGACGAAAAAATGATCACTGGGTTTTTACCCAATCAAATTGAGTCTTATATGAGTAGAAAGGGAATTTTTTCATCTTTCCAAAACCGCTACCCCCAGCGTGATCCGACTCTGGGTTCTCAAGATACGTTGAGATAAACAACCAAAGGTCTGTTAAAAACGGCAATTTTTCGTCCCGCTCCATAGGGAATTGCCTCATACCCATGATCTTTGAGAGAAAAATGATCACTGGTTTTTCTGTTTTTCTCAGTGAGACATATATGAACTTAAAGCCAAAAGAATGAATTTTCATAATCTGCAACCCCCAGATGTATACGACTTTCCGTTCTGAAGATACAAGTGATTTAGTGTAAAGATTTGCTGTTTTGGGGGTCATTTCCCCACATTAAAGCTTCTGTGGAATTTCCGGTGGAGCAGATGCGCGCTAGTTTTCATTATGTGGTAGCATAATACCGAAACAGAAATCCTCACAGATTAACCTATAACTTATACAGGGTATAAAGATGGTGATGGTGGTAGAAACATACCGTTCAAATGTTTCCGCCTGAAATGGTGTATTTATCCAGAACATAGTAAAACCAGTGACCAAAATTATTTTTGATCTTTTGATCGTTTTTTTTTTTGGGTCATTGATGTTACTCTTTTCGTCATAAATGCAGTATTTGAGGCCAAAAATAATTGAACGATATGTTTCAACCATCACCATCTGCATACCCAGTAAGTTATGGTAAATCTGTGAAGCTTTCCGTTTTGGTATGCAACCAACGTATGATACCACCTTTAAGCAACTAAGCAGCTCAATGAAATTGGCCCCAGGTTTAATTGTTTTACTCACTCTTCGTATCTGACGACGGTCGACAAACGACCGGAAGATCAGATGAAGAGTTGATTAATTGTGTCTTTGTTCTTGGGGAGGATGGAGCCAGAGTTGTCAAGTAAGATGCCATCCGGCCAGCGGAGGCAGGTGGTAGTGTCGGAAATACGTTGCAATGGCAGGTGTACGCCATATACTTCATCGGCAATAATAACAACCATTTTGAAAAATAACAAAAAGGTTAAAACATGATTTTTTTTTATACAAATATTTCCCAACACAAGGCCCAAGAGGGCCACTCAAATGTGAGGGCTAAAGGAAAGGAGAGAGAAAAACAGAGCAATTAGGAAGATCTGTTTGCAAGAAAACTATTCACATTACGTTTGAATTGAGAGAGATTATATCCTGTAGGAAAACAGGATGAGGGTAGGGAATTCCAGAGTGAGGCAGTGCGTGGGAAGAAACTTGAAGAATATCTTGAGGTATTTGATTTGGGGACAGTAACAGAGAAAGGATGGGAACTGCAAGAACAGCGAGTTGTGCGACCAAATGACCGGTTAGGTGGTACAACCATTGAAAGACCATTGAAGCACATTCCGTGTAAACAAAAAGGCTAAAGGTAATATCATACTTTGGTTTTCATCAAAGAAATACAGATTCATGGGCAAAAATATCAAGACAGATACAGTAACAGTCATCTGTGAAGATTTCAGTACCATACGGTGCCCACTTTTTGAGAAAACGGTGAAAAATTGCCACAGTATTTCTTAAGTCTTTTCTCTTTTATTTTTATATCTTTTACAAGATCAAAAAGATTTTCGGTCGTTGTTTTCCTAATTTCTGGATGAATAGACCATTTCAGGCGGACAAATGTTAACGGTATGTTTCTGCCACCACCATCTTCATACCCTGAAAGTTATACGTAAATCTGTGAACAGTTCTGTTTTGGTTTCTTACCAAAGTATGATACTACCTTTAAGTATGAATCGTAGGACTTCTGACGCATTGAAAGCCCTATACGTGGGATAGGCCCCCACGATGGGCTATCAACTCGAGTTGCGATCGAACGCAGGGCTTCGTGAAATCGGCCCATGGGATGGTACGTAATAAAAATGTATCAACAAGTTAGATAAAATTATTGCCCAAAAGAAATTGATCTATAGATACTTTTCTTTCTCTTACATCACTTGAACTCTTTCTCCCATTTGAGAAGAAAATCTCAAAGATCTCAAAATGCATTATTATATGATGGAAAACGTAGGCCTATACCGTAAAGTCACGAAAATGTATACACACAAAATATGGGGACTGATTTTCTTTCTGTTTTGCACTTGTACCGGGTACATGTTGCTAGGGTCTGTGTTTTCGCGAGGAAAATCGATGGCCCATCAGAATGAAATTGTTTTTGTTTCCGTTCTTTTGATTATTCTTTTCCTCTTTCTCTTTTCATTCGCCCACTTTTCTTGACACTGAGTAATTGTTTTTCTAAACAAAAAACCAAGAAGCTATTTTGAGCAGGTGGTTCCATTTCCGTGTCTGTTCTGTAAGGACGCGGGCGTCGTTCGCAGATCCTGGACAATAATTTTGCAGTCCTGAAATTTATCAGAAAAATAGAGGGGAAATGGTTTGGGCGTCGAGATGGCGGCCTCGCAGAAGAGGAAAATTCACATTAAAAAAAATTGAAGATCCTGTTCAGCTGAAACGTTTGGAAATTTACGGATGGAGTTTGTATTTATATTCAAATGCATTTTATGGCCTTGCTGAGATGTGGGATATTATCTCAGTCAAAGGTATCCATTTTTTGTGTCCATTACATTTCTGTAACCTCAGGGTGTTAGTGGTACCTCATTGGTCATTTTTGGTCTTTGGAAAGGAATGGTTTATTTTATTTGTGTATGGAAACGAAAGGCAGCTGTTTGAAAGTTTTGGGACAAGTTCGAATAGACCTAATCATGATTTACCAAAAGACAAATTTCAACAAAATCAATATCAAGAATCGTGAATGTCTTCGATAAAGGTAGTATCATACTTTGGTTTTTGTCAAAGAAATACAGATTCATGGGCAAAAATATCAAGACCGATACAGTAACAGTCATCTGTGGACATTTCAGTCCCATACGTTTCCCACTTTTTGAGAAAACGGTGAAAAATTGCCACAGTATTTCTTAAGTCTTTTCTCTTTTATTTTTGATCTTTTAAAAGATAAAAAAGATTTTCGGTCGTTGTTTGACTAATTTCTGGATACACCATTTCAGGCGGAAAAATTTAACGGTATGTTTCTACCACCACCATCTTCATACCCTGTACGTAAATCTGTGAACATTTCTGTTTTGTTGTCTTACCAAAGTATGATACTACCTTTAATGCATCCTAGTTACCACTGAGTTCGACTGAAAAGGGGGGTTTCAATTATTGTAAAACAAACATGAACGCATGACATTGTGTTGGTACATCTTTGTTTTATTTGCTTGCTTGTGCGTTTTTGTATAGACCATCACCGTCGATTTTGTTTGCCTTTTTCGCCCGTTTGTTTACAGGTTCGAGTGTCACTACTGACGGTCGGCTTTACCTTAGTGTACGGGTCCATGTTCAGCAAAGCATGGAGGGTGTACAAAATATTCACACACGCAGCTGCCAAGAGAATGGTTGGTATACGATTCAGATCTGAAATTATTATTACTCCTGATCATCGGGCCCCATGCCTGAAACAATCTCAATACTCCCTGGGGAGTATCAGGCGCGGTCCTACGGGGGGCTAGGGGGGCTGTAGCCCCCCAAAATTGTGTCTAGCCCCCAAAAAACAATGCAAGTGAAAACAATACTTGAAGATACTGGATTTTGTCTGTTATTAAGCGCCAATTACATTAAAAACGCGGTGTGTGGGCTATAATGTGCATGTTTTTTGACCCCTAATAAGATATAGCAGAAGCGAGTGTTAAAAGAACCATAAATATTGGGTCTTCTAGCCCCCCAAAAAATAATGGCTCTTCTATCCCCCCAAAAATGTTGGCTCTAGTACCGCGCCTGGGGAGTATACAAAGCCATCTCTACCCTCACAGGTACTGACTCCTGGGTGAAGAGAAGCACCATGTGACAAAGCGTCTTGCCCAGGGATGCAAGCATCACTAACCCATGGCTGGATTCGAACCCACAATCTGTAGATTGACCACCGATCTTGAATCTCCAGACAATAAAATGAACTTTGAGGAGACCGTTGTCACTGACTTCCACAAACAAAATTGGAGAAGTTGAATTTACGAAGATTGACATTTTCTTTTGCCCCTGGCCTTTCTTGGATGCAGGTGATTCGGGATAGTCGTCTGATGACCATGGTGGGATGTTTGCTGCTCCTCGATGTGGTGGTCCTAGCTTTGTGGCTGGTGCTGGACGCCCCTAGCATTGAGCAGAAACTCCTATTCAAGGTGGGTCTTCATTCCTCTAGGCCTAAGTTAGTTTTTTAAGACCGTGATGAGCATCTCAATGATGCTTTAAGAATCGCACACTTTTGTCATCACTCTGTGGACATGTTTAATGCCGAAACCTCTGTGCATGCTTGTCAAATTAAAGACAGTGGACTTCAGTTGGTATAGGCCAACTTAAACACTTGATATGTGGATCGGTTTGCGGGAACACCATGCAATACTTTTGCACACTTCTTATTTCGCACTGTTAGGTTTCAGTAGCGCTCTATAATCTTTGGTTTCAACTAGCCTACTCTGGTCATCATCAGGAGACTGCAAACCGACCCACATACCAAGTGTCACCATGTGATTGTGAAGCCTCAAATCTTTCTTTGAACACTTGTCCTTTAAATTGCCAAACGTATTTTGGCATGTACATGTAGGCATCTTCCCATCTCAAAAGGCGTCAGCGTTTCGCTGCTGAATGGTTATAATGTTGTCTCTTTGTGTTGTATAACATTTGTGCAAAATGTTTTACGAGGACGATATAGATGCCAGTATGATTGACAGTTCTAAAAATCTACATCTACATTTTTTCCCAATCTTTAGCAAGATCCAAGTTTCCTGCCACTAGAGGGCGTCCTCACCTGCAGATCACAGCACATCGAGATTTGGATAACGGTCCTCTTCGTCGTCAAGGCGGGCATCCTGTTGCTAGGCACCTACCTCTCCTGGGAGACCAGGAACATCACCGTGCCATCCATGAACGACGCCAAGTGCATTGTGGTTAGCGTCTACACCTGTGTCATCCTGGTCGCCCTGGTCACGGCGCTGATGGCCATTCTGGAGTCGTGGCCCAATCTGTGGTACTGCTGCGTGTCGGTGGTCATGATGGTATGTCCCACTGAGATGCTGCTTTTGCAGTACATTCCAAAGGTAGGTTAGAGATGTCACTGTCGTTCATCACTGGTCCCCAATGTCATACAGAACCTGGAGCCGATTTCACCACACACTAAGATCAATCTTAACGTTGTCTTTCGTTGTCAGTATTGACATAGTGGTTTGAATTGGAACATCACACTTTGCTTAGCAATAGGGCCCCTCGCTTGTGACGTCATATTCAGAAGTTCAGACAAACAAGTCGCACGTGGCCCCATTAACTTGCACGTAAACGTTGTGATGTTTGTCCGAACATCCGGGCAATTATAGCTTTGTCGATAACAAAGGGCGTATTCTATAAATAGCTCGAGCGCGGAGCCCTAGTATTAAGATTGATTCCCATTTAAGATTGATCTTGGTGTTCGGTGAAATCGACCCCCGGATGGCTAGTTGCATGGTCAAATCATGGTCAACAAAATTAGTGAAAGTGAGTTTGGCAGTCCTGTTTTAATTGGAAGTTTTATTTGAAGGCCAAGAATCTTCTGGAGAACAAAATTTACGGGCAATTTCAAATAGCGCGCCACCAAGAGGTTGAGACGCATTGGCCAATCACAAAGCGCAGAGTCTGTCAACAGTGGCGTAACCAGACTTTTGAGTCTGGGGGGGGGGGCACAAGGGGGGCACTAGCAATTGTTGGGGGGGCAAACTTTTTATATATTATATTTTTTTTCACCAACCAAAATCTCAAATGGGGGGGCACGAGGTTTTCCAGGGGGGGCACGTGCCCTCCCTGGCCCCCCCTTGGTGACGCCACTGTCTGTCAACCCTTTCCAGATGCACAGTGAGTCGACAGATAACTTGAATTGTGATTGACTAACGCATTGCAAACTCTTAGTGCCGCGCAATTTGGAAATCACTCATATTGAATTTGATATGCTGCATGGTCCAGTGGGATTCTGATCACCGACACCCCTATTGTACTGGCTTGATGACCAGGGGCCGATTTCACAAAGCTCTGCGACGTGTCGCAACTCGATTTGCGACGAGTCCTTGCTGCGACGCGTCGCATCTATGCGGTGAGTCCATAGAGAAAGGATGCGTCTTAATTCTGCGACGCGTCGTACGTTTTGTGAAAGCGGCCCCAGGTGATCATAGGGTGAATCATTGGTAATCCTCATTTTCTGGTTTTTCAGATCCGAGCTTGGCGAAACAACCCTGAGGCAAGCTACAGCATGTCGCGGTCGTTGACTTCGTCCTACTTGGCAACGGCACAGCAGCGGTCACTGGCAGAGGTGGAGAAAGAACTGTTCCTCCTGTCCAAGGAGAATGCTTCCCTCAAGAGGGCACTATCTGAGGTGAGATTCTTCTAAATTCCTGAGAGATTCATGGCATCATCAATGAGAAATGGTTAGGGTGGGGAAAGAGCAGTGCTAGAGGACAGGGTGTGTCAAGTGTTGGGAAAATCAGTGAGTCGAGTCAGTCGACTCTGCCTAGAATTACTTATACCAGCACTCCAGCACATTGGCCTACTGGGGCCAAGTCACTGTGAAGTGTGAACATACTACATGTACCGGTAATCCACTTGACTCTAGCTAGTGTGATGTGAGCAAATGACTGTGCAACCTCAAGATCATTGTATTAAGGAAACACTCATGGCAACAACTCAACCCTCTGCATTCATTTATAAAGGTTAAAAGCATGGATTCCCCAGCTTCCCACCTGATCTCGCTCTTTTCCTCTGAACCTGGACACCTTCTGAGCACATGATCACCATTATTTTGGTCTTCATAATTATAATGCTACTGTTGTGAATCCTGGTCACAGAATGAGGGTGTGAAACAACCTCATATATCTGGAGAATGGGAAGGGGTCTAATAACCGTTAACCAGCTTCTAAAACATTTGGTACATTTAAAATTCAATTTGTTATACTCTGATACGCAGAAGGAAAACACGATCAAGGTGCTTCATGAGCATGTCGGGTCAGCCAAAGAAAAGCTCCGATTGCTGGCTGTAGATCCTGACGTGCGGCAGGACAGTGGCTGTGACTTTGATATGTCCTCCTCCTCAACAAGCCACGAGGACCGCGACAATGTCCCGGGAGTGCGTCCTCCGGACTTGGTCAAGGAGGAGCCAAGGGAGGGCGACATCAATGGCAATGACAGGGTGATGCAGCAAGAACAGGACCCGCACAAACTCTCACTCAAGTACAGCAACGTCGCTGCGCTGGAGCGGCAGAATCTGAAGCGACGTCGGGGGAGGGAAGGTGGAGGAAGCATACGCAGCCAGGGCAGCATGTCGTCGATAAAGTCCGTTAAGCAGTTTGAGGACCTACGTGACTCCATCGTCCAGGAGCTACATCAGGCTTCCGATTTGTCTCACAACCTTCGTGAGGCCATCGCCCAAGATCTGCACTCCTGTCGCACCACCCCGATGTACATGGTCATCGCAGACACAGAAAGAGAACTAGCTGGTGTCCTAAAAGACTCCTATAACCTGGATGGGGAGGACATTTCAATATCAAGTAGTACCTTCACCTACGACAACCCTGTCTTCTCACGGAACCACAACCAGCGAAACAGCATCGGTAGCGTGTGTGCATGCCACAGTCGTCAGTCAAGCTTCAGATCCGTTGCCAGCCTGGCGATGGAATTTTCAGATAGGGACAGTCGGAACGCACCCCCAATGTCCAGAAGCCTCAAGTGGGGGCAGTATATCCCGCCCAAGGCGGCCGAACAAGAGAAGAGTTCCCCACCCCGCGTGGTCAGGAGCTCAGACGCAAACGCCTTGCCTCAACAGATGACTAAAAGTATCTATCACACATACGTTTGAACAATTTGAGGTTTGATGTTGAAGCTGTTCTGACCCGTGCTGTTGATTCTAGGGTTCCTGTATGTGCTTCATACACCTTCTAAGAAGAAAGAAAGTTGGCTAAGCAGAGTAAAGTCCTGCTGAGCCAACAGAGGTTCAATACCAACAGCCATAAATACATGGCATTGGGAAAGAAGCATAATAAATACTGTTAACAAAAACATACCACCTCGTCTCCTCAAATTATGAAATAGGATGCATCTCTTGCCGAGGCAAACAGATGTTGGTTTGTGGAGGCCCCAAGGTCATGGCTTCCTGCTACGACCCTTCAAACCGTCTCCATCAAACTGGATCAGTTCTAAATGACAGTGTCTACGTCACTAGACAATGTAAGAACTGAAAAAAACAATCTAGGATAGTAAGATATTTAAGGAAACCTTTTGACTTAGTAAAAGTTTAACAAAATGGAGGTGATGAACATCGATTACCGGTAATGGTATATACATGTATGTCTTCTCCAATGTGATCGTTGCTTCCAGAATGCTTTTTACGATGCTATTCTGTAGATCAAGCATTTAGATCAAGAACACAATGTTTCTTTTAGATCCAGTATGTGAAAAGTGTGTTTCTACTTGAAAATGGACAAAATAACTTGACTGAAATTCTACAGTTTACACTTTAAGGGTTGTTTGGCATGAGCCAAAGGTTCGTCCCTTTTTTTCGCATTTCAGTTTCGGTTAACAGAAATTTTTAACCGGTTAACCTTTAACCGGATAAAAATCCCAGCACTTATACATGTATGCAATGCATACTGGTACTAAACTGGCTTACTCAGGGGACCTTTGAGGCGATCGAGGGGGTATACAAGCCTTTGTTGAACAAGGCAGACACTTATTGCAAGACCAAACCATGATTCAGTTAGCTTAGGAAATGTATAGCAATCAGTTCACATAAATGATGCATTTAGTGAATTTAATTGGTGAATTTACTTAGTTCCGTTTCGAAAAAGGAATTCCGCTTCAAGAAGCAAATTCCATAAATTCCATCCATTTTCCTTTTTTTGTGGAAAATCAGTGGCCCTAAGACTGGTAACGATGCCTCAAGATGTTTTTATCATTCCATAGTATAAACTATATTAGTTTCACCACTTTCACAATTTGAAATGTGCATTATAATTGGTGGTCGTTAAAGAGAGGTTTCGGTGCAGAAATTAGGATATTATTTTCAGGTCATTCCAGTAATTGTACAGTACAGTTTAATTAACTAAAGGAAATGTGTTTGTGTATTTAATTGTAATGTTTGAGTGTTTATTATCATGACGAGAAAATACCACAATAAAGTTATTCTGAAACTATTCACGACTTTTGTCATGATTATCATTTTCCTACAAGCACCTGACATAAAATAAAACATGACACTGTAAAAATTTCATGACTTTTGTCACGATTATCATTTTCCTACACGCACCTGACACAAAATAAAAGACAACTCTGAAAAGATGTTCGTACATTGTCCAAATCCCCATTAGATTCATGGGTCACTTTAATGATTCGTAGTCACACCCAGAACAGCGACACAAAGATATCTTGATTTGACATCAGGAGAGGTAACTTGCGTTACCGACATTCCTGTTGTTGAAGGTTCTTGTTTTAATAGACGTCCTCCCTTGGGGAGAGACCGTACATGAATTGATCATTCATCTGCATATTTAAAAAATATCCTTCGATTAACGTACGATGAAAACCAATTGTCCATGGGTCGTACCTGGGATGAGTAGCTTAACGACATCATCCGGATTGAATGGTGCTAAGATGGACTCGTGGTCGGGCCGTGGCTTAACTCTTGAGGGGTTGGGTTTGTTGGCCGAGGGTGTGTGTGTGAGTAGGACTGGTGAAGTACTTGATGCCAGGATACAGGAAGGTACACGACGGACAAAGAAGAGATAAGTCAGCGATCACTTCTCCGCCGCGCCCTCTTCTGCGCCGGCCTTGGTGTTTCTCGTGTAGATGAGCTGGGCATGGTGCTTCACGACCTCCTTGATGAGACCTGGAATTGAGAACCAAAACACC
The DNA here is from genome assembly GCA_963971285.1 of Astropecten irregularis. Lineage (NCBI taxonomy): Eukaryota > Metazoa > Echinodermata > Asteroidea > Paxillosida > Astropectinidae > Astropecten > Astropecten irregularis. The sequence continues at coordinate 10,879,747 of OZ020261.1, forward strand.
CATCACTCAAAACCTCGCATCGATACAATCATCTCTTACAGAGAAAAGCCATCAAGATGGCTCTCTTTACGAACGAAAGTCAACATTCTGTTAGGCCAAAAAAAAAAATTGTTGTGTTGCCCTCAAGTGGAAAAATAAAAAATTTAGGTCGGTCGGTCGATTTTGTTTTTTGTTTTTTTTTTTTTGCCGACTTTCAAACATTTAAGAATAAATACAGGATGTATGGTCACCAGAGCTTATAAATCAACGGTCTTGGGTCGTTTTGAGGAGACACGCTTTTTTACTGCTTAATCTTACATTTTCTGTCAAAAATGGTAAGTTTTTAGAAAAAATCCTGACCCAAAGTTTTGGCATTTTACGGTCGGTCGCTGAGGGCAACACAACCATTTTTTTTTTCGACCTTATTCTAAATACTGGGAGCAGCTTATAAATGCTGTCATCACAGGCATTTAAAAAGGAACTGAGAAAAAGACTGGAGCGGGATTAGAACCTGCAACACCTGGAAAACCAAACCAGTGCTCTACCAACTGAGCAATCCAGCTCTATGTTGGCGGTGTCCCTAATAGTCAATTATCTTTGTTCATTTTTGTCGGTCAGAAGCCATGAATCCATTTGCATTTTGCACACCACTATATTCTATGTGCAGCACTAGCAATGCTGCAACCAGAGTTAAACGGTGCAGAGGGGATCACTTGAAGTGGATGGAGAGGCAATGGAAGCTAAGGCTACAGTTTGTATCCGGTTAACCGACTATTCAAAAGGGTACCCGGGTACATTTTCCCAGTTAGGTTTATCGAAAAGTATCTTTTTAATGGCCTCTTCTTTTTGAAACAGGGAACGGTGTACAGGGTGTCCAAAAAAAAACTGCAACACTTTGTGTCAGGGCATTTTAATAAAATCAAACTAGTTTTTTTTCTGGGACACCCTGTATAAGGGAAAAAAAACTATGAGGTATCCTGTGAACTTACCCTTTTGGAGGAGTTCATTGAGAGCTGCCCTGGCCAGTGAGCCTCTGATTTTCAGTCTCTCAGAGACCACGGAGGGGGTGATGAGCTTGTAGCTGGGTACCTCCTTGTACAGCTTGTCGTATGTGCCTTGGTCAAAGAGAATCAGGTTGTTGAGCTTGTCGCGGACTTTTCCCTTGGACCACTTCTACTCAAGAGGGGGAGGGAGGACAAAAACAAGAACAGACAGTCAATTGACAGGATGGTAACTGACTAAAAATCGTTAGTAAGATGTTTCCGAAGGATTGACCGAAATATTTCAAATCAGCTTTCCTGCAGGTCACATACGTCAATGAATGGTAAGCCTAATATGAATAAAAATTATAATTGATTACATGTACTAAGTCCAGGCCTGGAATTTGGTTCTGAAAGGGGCAAGGCCACTTTTCCATTGCAAGGGGCACTTCCATCGGAAAATCATAGTGTCTATGGAAATATTTGAAGGGGCACCAAGGCAAAGAACCAGGGCAACAAAGGCCATGGCCTCCCTTAAATTCCAGCATGTCCAGGTGCCGATTTCACTAACGTAACTTGCGATCATCGCTAAAGCCCAAATCCATCGCTAAACGGAAAATTTTTACGCAAATCAACGATCGATTTTCCGTTTACGGATGGATTTGGACTTTAGCGATGATCTCAAACGTTAGTGAAATCTGCCCCTGGCTTGATTTACTACCAAGAACTTTATCTGTCTGAAACATGCAATCCGCTTTTCAGTAGCAGAAATCCTAGCAAGGTCATTCATCCTGCAAGGATCGAAAAGTCAGATCCTCCTCACTCTGTCACTCCACACCTTTTACACGCCATTAGTTTGGTTGATGGGCAGTTTGTAGCAGTGTATTTAAACTTTTTAAGTTGTATAGATTTCACTACGGTGCAGGCCAAGTGATGTCGTTTAAAAGGGACAACATTTAATTCTAGATATGCAAATAATGCTTGCCCTTCACCGACGTGGATGAGCACTGTATACTCGGTGCTTGTGAGAGCACGTGAGAAAAAATCACATGCTTGCTCAGGTGGGATTCGAACCCACGACCTCCTGCCTACTAGTGCAGATGCCTTACCTGCTAGGCCACCGAGCTAGCTGGGGTCTGCAGGGTGAATCGAATCCAATATCTGCATTAGTAAGCATCTGCACTAGTAAGCAGGAGGTCGTGGGTTTGAATCCCACCTGAGCAAGCATGTGATTTTTTCTCACATGCTCTCACAAGCACTGAGTATACAGTGCTCATCCACGTCGTTGAAGGGCAAGCCTAATTTGCATATCATCCATTTCCCGACCAAAATCAATTAATATTCATGATTAAATTCTAGAGTTGAAGGATCTGCGTAGGGTCTGTACCCACCTTCTTCTTGGCCTTGCCTCCACTGGATGTCGGTTTCTTCTGGGAGGTCTTCCCCTTACCCGCGTCCTTTCCCTTCTGCTGCTGCTTGGGCGGCTGGAGTCATAAACAAACATACACACAATGGTCAGAAACGATTTCCATACAAAAACACCACTTGGGATTAACCCTAACCCTCCTCAATCCTCCAAAATCCTTCTGGTAGTTTTGGAGGATTTCGGAGGATTCAGGATATAATGTCATTTTCAAGTGAGGACCACTTGAGGAGTGGCAAGTATTCAGGACAAACTCATTTTTTGAGGTAGGGCCACTGAAGAATTCTGAAGGATTCAGGTACCTCTCATTTTGAGCATAAGTGAGATCACTGGAGGACTGCGGAGGATTCAGGATGAACGCAGTTTTTAAAGTGTGACCATTGGAGGTTTGTGGAGGATTCAGGATGTACACAGTAAAATGCCCCTAGTGGTTAGGGTTAAGGAAAAGATAAAGTAAAAACCTTCAGTTTCTGCACAATGCAGGTCAACTTGTCCTAGACCGACCAACTCGTCCGCCATTTCTGTCAACTCGTACACCGATCAACTTGTACACCACTCAAGTTATTATGAGTTTTTTCGAGGACTTGGCCATCTTAGCTTTTTTCGCGAGATTTCGTTTGAAGGATTGGAATTTTTCAGGATTTCTTTTTTTGGGAATAACAAAGCATTTTTTCCAAGGGATCATGGTTTCTTTTTTCCAGGGATAGACCCCCCTATCATTTTTAAGGGGATTAGGGCCTAGTATGAAAAAAATCCCTGAAAAAACCTGACATTTCCGTTCACCATGTTCACTTTTGCCCAACGTTAGGCCTCCTAGTCCAATCAAATATTCAGAATCCTTGAAATTTAGGAGGTCATTTAATGTGAGATTTTGGAGAAAAGGTATTCAAGTCAACAGCGCACGCACGCACGCACAAAACAACGCGCGCATACTCACAATTGCGCAAGCATGGTTTGCGCGTTCGCTGTCGACTCAAGACCGGTTCTCCAAAGTCTCCCATTGAAAATGGTGTGGAATTGGTCAGCATGACAAATTGGGCATACGGCATGTACGGGGTGGGCAGACTCAGAGTACATTTACGAGTTGGACACTGCATACAACGAGCTGGTCATGTTGGTTGGCGAACCACCATGACTACTACGACAGTAAGAGTTGGCCACATTCTTTCTGCACAGCCACACCACACTCCACAGCACAGGCTAACGTTACACATGTGAAGCACAAAGTAGGACTAGGAGAACCGGTCTTGAGTCAACAGCGCACGCGCAAACCATGCTTAGCGCACTTATCAAGTGCGCTAAAGACAGTGCTCACCCAAGGTCTATGAATATTCGTTAATATCTATCTTTTTACTTTTATTTTAGTTACAAATATTTATTTTTGTTAAAAGGGCAGCATCACATGTCGCGATATTCGCCGATTTGTGCACAAAATGGTCGCTAAACAGCGCCCTCAAGTAAACTTGTCCTGAATTTCGGAATTAACGTTACTGAAAACTTGTGTTTTAGCACCTTTCTTGCAGGTTCTTTGACAATTTGAATGTCTTTTTGTCATTTTGAAATTGTTGTGTAGCAGTTCAGTGATGCCAAAATAGTGAAAATTGTCTTATTTCATACGAATTTATTGCAAAGTTTTCGTAAATGCGTACACACCATTTTGGCGACTTCTGCTTAACCACGAAAGAGGACGACCCGTGAATTTTTGCACGTGAAACCCGTGCGTTTTCAATAAGTTCTAAAATTGTCATTAAAATTTGTCCCTTTTTTACATTTATAAATCATTTCTTACAAAACAATAAATACAAGATACAATATAAATTTATTTCATTTCGCTTGTATGAGAAAAATATTCAATATATATTAATTGTAAAATATCCCTAGTTTAATAAAGAAATAACATCGTGAAACTGCCAGTAGGGTCAAAGGTCACACAAATCTAAACAAGAACACACGTACACGTGAAGTGTGTAAAGTGCAGTTATGGAGTGTGTTCAATAAAGGTATCGTTTTTGACTTATTATATGAAGTGAATTCGAAGAGACTGTCTATTTTCGTCTTTCCTTGGAAATGTATATGTGCACATTTCTTAAAAAGTCATTTCATGTTGACGTTACTCAATTAAGGCAGCGCTAAATTTTGTGCCCAGTTTCCGGACATAGCAGTTTGTCATGTACACAGACACTAACAAGTAACAGTAACAGTAACACTATACACTACTCGCTAGCCTAGGGTTGATGCATGCATTATGCTGGTTCACAGCCTAGCCAGCCATGACATTGACATGCTTGACAGCAGCACCTCGTTCCCAGTTATTGGGGGCTGTACTCCTGTTTTATTTTATTTTTTTGTACGCAGTGGCTATCGTTACGGCTGCCGTAACGATAGCCACTGCCTTTTTTGTAACTTGTGCTTCAACTTTTTTTGTTACGACCTGCGTGCGTCAAAGCCCAAAATTTAAAAAGAAAAGAGGGGTTTCCTGAGGTTTAGTACAGATAAGCTGGTACCCAACTACCCATAGCCCAATAATAGATGAAGAGTCATATTTAGGTGAGTAGAAGCTGGGTACCACTACCAACTAACCTGGGTGTACTAAACCTCAGGAACCCCAAAAACTGAAAAGAGTACAGCAGTGGCAGTTTACATATGATATACTGCCCCAGTTACAGGGTCTATATCATATGTAGGCCTACATACATTTTGGAATCTGGCCTGTATATTATCATTGTCAGTACTTGACAAAATAAACATTTTATAATGATAGGCCTATTTGTAGTTGTACTGATTTTTTTAGATATTGTTTCTTGAACATTGCTGATTGTTGATTTTGATTTTTCTCTTATTTTCATATAATGCAGGTCCGGAGGTAAATTTGTAAACCTGTTGAGTGTCAATGGCAAACTCACCTGACAATATCAAAGCAATGGCGATGTAAGCAGTGTCACAGAGTACATAGTGTAGAATGGCAAGACATCTAATCAAGAAAGTTTTAGACTTTGGGCGAACTGGCATTGTGGCTGAGTGCGCTACGGCTAGACCTGTTGTGACTTCTAGCAGATGCAGCATGTTGAGTTCCCCTGGAAGCACCAGACCATGTAGCCCTTTGTTTCAAAAAGTTAGACATTTGCACGTTTATAGAGATTTGCGATACTCTGGGATTTTTGGAGCCAAGTTCAGTGCCTACATTAACTGTAGAGCAAAATTGAGCTCAGGAATCCAGAAAGATACTGCTGTAGGAGGGAGTTGCGATGAGATTGTTACCTTCATCCGAGATGATGACGACTTGGAGAGGTTCCTTGGGCATGTGGCAGGCCTCCTTGAGATGCCAGCATTCTCAAAGGTGAGGATCGCTCGGGAGGAAGCCCAAAATAAGCTGGATGCGCTGGCACGACGACTCCTCGACATGAGAGCCAACCCGAGGAACGTCTTTGCCTTTCTGCAATCCAACCCTAAGGTCCTCGATGCCAACTGGGAAGCCCTGATGAGCGCCCTTCAGTTTCTGGACGGACTTCAGCTGCAGGGGAATCGAGTGCTGCTGGCGCTCGACCGCAATCCCAGAGTCTGCGGGGCGAGCGCACAGCAGCTTCAGGAACGGGTGCGGAAACTGCGAAAGCTGGGTCTGGTAGAGGGCAGCCTTCAGAGGGTCATCACAACCTGGCCCGGCATCCTCACTCTGAGGAAGAAGAGGCTAAACGCCGCGGTGGAAATGCTCAGGAAATGCCAGTTCTCTTCCCGACAGATAACGTCCATCATCATCAGTTCTCCACAGATGCTAGGCAGTGAGCCAGATGACATAGGTAAAAAGTATTAAATAATACCTCAAGCCCTATTTTTCCCCTTCCAAGCCCAGGACTGGATTTCACCAAACACAGATTCAGCCTAGTGCTTGATTCTGGCCAGTGTGTGTCGTACTAATTTTGTTTGTTGCTGATTTCCTTTCTATCGTGATTCAGAACACCAATTCCAGTATGTCTACTTCGCCATGGGCCTCACCAACCAGGCCGACATGGTCCAAGCCAACCTCTTCAAGTACCCTCTGGAGCACATCCGCTGCCGGCACACCATCCTGGACCGACTGGGCATCTACGAGATGCCAGACAAGCACGGCAAGACCCGCAGGGACAACCCTAAGCTGGCCCGGATCATCGACTGCACGGACACCAGATTTGCAGAGAAGTGCGCAGGGATTCCGCCGGAGGAGTTTGAGGTGTTCCGAAGGAGCCTGGAGGAGGAGGAGGTCGTCGACAAGGTGGAGGTTGATGATGAGGAGGTAGATGAGACACTGACAGGGAGTACTGAAGGCACACCAGACACTCGATGGTGATTGCAGGTCATCTCTAAGATGGAGGAGTTTGAGGCCTTCCGGAGGAGCCTTGAAGAGGTCGATGAAGACTGAAGAGGTAGCGGATGATGAGGGATGGAAGGGATGATGTGTTTGAGGCCTTCTGGAGAAGCCCAGAGGAGATCTAGATCATCTAGAGTTGTAGGGTGATGAGTGATGAGAGGGATGGTGAGATAAATAAGATACTGGGTACAGAAGGCACACAAGACAGAGGGCAATGACTGCATTGTCTGTGTGATGGGTCTGTGGCCTCTTCACCCAAATTAATGAGGTACTTTCCGTCATCAAATAAAACTACACACCCTATCCATAGCTTGGCCTGGTGTGATTTCACACACACAAACACAACTGATATCAAATACATACATGCCACAAAAGAACAATGACAATGAATACACTTTTTTGTCATTTTAATAAAATTTATATTATTCATCCAAAATTATACATTTTTGTTTACATTTCTCAATGATTAATTGAATTTTGGTTCCTATTAAACCAATACAATTTATTTCAACAAAGATATTGCATACAATTTCCTTTTTTTTTTGTGTAACATTTCTTATTTTTTTAAAGGTACAGTACAGGTTTGGTAACATACCTAAACAGAAATGTTCACAGAAAACTCCTGTGAATATATTTGAAAATACCACGAGCGTTTTTCACTGTTTTCTACATTTTCCGATGATGACATGAGCTGAAAATTTCACAAGTTTGTATTTATTCCACGACAAATCAAATTATGTCACCTTTACCATTCTGTATTATACCTTTAAAGGTACAGTATGATCATTCTTTGGTACTTTGGTACCATACCAAAACAGAAATCTTCACAAATTTACTTATAACTTACAGGGTATAAAGATGGTGATTGAAGAAACATACCATTAAAACCTTTCTGCCAGAAATGCTGTATGTATCCAGAAAAGAGTAACACCAATGGCTAAAAAGAATTTTGAGCTTTTAAAGATAAAAAATAAACGTGAAAAAAATGAACAAAAAACTGTGGGCATTTTCACTGTTTTCTTAAAAAGTGGGCACCATACATGTATGAGACTGAAAATTTCACAGATGACTGTTACTGTATCTTCCTTGATATTTTTGCCCATGAATCTGCATTTCTTTGACAAAAAACCAAAGTATGATACTACCTTTAAGTATTAATGATACTGTATGAATGGCTTTCGTGATTGATTTCCAACCTTTCTCCATGAATGAGATAAAATGGGAGTGTTTGGAAATAAACTTGAATCATTCGACTATTTTGGAGCCCTCACTCTTCCCAAATTAAATATCCTCAGCCCAGATCCATCGCAAGCTCATGCAGGTTTTTTTTGGGGGGCACATGGGGCAGGAGTAGGGGGCAGTTGCTCGTAGAAGAGGGGGTAGCCCCTCTGGAAAACAGGTATGCCCCGACACTTTTATTATGACAAAAGCGCTTTTCACACTATCCAAAATCTCGGGGTTGGAACCGGATCGAACCCCGAGATTTTTTTCAACCCTTTTCACACTTGAACATTTTCAACCCCGAGCCAACCCGGGTAGGACGGCCTAGCCGGATCGAAATCAACCCTGGTAGGGAGCAGGGTTGAAAATCTCAACCCGGTTCCAAACTGCATTTTGGGCTGTGTGACGCATGATCTGTGTTGTAAGAGCCGGTTCATCATAAACATAGTGTGAATGTTGCGTCTCTTCGATCCGGTTCAAAAACTTGCCGGGGTGGATCCGGGTTGGTTTCAACACGGATCGAAAAGGAGATAGTGTGAAAAGTCTTAAACGCTCCAAGACCAAGATGCCTAAGCTCTGGACCAATCAGGATCATAAATCAGCGGATAGAACTGGCCCTCCACCTTGTCTCCCTGTCACACAAAAAGAGAACAAAAACAAAGTTATATCAACCGATAAAATTCCAAAGGCTCAGAATATTTTGATTTTTGGCTTGTTTCAAAGAATTGTAAAGTGTTCATTGAAAAGCTGAGCAAAGACAAAAATAACTGGAGAGTGATTCGAACCTTTGACCCCCAGAATACCGTATAGACGGTCTTACCAACTGAGCTATCCAGCCCTACATTGGAAGTGTCCCTAATAGTCAATTATCTTTGTTTGTTTGGCAGTCAGAAGCCATGAAACCACACACATAGTAGGCCTACCGCTATATCCCAAGGATCATTTAAGATACGCACAGCATTATCAATGCAGCAACCTGAGAAACACTATATGGGGGATCACTCAAAGAGGATGTGGCTTTTTTATCAAAATTAAAGGTAGTATCATACTTTGGTTTTTGTCAAAGAAGTACAGATTCATGGGCAGAAATATCAAGGCAGATACAGGAACAGTCATCTGTGAAAATTTCAGTCCCATACGCGTACGGTGCCCCCTTTTTGAGAAAACAGTGGAAAACGCCCACAGTATTAAGTCTTTTAAGTCTTCTCTCTTTTATTTTTGATCTTTTAAAAGATCAAAAAGATTTTCGGTCGTTGTTTTACTAATTTCTGGATAAAAACAGCATTTCAGGTGTAAATATTTTAACAGTATGTTTCTGCCACCACAACCTTTCATACCCTGTAAGTTATACGTAAATCTGTGAACATTTCTGTTTTGGTTTCTTACCAAAGTATGATACTACCTTTAAGTGAAGTGTTATTATAATTGAGCCAGCTGGTCAAAGCAATTTGTTTGAACCTATTAAGATGGTAACTGACCTTGCTAATCTTGGAAGTGCCTTTCAGGAGTGGTTCATCCGAATTACTGCACACACCGTCTGCTATGTAGTTCACGACACAGGCACGACGAGAAAATTTAGACCTAGAGGTGCATACCAAGGAAACAGGTGGAACGTTCAATCAAAATGTCATTCAATATTTTTTTTTGTTTTAAAGGTATAATACATGATTGGTGAAGGTCACAGAACAGCACTTTGTCTAATCCAACATGTACATAAAATAACAAAGATGTGAAAGTTTGAGCTCAATCGGACATCTGAGTCATAAGAAAATAAAATAAAAAACCGCAGGCCTACATTTTTCTTATAAAACATGAAGAGTGGTTTTGATCTTACAGTGTACCCCAAGATCAACATTGTTTTCAGTCATCGTTTTATTACTAATTTCTGGATTAATATACACAATTTCAGGTGGAAATATCTAAACGGTATGTTTCTACCAGCAACATCTTCATATCCTGAAAGTTATATGTAAATCTGTGAACATTTCTGTTTGGATATGTTACCAATCCTGAACTGCCCCTTTAATCGCAGTCATTTTTGTTCAGGAATGCAATGAATCTCAGAGTGCAAAGTCAAGGCTCAATTTCATGGCTGAGCTGCTTACCGCAGATTTTGGTGCTTACGATACTCATTCTATGCTTACAGGAATAGTGTCAACTTTCTATGCTATCCCTGTAAGCGAGAAATTCTTAGTTACACAAACTACGCATAAGCACAACTGAACATTTCTTGCTAATCAATGAAATAGGATCTCTAACCACATTGATTGGGGATAAGATCAGAGGTCCAGGGCCCAATTTCGTTACCGTAAGCAAAAATTATCCGCTAACAGTGGCAGACGGTTTTTATTTTGCTTACGCTTAGTGTATCTCAGGGAAGGGTTTTCTTCCTTGCAGCGCTAAGCAAGGACTTTCTGTTTAATGCATATGACAGCGCATTAGCAGAAAATATTCATGGTTAGCCTAGACATTCTTCGCTAACCGGAGTCTTGCTTACGGATTCCATAGATTTCACGCTTAGCAGTGCCCATTATTAAGCACATAAGTATAGGCCGTAACGGATTCCATGAATTTGGGCCATGGTAGCTTATCAGGGTCAAGCAGAACCGATACCTGTTGGTCCCCGATCCGTGCACAGTCAGTGGATGATGGATGCTGGCTTCGCCTTTCTTCAGACTGGCATGAACCGACTTGAAGTTGGCCTTCTCTTTGTCGGTCAAGATTGTCTGGACAAAGAAAAAAAAAACATGAAACTCATCATTAAAGGTATAAGACATGATTGGTAATGATCACAGAACAGCACTGAAACGATAAACCTGTGAAAATTTGAGCTCAATCGAACATCTGAGTCACGAGAAAATAGGGACAACCAAACTCAGTTTTTCTTATAAAATATAAAGAATAGTTTTGATCTAACCCCGAGATCAAAACTGTTTTCAGTCTTTGATCTAATAATTTAATTTCTGAATAAATACACATTTTCAGGCGGAAACGGTATGTTTCCAGCCAGTGGCGTCACCAGACTTTTGAGTCTGGGGGAGCACAAGGGGGGCACTAGCATTTGTTGGGGGGGGGGGGGGCACTACAATATATATATTTTTTTTTTACCAACCCAAATCTCAAATGGGGGGCACGAGGTTTTAAAACTCACTGACCTTTATTGAGTCCATGTCTTTGAAGTTGAAGTCAGTCACAGGGAGTGGAGCTTCATCCCTGGTCCACCTGTGCAAGTTTTGAAAACAAATTAAAATTGTGTTTAGATCGATCAATTCAGTACAAAAAATTTGGACCCTGAGTCTGCATGCACTCCTTGTCATTCAATACTGTGACATCTGGAGCAATGTGAACGGTCTGATAGGTGTGGCCTGCCAGACGACACCCTTATTCCTTTGCCATTTACCCCAGGTGAATCCGGGTTGTAACACAAAATCATCTATTTTGAGCATTTGAGAGTAATGTGAAGTGTAAGATTGGGCGTGGCCCCATACTGCTAGACTGCTTGTCTTTCCTTTGCTAGTTATCTGCATGATACTACATGTATACAGTATACACTGAGGGCAATTGTGCGAAATCAGATGGACACGGTCCTCGACCACACCCTTTCTTCCTTGGCCATTTATCTATTTGATCTGAGGTTAAACACAATCTGGCATTCTGTGTACCGATATCTAGTTCAATGTAAGCAGTCAGATGGGCGTGGCCCCTAGCATGCTGTGCTAATTAGACGGGTGTGGCCCTTGACCACACCCCTCATTCCTTTTCCCATTTACCTGTGTGATCCGGGGATGTAACACAGCCCGCCGTTGTCCATTGTCTGTGCATCTAGAGCTATATGAACAGTCAGGTGGGCCATGGGCGTGGTCCTCGTCCAATAAGAATAGTCCTGATGCCTGGAAATAGCAGACAAAGGCGAGATCTGTGACTTGGAACGTTAGTCGTTTTAATTCTCTCTCTAACAACTCTCTCAAGGCTGTGCCCTCATTCTGACCCTTCTACCCTTCCCCCTCCCCCATCCTAGAGGCTTTCACTAAGACCTTAGGATCAGTCTGTGTTGGAGTACTACTCCAACTCGGGTACCATTAAGAACAATTGGCCCGTATTCGGTTATAAGTACTCGAAAAAAACAGGTACTTGGCCTGTACTCGTAATTTCGTACTCGGCCTCGTCCCCGAACTCGACAAATTGTACTCGGTGAACTCGATCCCTGTTGCAAGTACTCGAAAGAAATTTCGGATTTTTTTATATTAATTTTTCGATAATAAAGTTATAAAAATAATGATGAATGTATTGCGTTATCGATAAAGTATCTCTGGTGCTCAATTTTGTATCGTCCTATCCCTATGGAACACTACAAAAATACCAGCGAAATAAATTCTTCTTTCCGCCATGGGCTGCATTTGCGTTAATCACACGTGGCCCATACTCGGACTCTGAAAAACTCAGAACTCGTGTTTTTGGCCCAGAACTTGATTAAAAAGTACTCAGACTCAGCCCGTACTCGGCACTGTGTGTACTCTGAAAACTTGGTACTCGAATGTTGGTACTCGACTACAACACTGCTTACGATGCTCTCTCTCACCAGGCAACGTTTCCTCCACACTGGGGTGGTTTGGCAAACAGCTGGTCATGCCACAGTCTGACCTTCCTCTCCTGAGTGGAATCCAGTAGCTGAGAAGCTGGAACCTGCACAACAAAATCGCGACAATTAAAGGTACAATACATGATTGGTAAAGGTCACATGATTGCACTCATACTTTGTCTGATCAAATAGTACATGAAATAATAAGCCTGTGAAAATTTGAGCTCAATCAGACATCTGAGTCACAAGAAAATAGCGAAAAACCTGACTTGATTTTTCTTATAAAACATGAAGAATAGTTTACTTTATGTTTGCTCCAAAAATCTTTCGGGCGAACGATCTTTGGAATTTGCACTATAAATCTTGAGTTGCTTGAAAAACCCAGCATCTGATGAACCAAGATTTGCCATGGTGACTGTTTGCACTGTTTATGAACTGTTGAGTCAATTTTCTGTCTCAAACTCAATAATTTTTTTTGGGAGGCCTTGCAAATCATATATGCTCCCTTTAAGTCCAGAAAATCTCTACGACCGAAAATTTCCTGATCATCTTTGTTAATAGCAAAAGCCACATCAGTTAACATTTACAGCAGCAAGGGGCCGATTTAATAAAACTGTGTCGCAGATTTAAGACGGATCCATAGTCTATGGACGCTTCGCATCTATGCGATGCGGCGCAGCTACAACACGTCGCAAATCGAGTTGCGAAGCGTCGCAGAGGTTTATAAAATCTGCCCCAGCAGTCCCGACACTAGAGGTCAGCAACAGCAATTAACTGCAACATTAGCTGCAGCAGTATTGGACATAGGAGAAACAGCAACAGCTACAGCAAAAGCAGCAACAACATCAACAACAACAACAACAAATCTGACAACAAAAAAGCAATTAGAGTGATACTACAATACTCTGCATGTGGGGTGCTGTGGTCTAGTGGTCTGGCGTGGTCAATCTTGTGGTCTTGTGCGGGTCAATCTACAGATTGGGTTCGAATCCAGCCATGGGTTAATTAATCATGTTAAGGGTGCTTGCATCCTTGGGCAAGACGCTTTGTCACATTATTGCTCCTCTTCACCCAGGTGTAAATGGGTACCTGCAAGGGTAGAGATGGCTTTGCGGTTTGATTATAGCCTCTGTCATGTCTGTGCACTGAATATGGTAGCCAGGGCTGTATACTCCCCAGGGAGTTGAGATGGTTTCAGGAATGTAAATTATGGCCCAATGACCAGGGATAATAATTGATTTGCGCCATGAGCGTCATGCTTGGCAGATACCGGTGCATTATAAGTGTCCATTATTATTATTGTTATTATAACAAGTCTCAAATAAACAAAAACTCTTAATTAGATGGGGATGTTTGTAAATTGTATAATAATCTAGAATTTTGACTTGACTCCTTTCAAAGACTGCCCGTCTCCTAAAAGTGATCCCACGTGGCCTATGAAAAGCGACCAAACATCAGTTCTCGCATTTTATTTTGGTTTTCAATGAGAGGTGTGGCTGAACGAGCGGGGCCGAAAGAAGATACCTACGGAGATGTTGGGTAGGAAGCAGACATCATGGAAACTGGGAGTCACCCTCCAGTGCCCGAGGCAGTGCAAGAGCACATTCTGCGGATCTTTTGTCTGATTACTATGAAACTCGTACAACATATCGATCCCCGGGAAGTCCTCATTCTCCTCCTAAGTGATAACAAAAAGATAAAGAGAAGGCACTTAATCACCATGGCAACAGATGTATATCTATACAAAGGATGTTGGACTGATTTTTTTTTATAGGTAGTATCATACTTTGGTTTTTATCAAAGAAATACAGATTCATGGGCAAAAATATCAAGGAAGATACGTACCGTAAAAGTCATCTGTGAAAATTTCAGTCCCATACGGTGCCCACTTTTTGAGAAAACAGTGGAAAACGACCATAGTATTTATTAAGTCTTTTCTCTTTTATATTTGATCTTTTACATGTAAAGATCAAAATAAAAGAGAAAAGGCTTAAGAAATAGGCCTACTGAAAATTTCACAGATGACCGTTACTGTATCTTCCTTGATTTTTTTGCCCACGAATCTGCATTTCTTTGACCAAAAACAAAACAAAAGTATGATATTACCTTTAAAGGGTGATACATATGTATCAGCATTTTTTGTATCATTAAAATTCATTTGACATGTTTGATGTTACAGGTCATTATTTTGGTTGATGAGCAGTTTTCAGCAGCTTAGGGGCTTATTACCTGTATTGATTCATTAAAATCAACCAGTTCCCATTTTTTTCTCCTTAAATGAAGAGAATAAACAGAAATAATGAGTCTAGCAACCTGATGCATGAAAGATGCTTGCCCTGTGGGCAATCTGATATGGAAACGATACCGAAAATGACTCATGATTCCCGGACAATTTCTTGGGCGGGCAAACGGAAAATTCAGTTCCTCGTAGCCCCCAGGCATGCGTGTCTCATTTTTCGTCTCATTTGCGGGGCTTCGACCCGGAATCGCTCGGCCCAGATCCCGCTCTGCAATTCTACCTTGTTGCACGGGATCGTTGACATTTAGTTTCGGAGACACAAGAACAGGATTGCAACAGTAAGAAAATTAATTGAAATTTTAACCAAATCTCCCTGAAACCAAATTGTAAAGCATATTGCTTCCTGTTTATCTCTTACTTTTTTTCCATTTTTTTTTTTTTCACAGAGACTTTTGTTTCTTTCCAATTTCCCTTCTGGGTTTTTAAAGTCAACTCTATTTCTTGCTTCTGGTTTTATATTTCTGTCTCTGTTTCGTTTAGCCTATGGGAGAGACTCTGGAAGGTTTTGTCCCCGGTTTTCACTAACGTTTAAAATTATTCATTGCAGTCGGTGAGTAGGTTCTTTTTGCAGCGGTCTATTTTTCGTGTAGGATGTGGTAAACAGCGGAATGTGCTTTACTGCAAATGGCCACTTCATAATGTGAATTATAATTGAGAGTGAGTCATTTAAAAACGAAAACAAGTGTTACACCTGACTTCAAAAAAGTATTTAAAATGGCCAAATTGGGGCGACGCCCCCTTTTTCTTTTAGCTGATAAAAGGCAAACATGAGGGGAAAAAAACAAGAAAAACCAACATAAAGAGCGGGATAGAGACTTAAAGAGAGACGAAAAATGAGGGGTGGGGAAAATATTTATTGGACCCAACTTAGTTATCCCCGGGACAAATTAATGTCTTGTGTAAATAGTCGCATGATTCTCATCCCAGGGGTCGATTTCACTATAACGCTTTGTGATCATCACTAAAGCCCAAATCCATCATGATTGCTAAACGGAAAATTGATCGCTACCTTGCGTAATAATTTTCCGTTTAGCGATGGATTAGGGCTTCGCGATGATCGCAAAGCGTTAGTGAAATCGGACCCTGGATTAATTCATAAACTTCTGTGGACTTACAATGAGCCTCTGACAGTCGGCTAGCAGCTTGTCACACTGTTCCTCTGACAAGACAGGGATATTGGTCAGGAACCCATCTTGCCAGAACTGTTTCACCTGCTCTGCGCTCAGCTGAAACTTGCACCAGTCTGCTGGATTCTGGTGGGTGATATAATGCATGAATAAGGAAAATTTTACCCATGGCTATGGCTAAGGCCAAGGCTAAGGCTGTCTCATATGTGTATCTGTTTGTCACGTGCTTGATGCTTCAATAGGGCTCCGCGCTCGTGACGTCACATTCAGAAGTTAGGACAAACAAGTGGCACGTTGCCCCATTAACTTACACGTAAACATTGTAATGTTTGTCCGAACATCCGGGTAACTATAACTGTTGATAACAAAGGGCCTATTCTATAAATAGCTCGAGTTCGGAGCCCTATACAGACAGGTGCTTTGTTGTTCTTTGCAACAGCCGTAATCATGGATTTTTAATAATGACTAGTGGCGTTAAAGAAACGGAGGCTTAGGCTCAGGCTCCAGCTCTGATATGCTGAAAAAGTGTTTTTTTCACTGAAGCTAAAACTCTGTTTCCCTTTTCAAACCAGAGAATCTACTTCCGAACCGCAGCCAAAAGCCTCTATTTTGTCTGTCAGTTATTTTAGAATGGATTCACGAAATGGAGTCAGAGCCTGAGCCGGAGCCTGAGCCTCCGTTTCGAAAACGCCCTAGGACTCAGTAACAGCCTGGAACTAGGCTTGGAGATGAAAGACATTAC
The DNA here is from genome assembly GCA_963971285.1 of Astropecten irregularis. NCBI lineage: Eukaryota > Metazoa > Echinodermata > Asteroidea > Paxillosida > Astropectinidae > Astropecten > Astropecten irregularis. The sequence continues at coordinate 10,896,439 of OZ020261.1, forward strand.
TTTACAGTTTACACTGATATTAAAACTATTGCATAAAAATAAAATTACTTCAAGTTAAAGTAATTTTATGCAATAATTTTAAAATCAGTGTCTGAATTGTTCATTGATGAGGTATATTCACCTTGACAGGTTGGAAGAGGCCACCAATGGGCACATGCACAGTGCTTAGATCCACGCACGAAGTAGAAGTAGAGCCTTCTGTCCGAGTGTTCCCATCTTGAGACATGGTTGCAAATTGTCCTCAGAACTTCCAGTATGATGTGACGGCTAGGAGCAAGATGGATTTATAATGACCAGGGGATACCGATAGGCTAGCCTAGATGAGGCTGCTGTCAGCTTGTACTAAAGTTAGCTCCGCACTTGAGCTAAAAATAGCACCGGATCTCAGATAAACATTGCAACCATGCAAACGTGTATGGATGTGCGCATCCATGCATGTACACTACGTGTGTGAGTCAATGTTTGTCTGACATCCGGGGATTTTGTGACGTCATTAGTGCGGAGCGCTATTCAACTTGAGTAAAGTAACTCAAGTGGAATGTTAGTTGCACTAACTGTAGCCCAATATTACTCCTGACGTTGTTGGTCGTACATAGGGCTACAGGACGACAACAACGTCAGGAGTAATATTGGGCTACAGTTACTGCAGCCAACATTCCACTTGAATTACTTTACTCATGGAGAAATAAGACACTGTCTTATTTCTTTACTGGAGATCCTGGCATTAGCTTTTATAGTTGCGATGATTGTAACCCTAGGTCTGACATGTCAGACCTAGGGTTAGGTCCCAGTCCCCATGTCAGACCTAGGGTTACGATCATCGCAACTATAGCTTTTAGTACTTACAAGCTGACAGCTATACGACAACAACGTCAGGAGTAATATTGGGCTACACTACAGTTACTACAGCTAGGCTAGTGCTAATTAGAAGAATGTATGATGTGTTTATCATGCATTATCACTGATCACGTAGGCTGCTACATGTAGCTGATCATGCACTACCAAGTACCAACACCAAGGCTGGTCGAATTGTCCATTTATTTGCAGAGTGGACTCCGTATTACTAGTTACTACAAATAGCCTACTAGTTTTACAATGGAGGTAGAAATATACTCCATGATATCACAGTCATATCAGCAGAGACGTCACAGTCATATCAGCAAGGGACTGTAGGCCTACTCAAGGTTTAAAACAAACACAGCAATTTGCCAATAATGACTATTGTATTTGTAGGGTAAGAGTAAGAGCTGGTGAACTTTGTACATGTAGTGATGTACAACAGAGCCCAAGGTTCTGTGATGACAGAGCCCTGTCATCACGCTAGCTTTTGAACTCTTCACACTTGTAATTTACAGGGAAACGCATACCATTTCATTCGATTAATCTGTGCACATGTTGCTGTCCAGCTGCAGCGCAAAATCTCGTCCATTTCATCATTCTAAACTACACAAATCAAATCAATTTATCCCGCGACCAAACTTGCAATGACCAAAATAAATACTAATAGTATTTAAATTACTAGTTTGAAAGTGTGAGACACAACACGATAAATTTCAATATCAAGTTAAAAGAAAAAATTCAAGATTTTTTCAAGTTTGATAGAAATCATTACACACACATCGCGAATAGCTTGTGATTTTTTCGGATTTTAAATTTTCAAGATTTTTCTCAATTTGTTTCAAGTCTTGAAAACGTTTTCAAGCAGTGGGGACCCTGGTCTGACATGGCTGAATTCAACCAAGTGGTGGCGCCCTTTACAAGAGGCGCGCGCGCGCGCCAGGTAAATAGATGAGTGCACTTGTGATGTTTATGTTGTGTGTCGACTGCACTTGGACATCTCATACAGGGTTAGCTGCGTCTCTCTACACAGCCCGATAATTTTGGCAGGGAAGGATCATTTTATTAAACTGCTTGGATTCAATTGTAGTTAAATCACGCTGCCTGTGTTTCAATTCAACGATCGGCGGACGATAGAGTAGGCTTTTTAACAATTTAAGACAGTACACTACCGGTGAGTACACTACCGGTATAACTGTTACATGTACGTTAAACAGGATAGGCCTAACGTTCATGAAGGTTAATTTACACTGCCTGGTTGAACTTGATGTGCATCAGGCAGATTTCTTGGCAAGACAATCGAGGCTTGAAGGAGTAACCGCTGGAATTATTTATCACGGAAGAAATGAAGAGTCTGCCTGAACACGCTTAGAAAGGTAGGTTTTAAAAGTATTAAAAGCAGTGTTAACTCATCTAACATAAAAATCAACGGCAATTAGTCCATTGTTTATGATTGTGCATGCTGTGCCATGTACAAATGTGGGGTTACCTCAGTTTAGTACTCAGCTCAGGGTAGCTGGTACCCAGCTTCTACAGTAAACTAACTTACCTAAATACGACTGGGTCTCGGTACCAGCTAACCTGAGTGTACTTAACTGAGAATGCCACAAATGTTACAGATCTAACGTTAGTTTAAATTATAGTCAAGTTTGTACCTAGACCTGGCAACAGGTGAAAAGTCTGTTTGTGTGAGTTGCTTCACTGTAGAACTTATAAGCTTGGTACCAGACTAACTAGTTGCGATGAGCGTAACATCAAACCCAACAATGGTTACGATAATCACAACTACAGACAACCAGAGTAAACTCATACTAGTAATAGTAGTACTAAGTTGCTTTGAGCGTAACCCGATGTCTGACATGGGGACGGGGACCTTGGGTGCCAGTCCCCATATCATACCTAGGGTTACGATCAGTCCCCAGGTCAGACCAAGGTTTATTATCGTTGCAACTAACTAATGTAAACAAAGGCCAAAATAATATATTTCAGCCTTAAACCAGCCAATCAATACACAATACCATTAAAAAAAACATTTAGAGGACCTACTGTACTTAGCATGCCCATTGGACTAACAAACATTCAAGTATTTCGGAATTTGTCATCATAGGTTCCGTTTAGCACTTCATTAAAGTAGTTACCATTATTTTCACTTTTTCAAAAACTTTGTTAAAATTTTGTTTGAGAGAGGGGGCATTTAAATTAATACAGTCAGTTTAATATTATGTGGACCGGTTTGCAGAAACACCATGTAAGAATCATTTGTACTTTCGCATTTCTAGCTTAGTCTGCTCTACCGTTAGTCATCATCAGGAGACCAGATGATGACTATCTAAAGCAGGCTATTCGAAACGTTGAGACCTTACGATAAGTGCAAACGAAATAGAAGTGTGAAAGTGTGTTCATTCGTACATGGTGTTTCCGCAAACTGATCCACATACCAATTGTCACCATGTACATGTAAAGCCTCAAAACTTTCAGTTTAATATTGAACTTAAGATAAGCCTACTTGTACTAGTAGTACTACTGTGGGCTTTTTCCAGCTTGCCTTCATTTTAAAAATGGAAGGATATATTTTGTTTGCATCAGCATTTGGCTAATTCTCAATACGTCTTGCCAGCCTTCTTTCTGTAATCGGACGACCGATCTTTGGAAAAGACACTAAATCTTGATTTCCTTGAAAAACCCAGCATCTGATGAACCAAGATTTCCCATGGTGACTGTTTGCACTGTTTACGAACTGTTACGTCCATTTTCTGTCTCAAACTCATAAAAAAATTTTTGGAGGCCTTGCAAATCCTATATGCTCCCTTTAAATACATGTACATTGCAGTCGTGTACTTGTGCATGTTCGTGCATGATGTAGGCAGGGCATCATCTACTGTAGGAATCAATGTCCAGGTTTCAGGTTTCTTAATCACGCTTTTTGGATCGAAATCTAATTTGTCTAGTCGCCAGAATGCCAGATTATCCGACCCTTCTAACCCCAAAGCCCTATCTGGAGAGAACAACTGATTTGCTAAGTCAGATCCCTCGTCATCTAGCCTGCTAGTGCTATAAGGGAGCATACTTGACGATGGATCTTCAGTCACGTAACCACTTGTGCATTAACACCTGCAAGATCAGATAATAAACTTGTGTGTTCTGTGTAATTTAGCGATAAGCCCAACTTGCAGATTGCAGTACATACCGCAATATCCACAGCTTTTAGATGATTCCTTTTGTGTGCGGAGATTAAAGATCAGTTTCAACTTTGACTCCGGTGGGGATGAAAGACGAACCGCCCGGTTTCCCGTTATGATAGATGGGTAATTAATTTGTTGGGAGAACCGAAGTCCGCTTACCAGCCCTGTGCTAATGAGATGTTGATGAGGTCAGGAATTGGACTATAGAAGGTGCTAAGCGGTTGAATCCGTGAAAGCGAAGGAGGTTGACGAATGTAAAGAACTATCTGGGGCCAATTTCATAGAGCTGCTTAGCACAAAAATTCACTAAGCATGACATTTCTGTCTTAATATACTAAACAGGATTATCAACAAAATTTCCGTATCATGTGTTGTGTGTATCACTTGCAAAATGTGCTTTGGCTGTTGTTCGCTAACCACGAATATCAAATCAAATTTTCAATGGTGGTTTGTTTTATTGGACAAGTCATTTTTGTGCTTAGCAACTTTTTGTGCTAAGGTGCTAGCTATGAAATTGGCCCCTGGTTTTGACAGATTTCATCATGGAGCTAGTCACCGATGATCCGTGAGCTCATCTTTCCACCTGTTCACCTGCCCACCTGCCCATACTGACCTCTTGCTGAAGGCAGAATCTAATAATAAGAGCTCTTACCTGTCACAAATAAACAGCTGTCCAGGGCCCAATTTCATGGAATCCGTTACCGTTAGCAAAAATTATTCAGGGTAGCAGAATCGTTTTGGTTACGTACGGTTAGCGTATTTCATGGAATTAAAACTTTATCTTTGAAATTTTCAGTCCCATAATGATGCCCAATTTTTGAGAATGACAGTGAAAATGCCCAATTTCATGCCCAAATTTCATGTTTACAAGCACTGCTATGATGCCGTAAGCAAAACTTTTGGTTAGCGAAGGATTTCTAGGGTAACAGTGATAATTTTCTGCTAACATACTGTCACAGAAATTCCTTGTTTACTGTTACCAAAAAGAAAAATCTCCCATGAAATACGCTAACTGTAAGCAAAAATAATTCCATGCAAAATGGATTCCATGAAATCTATTTCACTTTTACAGCAGTTCATAAATGCACAAAGATTAGGCTGTAACTGATTCCATGAAATTGGGCCCAGATTTGACCTTATAATAAGGTCAGGTAACACTTAGCAAACCTTGTCTCCCACCAGACATGAAAAGACTGGCCACTCTTGAGAACCAGACCCATGAGTAATGAGAACAGAAGGCCAAAAGACCACCACCACCCATAAAAAAAATAACAACCTGTTGGAGATTCTAGAGAACAGAAGCCAGATGGCTCCCAGTCTGAGACCTGCTTGACCTCCAAGAGAGCCCCCATGGGTTACCCTCCTCCCTACACAGGAGGCCCACAATAGCCCCTACAAATCTGTTTATCTCACCCAACAAAAGCTACCTGCCCTGTCTGTCTGGAAGAAGCTTATTCCTTAATTTAGGGGCCAATTTCACAGCTCTGTGGCTGTATTCAAGACTGAATTATCCACATTATAGTCCGTTTTAAGGAGGGGAACTGATGCAATTATGAAATGTTTGGCTAAGCAGCCACTGCCTGCGAATGAGCAATTTAGACTGTAGGTGTGATATGTTTCAAGGTGTGAAGATTTAAAACCTTCCTTGAAATTTATATTTTGTTTTTACAAACTTGTACAATCTTAGAAGTGGCAGTAAGAGGAATTGCTATTAAATTCTTTGTATCATTATGTAACTGTTCGTACATAATGTACACATAGCTCTGTAACGTAGCATTCAGGCATTCAAATTCCACACAGGTGTGACAAAAAGAAATGAACGAACAATCTTATGCTTGTTCAGATTGAATTTTAAGGATATGGCAAATGCTGATTGTGATACTGTTATCTAATGGCATTTCCAGGAAAAAGACCCCCCCCAAAAAAAAAAAAAACCCACCACCAAAAAACAAACATCCCATCACCTGGCCCCAACAAACAAATAAACAAACAAGCTAGCAAAAACAGAAAAAGAACAGATTGCAAACAGGTAGTCTTGTTAGTAAATGTATGTTCCTGTTTTAAATGTAAAGGTAATTTATCATACTAAAGTTGGTTTTTATCAAACAAATACAGATTCACTGGCAAAAATATTAATATAATTATACGTAAATCTACAATAAATCCACAAATTGTGGAGTCATGTCGAAACCATCCATGGATCATGTACATGTATAGGGCCTATAGGCCTACATGTATGTACATGTACCTAGTAATGATATGTGCACTTGCATCCTTGAGCAAGACACTTTGCTCTGCTTGCTTTCATGACTCAGAAGTACATGTATTCCTCATGGGTACAGGTACCTGTCAGGCTATAAACTGGCTTTTATATTGTTTTTTAATTGAAAACTGTCCCTGAAGCGTGCCGTGTATAGCGTAGGCCTACATCTACAGTATGCCTACCCTTCATAAAATTGACAACAGCATATGTGGGCCTATAGGCCTACACCTGTATAAAAAAACCCCAAAACAAAGAATCATTTCCGTAGAGAATCTCTCCCACCTGTCTGCTACTAAAACACGAATCCGCCGTGAATCCCATTAGAGACTTTTGACTACTTATGGCACTGCACTTAATTCTCACATCATCAGGGCATATATAATCGACATAAAATATTAGCGGGATGATGGGACGCACCAAGCAGATGATACAAAACATGATGCTGCCTCAGTTTCACATATTAAAAAGAGCTAGAAAAAAAAGCCCATATAATGTTTCCTGCGGGTGGCTCTTGCTCTCCCTCTATCCATTCACCGGGAGTGTGAGTCAGCAAGTCCCTTGCCCGTCCTCCATAATTGCTCCGCATTCTCCATTCTCAGCGAGACGTGCTACTCAGTCCACCCCTGCATCCAATATGTATACATTACGCCGAGCTCAAACCAGATGCTGGGGATGTGTGAAGTACCTAGGCTGTCTAAGGGGGCAAGGTGTAGTGCAAGGGGGATGGGGAGGAAAGAAATAAAATTAATATTTAGCTCGGGGAGTCCACAGCGATCCTCCTCGGACAAAGGCAAGCGTGGACACTATCAGCGTCATTTTTGGCTTATTGTGTAGGTGAATGACTGTGCTTGTGAATGGGCAAACAAAGAGAAGATGATTTGTGCATAATAGACTTTAAAAGAATGGGAACTCTCTGACTTGATTCATATTGTGACAAACGGTAGTTGTACACATCATCACAGTTTTTACGATACGGCAAATTAAGGGTCTTTTTTTTTACATGGACTTTTACCACACACTTAACAATGTGGGAGTTTTCAAACAGTACATCATGTACATAATGTAATTCTAATCTCTACAAGACATTGTTATTTTGCTGAAGATTTTCATTTACACTGACCAACATTTTTGAAGTTCCGTCGATTCAAATAATTGACCATAAAGGGTTTTAAATGAATTTGCTTGGAGTAGGAGGGTCTGACATTTCGATCCTAATGTAGCAAGATCTTTCTCAAAGGCTAAAAAAACGCCTTTCTGCTATGGGTCTTGCCTTGTCGAGTCATGAGAAAGATCATGCTAGGATCAAAACTTCAGGCCCTTCTAACTCCAAGCATTTAATAATATTTCAGGTCATTATTTTGGATGATGAGCAGTTTGCAGCATTTTATTACTTTAACATTAATTTAAGTATATTTTTGGTTGATTATTATTCTTTGAGAAAGATCCTGCTATGATCGAAATATCAGGCCCTCCTAGTCCTAACTCTTTAGAAGCATATTTCAGGCCATTATTTTTTGCTGATGAACAGTTTGCAGCAGTTTATTACTTTCACATTTGAGTATATTTGGTTAATTATTAAATTCTTTGAGAAAGATCCTGCTAGGATCGAAATGTCAGGCCCTCCTAACTCTTTAGCTACAGTATTTAAGCATATTTGAGGTCATTAGTTTGATCTGGCTGGCAACAATTTGGTAAATAAACCATAAATAATAATAAAAGTAACATAAAAACACAAGTTATCTGGGTTGGTATGGTGAGATGTGCTGGGATGGTCGTCAGTAATGAATAAACCAGCAGGGTTGTGTGTACTTTTTTTTTTTCAAACTCTCCTGTTAAAAACCAGACTGCTCCAAATTGTGGTAACATTGTCTGATTTGGCATGCACCTGTCAAATATAGAAACAGGTAGATAGACAAGCCCATAAAGTGACATGCATATGTATGTCCCATGTGCATGGCTCAAGCTCAAGTGAAAAATCTTCCTGACATTTTGTAGTTGTACCTCAAAAATGGTTATTGGAGCAGAATAGAAACATTACAAGATGGAAAGTAGAATTACGAATGACATTTTTTATATCTCCTCACTGAAATCAGGGCTGGAAATGGGCAATTCCACGGTAACTCGCGTTACAAATAATGGGTACATTTTAGGATAATGTATCTATATCTCAGTCATCATTAGGATCTACAAGTTACTTTTTTCACCATGGGTAGAGTAGATATAGACCAACAAAATTAATCAAAAAAGAAAAAGATCGGACAAACATTAACGGAAAAAGGACATGGTCAATTCCATGAAAGCCTATTTTGGCAAAGTCTCCTCATACTAGACAATCTTGATAAAACCTTTCCTACCTTGAATTGATAGTGGGGTATGACTTATAAATTAATATTATCAAAGTTGAGAAGTAATGAACTGGTAAAATGCAGGGAGCATATATGTCGGTAACTCGCGTTACGGTAACTCGCGTTACATCATGTCCATTCAAACAGCTCGGCACAAATTATGGACATACAAACATTCTGATGACACCTCATCTTGTTTTAAGTATTTTGACAGATGCCATCTTTTGTAGGATGAATAGAATTAATGTCTAGAACATTTAATTGACTAATTAACTTCAATTTTCAAAAAAGAATGTGCTAATTAAGAGCTTCGCTCACTCAAATCAGAGTGTCATATTGAACTTAGATATGTCCTTATTATTTACACTATCAGTGTAAAAACTCAAAAGAAAAAGGGTTATCTTTGAACAAATACAAAAGTTGTAAGTCAAAAGAAATATATTCAAATTACACTGAATTTAAAAGCTTGGAATTGACAAGTAGTTTTGTTATATCATTAAAACCAGATGAAATAAATGACAATATTTTAGCCAACAACACTAGTACAGCAGACATATACTGTCTGTAAATGTAATACTTTCCATTTAGTTTTTATTAACATACAAGTAACACTGTTAACAAATTTGTAAATACATACATGTACTTGCATAAAAGAAAATTAAATCTTGGTAAGTTTTTCTTCTTTTGAAATTAACTTTATTTCTTTAGTTCAGGAATTTCATGAGACACATGAATTATTCAAATACAAATGTAAAAAAAAGAAGAAGAAAAAGAAAACCAACTACCTTTTTTGAGCATGTTCTTCAAATTGACAGAAAAAAAGAGATGGGAATACAGTTTTCAGAACTACTACAAATGTACACACTATGAATAAATGCTATAAAGCTAATAATAATGGAACATATTAAACAAGTGTTCTTCAATAGATGTCCATTTGCTAGTGATGTTAGGATTTTACTTTCTAAAACTTTTGTTTGTGGTGAACTTGTAGTGACACCTATTAAATTAGCAATGGCTGGGTTTTTTTTCTTGAGCAGCATATTCTTCCTAATAGATTGCATCTCTGGGTGTTAGCCATTTCTAGTTTGGCCCAGCTGGCTCCATTATAGATACTTTGTAGTCATCCTGGGCAACTTTACCAGGGTATAGAATTGGAATGTCATTATAGTCAACCGCACACCAATCTCCTACTTGTATGGCTGCATTTCCATTTGTAGGCATCTCTTCATCAGTGGAAGACTAGATGTCAGTAGAGAGGAGATAGCAGACAATTTCATTATTCACATGCTTTATGAAGTGCATGCAGATGATTCCTGTTGATGAAAACAGAAAATAGAACATTTCAGCGCAATAACAGGGAAAGCGTATAATTCACTTTTATTTGATATTTCATAAATATTGCAGTTTTTTAAATTTCATTTTGATAAAAGATACGGTACAAATTTATTGAATACACTTACCATAATCTCAGTAACTTCAAATAATCTTGATGTTGGCAATTCAAGATGATTTTGGGTTTTCAAGAGGACCTGTCAAACACTGGTTTGTATACACATACAGAGGTGAAAGTGAGGCCTGGCTTGGTTCAGGATTGCGGCATATGCTCAATGACCTTGTAATGACCTTACTTAATATGCAGATTTCAATTAAAAGGCAACCCTCTTTTGTTTCAGTGCAGCATATAGTGCATAACACTGCATCTGATTGTGTTCACTTCATTCTAGGCCGATTGAGGGTCAAGATTTGCTCATACTTGCAGAAATTTGTGTTTATAGACGGTAACTCGCGTTACATGGTGGTAACTCGCGTTACATAGTAACTCGCGTTACACTTTTTGATGCTATTTTTCACTTTGATGGCACTGTTTATTTAGGCAAACATTTTGCTTATATAATCAGGGTGGGATGAATTTAGAAAATTCTGATCCCCAACAAATTACCTCTACTACTTTCTTTAGAATGAAAAAATATTCACTTTTTCGGTAACTCGCGTTACATGGCTCAAGTGCTTAACTTTTGTGTAATGATGAAAATTTTTGGAAGATGGTGTAGAAATTTCCTCTTAGGAAACTGAAGTAGATCCAATTTGCTTCCCTAAATTGAATTAATGAAAGTCCTAAAAGCATTTTTCCATTAAATAATTAAAAAATTAATTTATGCATACATTTCAGCAGTTTCGATGATTGAAAAATCTCTTCTACGTTTGTATCTGTATCTCGGAAAATATTGGACCGATTGATTTAATTCTTTTTGTTTCTTGAACTTCAACATATGGGTAAAACATAAAAACTAATTTATTTGTGGTGGGATGAACTTGAAATTTTAGTGCAATGTCCACCTTCCCATGGAATTGCCCAAATAAGGTTTGGTGAGGGCAAGTCCACTTTTCCATTGCAAGGGGCACTTCCATTGGAAAATCATAATGTCTATGGGAACATTTGAAGGGGCACCAAAGCCAAGAACCAGGGGCCAATAATTTCATAGAGCTGCTTAGCACAAAAAATTGCTTAGCACAAAAATGGCTTGCCCAATAAAACAAACCACCATTGAAAAATTCCATTTGATATTCATGGTCAGCAAACAAAAGCAAAAGAACAATTGCAATGGGAGACTTTGGAGGACCGGTCTTCAAGTCAACAGCGCACGCGCACGCACAACAGCGCAGGCGCAAAACAACACGCGCATGCTCACAATTTCGTGCGCGTGCGCTGTTGACTTGAAGACCCGTTCTCCAAAGTCTCCCATTGATACACAACACACGGAAAATTGGTTGTTAATCCTGTTTTAACTAATGACAGAAATGTCATGCTTAGCAAATTTTTGTGCTAAGCAGCTCTATGAAATTGGCCCCATCCAGGGCATTGAAGGCCATGGCCTCCTTAGCTTCTGTTTAGTTGTCCCTATGGAAAAACTTCCAGACATATACAGGTTCAAAAATGGATATTTTAGCAGAAGAGAAATATAACAAGAAGGAGAGAAGAATTACAAAAGACATTTTTTGTGTCTCCTCGCTGAAATTACTTTGTATTTTGAGAAACCGGCTCTAGTTGTTCCTGTGGAAAACCTTCCAGACAGGTGATTACCATCTCAAAAATGGTATTTTGTAGCAGAAACATGATATTACACTGGCAGACAGTACAAATTTATAAGAAAGATATTTTGTATGTCTCCACCCTGAAATTACTTAAGGTCTACCGTGACATTTTTGAGAAACCAGCTCTAGCTGTTTCATCTGTCTGAACTAATCGACGTAATTTTATTGGCATTTGAAGAGAAGCATGCGTATGCATGAAAAACATGTTAAGAAAGCATTTAATCTTCTTTGTTTGAAGTCCCATTCTAAAGCTCTTGGGGATTGTGCCGTGCCAAAACAAGTAAGATGGTTTCCTCCATAGGTTGGGAAAATCAAAATACATGAAATACGGGATTATCTTTAAGGGCCTGTTTGTTTCACGCAAAGGAATGGGTGGCATGGGTGGCAAGTGTGTTAGGCACTCGCCTCTCACCAATGTGTCCCGGGTTCGAATCCGGCCTGGGTCATATGTGAGTAGAGTTGTGCGTTGGTTCTCTCCTCTGCTACGAGGGTTTTTCTCCAGGTGATCCGGTTTTCCTCCCTCCACAAAAATCAAACACTTTCGATCTCAGGCTGTACTCCGTGATCATATATGGGTTGATGTGGCTGGCAGCCAAGGGCGCCCATGAAAGCCTGCTACTCGATCACGTTGAAGTCGCATCCTTCGCAATTCAGCACCCCAGCTGCCAGTAAGGATGATTAGCCTCCCAAATTATTATTATATTATAAAGGATCCCAAAATAAGGGATCCACCTCCTATACAGGGTACGCTAAAACGGGATCCGGATCCGAAGGATTCATCCTAAACAAACAGGCCCTAGGATTGATAGATTCTGCACTTGCCATCATGTAAAAGAGCACCTAAACAGGTCGAGTCGTGCATCCATGCAGATTGGTTTAAACATCTCTCTGTCCTGGTTGATTATGAATCGTGTGAACCTTGACCTCCTCAATCTCTTACCCCCTACCCCCCCCTACCCCCCCCCCCCCCCCTACAGACCTAGTCAGGAATGATCCTGTCTAATTTCCCAGTCTGTTCTGCTCCTAATCTCCTCAGACCTTAACTGAGATTATTTTGACGCCGCTTCGCCTCACTTCACTGTGATTTCTAACCTTTTAAACTTCACCCTATAAATCTTCCTGGCCATGCAGTCATCTATAATACATCATGTCAATATATGTACTTTACATGTTCACATCCATGATGTAGGAAGTCTGGTGCAACATAATTGCATTTTACATAACCTTGAACCAGATTTTCATGATTTACATTTTACTTGTAGACATTATAGTGCATAGCATACTGAGCTAAGAACCTATAAGTTTGCCAATTTTTCCATTTCAGAAATGTAAACATTGATATAGGCCTATACTACAGGCATGCAACTTTTCTTCGGATCAGCTGATTTCCTCTTTTTTCACTTCAATTTTATGCCATTATTGAAAATAGAAAAACACTGTACAAAATCTTGTGAAGATTGGAATTGTAATTTTTTGTTAAGAGTTGCATGTCTGTATAGGCCTACATGTTCTGTAGGTTATATTTTTTTGTGAATGTATGTACACAAAATGTAATTGAATGATGATAGATGTATTACCCATGAAAATACTGCACTTTTGGGAAAGTACTCTGCATTATTTTGTACATTTTACATTTGGGAGAGAAACTTTAACACTGGTTAGGCCTAACTGTTGATAAGCTTGGATAGGCTAAAGTCTACAGGCCTGAAATAAGTGAAATTCTCAATGTCAGCCTAGAACTCTGAGCTGCTTGCTGTCATATCTGTGACACATTTTACATGTCATGTAATGTAACCATTGTTTCCCAAAACATTGTTCCCAGTTACCATCTGTTGCCATGGTAAGTTACCATGGTAACACATCCTTGCCTCGTCAGAGGCAAAATTGCCACAGGGGCGGCGGATAATTGTCTCCAGATCTCAATCACCGTAGGCATCTATTATTCCAAGAGTATGGAACGCCTCACTTCATGCTGGAATATCTCCTGACATGCCGACCCACGGATGACCCAGCCACGGCTACCCAATGATAAATTATCGGAAATTCTCATCTCAGTGTGAATACACTGTGGAATTTTCCTTTTTAAAAAGAATCTATAGCTCTGTAAAACGGAAGACCCGAGTGAATTTAATTATGATAAAAAGCCTTGTGTTCACTTATCAAATCCATCTATCCCTCTAACTGCGCTTCCTTACAAAAGCGGCTGAAAGAATTCCGGGAAAAAAACAATTTGATCCATGTCCGTTCGTTTGTTTTTTTTCTAAATCCTTAACCTTGTTACACTCCTATTGAAGAGCTGTTAATTTCCATCCCATTGTTGATTTGACCCCTTCGTGGAATTTGGGATGAAAGGGTGGGGGATGGACATTTATCTTTTTGTGACAGGGTATGAATGGGGTCCCTTGTATCATCCATAATGTCCAGTGTAACCTTGGACGGAACACACACGCTGAAAATTTCAAAACAGGAAGTAATTATTGCTGACCCTGTTTGTAAAAAGCCAACCTCTTTTTAAATATTTATGGAAGAATACATAAAGACATAGTAAAAAACTGTTGCTAACTGCTCATCAACTGAAATACATGTAATGACCTGAAATATATGCTTGGAGTTAGGAGGGTATGAGGTTTGGATCCTATCAGGGTCTTTAAAGGAGTAAAGGTAGTATCATACTTTGGTAAAAGACCAAAACAGAAATGTTCACAGATTACGTATAACTTACAGGGTATGAAGATGGCCGGTGGTGGTAGAAACATACCGTTTACATTTGTCCGCCTAAAATGGTGTATTTATCCAGAAATTAGTAAAACAACGACCGAAAATATTTTTGATCTTTTAAAAGATCAAAAATAAAAGAGAAAAGACTGTTTTACACTGTTTTCTTAAAAAGTGAAATAAAAGAGAAAAGACTGTTTTACACTGTTTTCTTAAAAAGTGGGCAACGGATGGGACTGAAATTTTCACAGATGACTGTTACTGAATCTGCCTTGATATTTTTGCCCATGAATCTGTATTTCTTTGATAAAAACCAAAGTATGATACTACCTTTAATGTGATGACCCTTTTTACACTGTATGATTTTAACATGCCATGAACCCACGTAATAAAGCGCTCAATCTGTGATTGACCTGGGGCCAATTTCATAAAACTGTTAAGCACAAAAATTTGCTTAGCATAAAAATGCCTCGCCCAATAAAACAATCCACCATTGAAAATTCCATTTGATATTCATGGTCAGCGAACACCAGCCAAAGAACAATCACAAGTGATACACAACACATAGAAATTTGGTTGTTAACCCTGTTTTTATTAAGACAGAAATGTCATGCTTAGCATATTTTTGTGCTTATCAGTTTTATGTAATTGGCCCCTGGGTTGAAAATTTCAACGTGGCTTAATTGAGAGTGGTCGTGTGAACGTCTTGAAGCGCATTTCATTTTTACAAACAGACTGACCTATAGTGAAATTTCGAAGATTTTCCCAGCGCAGTCCTTAAGCATCGAAAAAGTCTCCAAACAGTCTGGTCATTTCACGTATGACCGATTTCTTAGCATTAATAAATTTTGTATGATTACGGTGCAACATATGGTTCAATGCTGCTCACAGTAACCGCCTGGATAAAAAAAAGCATGCTAACCTTCAGGCAACTCCACATCGCCAGTACGATGAGTGACGCGTACATGCATGTAGCAAGACAAATTATGAAATTTACCATATTTCTTTCTCAGACGACCTATTGGATTTTGTACGAAATTTTAGCGCTTCCCTTCACATGTATTGCATTTTTGGGTGATCCTCCATTGACTGTGTCTCAAGTTGCGGCATTGCTATTTAAAGGTAATATCATACTTTGGTTTTTATCAAAGAAATACTGATTCAAGGCCAAAAAGTACCAAGACAGATACAGTACCAGTCATCTGTGAACATTTCAGCCCCATGACTGGTACTGTATCTGTCACGGTGCCCACTTTTTTGAGAAAACAGTGGAAAACAGCCACAGTATTTCTTAAGTCTTTTCTCTTTTATTTTTGATCTTTTAAAAGATCAAAAAGATTTTCTGTCGTTGATTTACTAATTTCTGGATAAATACACTATTCAGGCGGAAACATTTTAACGGTATGTTTCTACCACCACCATCTTCATGTTATACGTAAATCTGTGAACATTTCTGTTTTGGTTTCTTACCAAAGTACAAGATACTACCTTTAAGTGGGTAAGAGTGCCAGTACGTTATTCCAGATGTCGCTGGTTCGAATCCCGTTCCCGTAAAAAAAAAATCTTTAGAACTATGAGCAAGTTATGACTCTTATCCGTCCTCAGATGCACATTCATGATATGTGACTATATTGTGAATAGTCTGTTGCTCTATCACAAATGGATACAGTTGGTGATCCACTGATAATATTCAAATAACTAAATACTATCATACAAGAAAACAAACAAGTGGACGCCATTTTTATTCAAAATTCTTTATTCAGAACGCCTTCAGAAATCCATGAACAAATTAGGGATAGGGAAACCATGTGCACAGTACAAGTGTAATCTGTCATTTGGTGGTGCAGCAACTACCGTACACAGTGTACCCCCAATCTATCACCATATGGTGCACCTGATGAATTAACCCAGTTGCCCTCAATGCATTCTGTATTCACAGCCGCCCCACTGCCACCATTTAGGCATTTACTCTTTAAATTGCCCCAGGTCGCCCCTAGCGTTCCAAATACTGTAAAGACAATGCTTGTATCAATGGGAAACTTTTGGAGAGTCGGTCTTGAGTCAACAGCGCACGTGCACGCAATACAATGTGCCCATGCTCACAATTGCACAAGCATGGTTTTGACTCAAGACCGACTCTCCAAAAGTCTCCCATTGAGGGGTATTACTATTTTCACACAAGTTGCTAACACTTGAAAATTTGTGGTCATTGGCTGGGAACTCAATTTTAGCTAACTTCGCTGTCAACTTTGCTGCTAACATCGCTACTAAGTCCGAAAGTTAACTGCAGAAATTTGTGCTGTGAACTTAAAAGTCATGAAATTGGAACCGGGGGTCAATTTCATGGAACTGCTTTTTAAAACAAATAATTTGCTTTTAGAGCATGAAAATTAGTCTTCCTTGATTAAACAGAATTGCAAACAAAATTTCCATGTGATATTTACTGCTTTTGACATTTGGCCAAAATGTTTGCTGAGCATTGTATTCACAAGGAGTTCTGCCTCATTCGGCTGGCATACCGATTTTATTTACCAATGTTTTGGGTGCTCATTAAAAGCAAATTTTGGTGCTTAAAGAAGCTCTATGAAATTTGCCCTTGGTGCCATCTTTGTAGTGAAGGCTGGCTGCCATTAGGCCTAAAAAAAAAATTGTTGTGCTGCCCTCAAGTGAACAAATTAAAATTTTGGGTCGGTCGGTCGGTCGTTTTTTTTTTTTGTTTTTTTTTTTTTTTTGGCAGACTTTCAAAAATTTAAGAATAAATACAGGATGTATGGTCACCAGGGCTTATAAATCAACGGTCTTGGGTCGTTTTGAGGAGACATGCTTTTTTACTGCTAAATCTGACATTTTCTGTCAAAAATGGTGAGTTTTTATACTTTAGGACTCAGAGAAAAAAAAAAGAAAAAAAAATCCCGACCCAAAGTTTTGGCATTTTACGGTCGGTCGCTGAGGGCAACACAACAATTTTTTTTTAGGCCTTATAGATGTACTGTTTTGTACATGTACTTCTGTTTTCAGCAGTTCATTCCAAGGACATTATTATGTGGGATGTTGTTGTACGAGATTACACATCCATTATCATACAAGCACACAATCTTGTTACTGATCAAGATCGCCCCTATCTGGAGCCACATTTAGGTACAAATCTGGCGCGTATGCATCTACCCTGAAGATGAGTTTGCATCCCCCAGATGAAACCTAGGGCACCAGCTAAACCGCTGACAGCCCGGCAGCCTAGGATGCCCGAGACAGTCGCCCTGCAAATCCTAAATACTAGTAGTAGTACCCTCCCGGCTCTGATCTTGTCACTGATTACTGGAGAGTAGCGTAACCATCGAGCAAAGGACGATCATAACCTGATTATAATAACCGCATTATTCACAGCAGTTTTTTTTTTGTTTTTTTTTACGACATAAGGTCCTTGTCACGACAGAGGGTGTATGTTTTCGGGCGATTCGGAAGCAGCCATTTGCAATTGCACTGCACTGATGAGGACGTTGATTTTAATGAGAATTCGATACTGAGGCTGCGTCGATTATCTCTGCCTGCGACTGCAAATAACAGTCCATGAATTTTTACACAGTGCTAAAAAGACTTGCTCATGGTTGAGAAATCTTGCGAAAGTGTATGTCATCGTGTGAAGGACACCAATGCTTGAGAGTGACCGACGTCCCTGGTGATGAATCCTTGAGAAATTTCTCAAACATGATAAAAACTCACCAGCCTTACGAGTTTTTTTAACAAGGCTTTTTTGTGTGAGAAGGCCCTAATTTGGAAACGGCTGCAGTCACTGGCTTATGGCTACCATAGGTGTGTGTGTGTAATTTATTTGCGGCTACAGCCAGAGAGTTGGGACACAGCCTGCATTGTCTCGAGGCTTTTGAGCTCATGTCTTTAAACCAGAGAATCTGCTGCAGAACCGCAACCAAAAGTCTCTTTTTTGATACCAGTTATTTGAGAATGGATTCACGAAATGGAGCCTGAGCCAGAGACTGAGCCGGAGACGGAGCCTGAGCCTCCGTTTCGTAAATGCCCTTAGTGCCCCATAATGATCCAACAGACATATATCAGATTCTCTCCTAAAAATGCCCTTTGGCTAGTAAGGAAAAATTGCCTTTGTTGCCTTTTAAAGGGATTGCATACGTTTGGTAATTTGAGCCTATTGTTTGTTTCAAACCAATATAATTGTATATATACATGTATACCATAAAACTAACCTGTGAAAGTTTCAATTCAAAAGGTGGTAGCGTTTGTGAGATTTTGGCGACAAACTAGAGCGGTTATTTCACGCCAGATAACAGTTAGTCAATAGCTGAGAAGCGTTACGGCCATAACGCTTCTCAGATTCATAACTTTTGGAGATAAAAAGTGACATATTTTTCCATAACCGCGGTACTTCGAATTGAACGTTTCTCAATATGCATTACATGTATACTATCCAAAGCAGCTGTACTTCTCACCAAGTAAGTTTTTATTGCCATAAATTTTCAGAGTCATTACCAAACGTATGCAATGCCTTTAAGAACAAAGTTCCTGAGAGTTGAGCGCACGAACCTACGAACAATCTGCTCCTTTAAGCTATACCTTTGAACTGCAGGACGTAATCTAAAATAACAGCATTAATTACTCTGTTAGCCTCACAGCAGGATAGCAGGGGGAATTGCGTCCGCCTATGACACGAGTCCAATTTACATACCGGTACCCCGCTGTCGGGACAGTATGACTGACAGTGTTTACACCATACATTCAGGATTGTTCCATGTAACGTAAGCTGCAAACCAGTGACTCACACCTCTCCAGATGAACAGAGTAACAGATCCCGTTAGAAATTTTTCTTTTCATATTTTCTTTTGTGGGACGGGGTTTCAATAGTCTGTTCTTAAATGAGCCGGTCAATTTCGTCTGCTTTGCGCTCCATTGTGTTGCCATTCAGTTAGACATTTAAAACCTAACTTCCGGTAGCAAATTTCAATTTTGTATGGCAATTAGACTGTTACACGTCATGCCCTCGCATCACTTAAATACATGATCGGAAATTTATTTTCCAAATGATGTTTGGGGGTGGGGTGGGGGGGGGGGGGGTACTGTACGTGTGCTTGAATTATTTATCTCGATAATCTTTGAAGTCGTAAGTTATCAAATGGGATCTTTTGAGATTTTCTTTTTTGCAACTCATGATCACGTTAATAATATTCTGCTCAGTCTCATTTACTCTTCGTGTATTCCTCAACATGATGCATGTATTGAAAATGTTTTCTTGTTATGTTTTTTTTGGTGCAGGTTTGAGTTGATGTATGTATGTAAATTAATGTGGATTGATTTTAAGAATCTCTGGGCCAATTTCACGAAGCACTAAGATTGAATTCATCTTAATTGCTAAGCAACATGTGATGTCACAATAAAAATCACTATGGTGATACTGAACAACTCATCTTAAGATTAATCTTAGTGCTTTGTGACATTCCAGCCTTATAACACACAAATATCAACAAACTTAACAGATATCACATCTTCAATGAGACTACATTGAGCTGTGAGGCCATGAAAATTAAAATTTACATAAATTGAGCACCAAAGGTTTAACAAAGACAAAAAATAGTCAAATGAAAAGATCTGGACATAATATTCTAACAATTTTGATCCAGATTATTTGATTTCGTGTTTACATAAGCCTAAAAATGTACATTTTACAAAAAAAAAACAATAAAATGGCAAATTTTTGAGAAGAGGAAAAATAAATATTGCCTCGCCCTGCGTATGTTACTTGTGGCATACATTTTGTTCAATGATGATGATTTATTCACGAATGGGTATTTCCGTTCAGCGTATCATAAAAGCACTTGAGCTTGTTTGTAAATGACCGATTTGTCACTATGCTGACGGAACAGTCCATTTTCCCTGGGCAGCGCTGATGGGTAAAGAGGATGTTGATGTATTTAAGGTGGGGCTGATATATTTCTGTTGCTACGGTGAAATCCAATATAATGAGTTTTTCTGCCTTTTTTACACTCAACAAAATGTGTAATATTTCAATACATTAACTTAGTACTTAGCCGCTGATCTGCCTAATAGCACTCTGCACTTGCGCTATAAATAGCACACCGGATCTCAGACAAACATTGCAACCATGCAAACGTGTGGTGGGTGTGTGTGCGCGTGAACGCGTGCGCTGGCCAAATCACTAGTGTGACGTCATTAGTGCGGAGCGCTATTGTAATAACAGGGCTACAGTGTATAATGTATATTATGTATAATTTTAACCACATGGGAAACTGACTGAATTTAAAGTCATTAAAAAGTGAACAAAGAAAAAATTGACTGCCAAACAATAAACAAAGATAATGAGAGACTGTAGAGAACCGGTCTTCTATAGTCAACAGCGCACGCACGCGCAAAACAATGCGCGCATGCTCACAATTTTGTGTGTGTAAATATTACTTTTATTAGTTAAATCAACATGTGTAGCATAAATGCCTTGCTCATATTTTTTTCAGATGACAAATCAGAAGTTGATCTTCGGTAAATGTGTTTCAGCTGCTTATTACAAAAATTGAAACATATTAGCTTACAAATGACCAACAGATACATAAAAAAAAAATTTTGCCAGTCACAATTCTTTGGAGTCATAGGGTAGACCTACATTACCACTTGTGTCTGACTCGTTACTTACCCTACATATATGAAATTATGTTTGGTCACATACAGTACAACAGAAATCTTAAAATAGTGTCAGATATAAAGCTCACGTTCCCAAGCAACTGATCCATTTGAGGTTGGAGGGGGCAAAAAACTCACAAATCATCTGTCCTCTCGAAAAAAAAAAAGAAATCCAACTCTGGAGACCCCAGAAATAAACAAAATCATGTTTAGTCAGTCAACAGGTTGGCAGACATTTTTTATGTTTATGTATACAAGTGACCCACAAGGGATTGGTGGATGGGATGCTCCATTGCAATTGTGACCGAGGGGAAGATATTCTCCGTCTCAAGCCGGCTGCTTTGTTAAAAAGACGCCTAGGCTTATAGGCTGTCGGTGAGTGGGGAAAGTATGTTGGGAATTCGGTGGCATGATTTTTATTTTGGTCAGGTACGAAATATATCAAGCTGGAGATATGGCCAAGGTGCCAAAGATGATAAAAGTTTAAAGGTAGTGTCATACTTTGGTAAGACACCAAAACAGAAATGTTCACAGATTTCGTATAACTTACAGGGCCAGTGCTGGTAGAAAAAAAACTGAAATATTTCTGCCTGAAATGGTGTATTTATCCAGAAATGAGGAAAACAATAACCGAAAATCTTTTTGATCTTTTAAAAGATCAAAATAAAAGAGAAAAGACTTAAGAAATACTGTGGCTGTTTTTCACTGTTTTCTAAAAAAGTGGGCACCGTACGGGACTGAAATTTTCACAGATGACTGTTACTGTATCTGTCTTGATATTTGTGCCCATGAATCTGTATTTCTATGATAAAAACCAAAGTATGATATTACGTACCTAAGTGTTATCTATGGAACGAGTAACCAAGGTAACTGATGAACCCCAGCCCACCGATGACTGAATGGAATACCCTGATCAGTTACACACCTGTAATTTGGGTCACCAGCTCGCTCCTGCCAAATATTTATGCCTCGAAAACCATAAATTACCATGACGATTTGCAGCGATCCCCACTGTTCTGTCTTTTGGCAATCGAGGCAGCGCTCTCCTGCGGTTGGAAGGTTTATGTTCGGAGGGAAACGAAGACGTGATAAATTCATGGATAACGAGCTTCTGGCTGCCACTGGTCAGGGGCAAAGGGGTGAAAGTATATCTCTTGAGAGGGGCGCAGTTGCTAGCAGAGGTTGTGCAATGGGATTTCATTTTTTTTTTTTTCTGACGACTTGGTCATGATTTTTAAAGGTCAGGACAGGATTGGTAACATACCCAAACAGAAATGTTCACAGATTTACCTAGATAACTTTCATCATGGTGCTGGTAGAAACATTCCGTTAAAATATTTCTGCCTGAAATGGTGTGTTTATCCAGAAATTAGTAAAACAACGACCGAAACAGTTTTGATCTCTGGGTAATTAAGATCCAAACCATTCCTTAAGATTTTTGAGTAAAATTGAGTTGTGACTCATGACTCTGATGTCTGATTGAGCACAAATTGTCACAGGTTTATCATTTCATGTGCACATGTTTGATCAGACAAAACTAATTGTGAGTGCTGTTCTGTGTGCTTTACCAATCATGTATTATACCTTTAAAGGTAATATCATACTTTTGTCTTTGTCAAAGAAATACAGATTTATGAGCAAAAATATAATGGAAGATACAGTAACAGTCATCTGTGAAAATTTCAGTCCCATACGGTGCCCACTTTTTGAGAAAGCTGTAAAAAACGGCAACAGTATTTCGTAAGTCTTTTCTCTTTTATTTTTGACCTTTAAAAGATGGAAGGGGGTAAGATTATTTCGGCCGCATCTCTGCTATCCAGATGAACAAAGCGTAAAAAGGTAGGGCCTACATGTACATGAAACAACGTCTTTACTTTGTTTAAGTAGTTAAGTACCAAATTCAACGAAAATACACATCTTTGCAAATCCTATATACTCCCTTTAATGATTTTTCTGTATGGTGCATGATGGCTATACTGAATGGTGATGACACGCAGCAGCATTATGTATTAATTTATTAATGGTGGCGTAACTTATTAAACACTAAATAAAAAAGACTCAAGTATTGTGCCAACATGTAATCTGATGCTGTCACTTAATAACCCTAACCCTCCTCAATCCTCCAAAATCCTTCTAGTTTGGAGGATTTCGGAGGATTCAGGATATAATGTCATTTTCAAGTGAGGACCACTTGAGGAGTTGCATGGATTCAGGATAAACGCATTTTTTGAGGTATGGCCACCGAAGGATTTTGAAGGATTCAGGATTCAGGTACCTCTCATTTTGAGTATAAGTGAGATCACTGGAGGATTATGGAGGATTGAGGAGGAATGCTGTTTTTTAACTATGTCCCTATGAGGATTTTGAAGGATTGAGGGGGGTAGTTATATAAAAGGCTCAAGTGGGTTAGGGTTAATTAATGTTGTCGCTGACGTAATATGGCAATGGGAGACTTTTGAGAGTCGGTCTTCAAGTCAACAGTGCACAGCCGCACGCAATAGTGAGCATGCATGCGCTTGAAGACCGATTCTCAAAAGTCTCCCATTGTTTTTAAAAAATTTCAAACTATTCCATGATTTTTTCATCAGATGATAGCAAAGAATTCAAGATGCAATCAGCACAGTCTGCAATTCCTATCAGTTATTGCAGAACAGAACGAAAACGTGAGGGAAGTCAAATCCCTCCTGAGCCAACTACATTTTCCACCCGTTCCTCCAACCATTTCTACCTCCATGCTCCAACCATAGTATACGTGCACATCTTTTGAAGTACAACAAATGAAGTGTCTGAATGTGAGTTTGCCTTGTATAACACCAGCACTGCTAACTTGTAGAGATGTAACAGAGACTATAGCGCACAACTACAATACGATCTTTCTTGGCCAAAAAAAAAAGGTTTTTGAAAGAAACTTCACCCATAGCCAGCATACCAGACTGACACCCAATCCCCTCGTACAGTTTGAGGCACCCGCAGGGTCCATTGGGCTCTCCCAATTCTCCCTCATTTTTTTTTTTTCAAAAGTAAAATCCCAGCTGATTGACACCTCATTGATGCGGTTACCAATGGCAACGGCTCTCACAATAGGCGACCCCCCTGGGGAGGGTCGTCATGGGTAGTTGACCTCCCCACAGGCTTGGGCCTGGACAACTTTCTTCCCTGTTTTCATTTACATTATGTACCCCTTTTAAGTTTAACCAGCAACTGGCCAAGTACCTATAATCTGCGTGCATGTTGTTATCAACAAATTAGGAATGGTTTCCTGTGTGTTGACCTAAGTTCTTTGGGTTTTTACTCTCTTTTTTTTTGGCTCAGGCTGTTTTTCTTTCTCGTTTTAACTTCACCAGCAAAATGCATTGGCATTCTTCCAGGTAAAAATGGTGTGCAACAGTAATAACCTGCTGCAAACTCACTATTCAACCAAAATAACATGAAATAGTAAAATGCTTATGGTTGATAGAGTTATGAGGGCCTTTGAGAAAGATCCTGTTCGAAATATCAGGGCCTCCTAAACATTTTAAAAATGATAATGTTAAAAAATGTTGTTGAAGTTCTGTTAATCTTTAGTTATGCCGTGTTTATTTCTGAGTGAACATTACTTTCACACATATAGTTTTAAAGATCCCTATTAGTACACCTATATTACACAATAGTTGTATTTGAAAATGCAAACAGAATTAGGCTTGGCTGTTTATGTATGTATAGCCTACGTGTATTTTTTTGTTCTAAATGGAAAGATAAGTCTTGCAAGAAGTCTGCCTTACATGTTTTTAAGTGAGAAACCATGATGAGCCCTATTACTTTGTGTGATAATTTTGTCAGAATTTCAACCCATTAGTCTGAGATGGAATGAGCCCATGCAGTGATCAATGACCCTGTCTATGTGGAGCTATAAAAAAGGACACCTTGTAGTGTTCCCAAATGCATTTCTTACAAAGATATCACTACAGTACATGTACATGTAGGCCCTACATATACATCAGATAATTAGGAAGTAAAACTGTAACAGCTTGATTGGCCTGTGGTTATTTCATAAAGAGGAGGCAAAAACTGTTTCCGGAAGCAGCAAGGGTGATGAACGCTGATTCCTGGTCATTTAAAACCACAGTCTATATACATGTAGGTCCTGCAGCATTCCTAAGAAGAATCCTTTTCTATTAAGGGCAGCCCCACAATTGTGTCGGGCCTGCCTTTTGCTCACCCTCTTCCCGCCCTCATTAACTGCCTCTTAACTTCCTCCAGCTTCCCTGCACAATAGAGAGCGGAGTAATTTTTCAACGTGCCGGGCATGGTCTCATGATGGTTGCATGGCCTCCCCCATACTGGGGGAAGATCCAGGCTTTCTTCTCTCCTAACGATCCAAGTCAGTACCTGGACTCTCTCAATCAGGATTACGCCAAATTGCAGGTGGCTGATTTTTGTTTGTCGGCCCAACCCCCTGCAGCTTCCTGGACACCCTCCCCCCTTCCAACCCTCTGTGATCTCCTCCACAACATTGGATTGGATTGGATTTTGCAATACTGTAGTTATAAGCGTATTGACGAGTGCTTAATTAACCGTGAATGTACATTGAGTAGCTTAATCCAGCTCGGCCATTGTGCGGTTTAATTGGCGTATTTTCTAACTCCATTGCTGCTTGGAGAATGCAACTGTGTATTTAAGAATGAAGTGGGTGTTTGCCAGACATCACACAACACCATACATGTTTGTGCTTTTTATTGGCTGGTCCTCTCGGTGAATAAGAAATAGAGTCAATTTTTGATGAACATTGTGAAGAATTTGGTGGCTGAGCTTACCCTGACAACCAATTCATCCCTTTTTAAAGATACAGTACATGGCCTGATCCATGTTAAAGGTAGTATCATACTTTGGTAATTACGGACACCCAAACAGAAATGTTCACAGATTCACGTATAACTTTCAGGGTATGAAGATGGTGCTGGTAGAAACATACCGTTAAAACATTTTTGATCTCGGGGTAAGACCAAAACCATTCTTTAGTTTTAGGCTATGTTTTATTATTTGATAAGAAAAATCAAGTTGGGTTTTCGCTATTTTTTTGTGACCCAGGTTTCCGATTGAGCTCTGAGGTACTTTATCATTGCATGTTCACTCTGGATCAAACAAATTGTGAATGCTGTTATATGACCTTTACAATCACGTTTTACCGGTTTATACAATAATCTGTAATGTAATTCAGCATTCAAATCTCAAAATTTGAGATTGGGGATTTTATTAAATAAAATTTTCCTTTCCATTTGCATTTTTTTTTTTTTAGGAACTGTTAGTTACCTAGAGTGCATACTGTGAACCTTTTTCAGAAAACTTGAAAATTGATAAAAAGAAAAAAGTACATGTAAGAAAGGAAATCAAAATGAGTTCTGTTTTTAGCAAATTTGGCTCTTGTATTAATAAGGCTATACCAGGCGTGATATCCAGCGGATTTTTATTCAAGCTGGCTAAGGCCATATAAGAATTAAAGCAAACAAACGTACACATCACTAGTTCATCGTCAGTATGTACACGCATTATTACACTCTGAATGTCAGTCACTCTATGGCTTGCACTTGGACTCCAGTTTGAAGTAGAAGTCACGTCGAGGTCAGATTGACGAAAAAAAAGAAAGAAGTTTGCATTGATTGAGGTCAAGTATACAGCCAACAAAATGCATTGCAATGTGTGCGTGTATATGTGGATGATGCGAATTGCATTAAAGCTGGTAATCGTTCTATCTGACATGAGGGTCACTGCTGGGTTTTGCTGATGGGTTGCTACATGGGAACCATGGAAGAAGAATGTGACCCGCTCCGCAAAAATGTGTCAGTTGAGTCATAACATTTTTGTGCGAGAGACATTTTGTTGTGCCGTTAAAATAACTTTTTTGTTAGTATTGTGTTGCTGTTTTTTGTGTGTTTCTCTCTTCATTTTGGGGGCTTAGTGGAGATATGTGTTTTTTATGCTGAGATTTGAAACAAACAAACAAACAATAATTTGAATTATTTTAAGTATTTGCCGATGAAATGAAATTGTCATCCCCATTCATTGTTACATTGCCCTTATTTTCTGGAATGCCGGATTTAAAGAGATTAATTTTCCTGATTTAAAAATGAAAAAAAATATATATATTTGTGTTTATAATGTTTTCAGGTGTTTTTTTTTTTAAGAAAACCCAAACACTCTTTATTTTGACTCTTAATTTTTAAACGAAATACAATTAGGCCTATTTCTAGATTTTTAGCGGAAATATCAAATGGGAAATTGTAGGTTTTCCTGCTATAGGGTAATTATTTTTGACCAGATTGGCAATTACGATTGGCTTTATTATGCCTTTGGCTTTGCGTTAGTGTGGTATATATGTAGGTCCTAATAAACATAGATGAGTAATTATACAGAAAACATTTGCATTTGTTCCTGGTAGTCGCTGAAGGAACTGAAAATGACGACCCTAGTCAATTTTTTGGACTTAATTAAATGTTAGAGTGTAATTAATTAATGACAGAGGGACTGAACTAATACATGTGTTAATTGCATCCAGTCTTGGGACGTTGACAAAACGGAGGCTCAGGCTCCATCTCAGGCTCTGGCTCCATTTCCTGAATCCATTTTGAAATACCGGGTATCAAAATAGAGGCTTCTGGCTGCGGTTCTGAAGTACATGTAGTTTCTGTGGTTTGACTTTGAAAAGGAAAACGGAGCTTCAGCTTCAATGAAAAATCACAACCTATATTTTCAGCATATGGATGTCAGAACTGGAGCCAGAGCCAAAGCCTCCATTTCGTAAACCCATAGATTGAAAAAAAAATCATAGAAGGCTGTATTGTAACACCATAGAGCCAGGAAGCCTTGGCAACTCCATGGCAACTGTTGCTAAGGTGTAACCATGTCTGGAATGTGAACACTTTTCATTACATTTGACCTCTACATAAGCACCCCTGAGAGGTATGTTAACTTCACCAAGGTCAAAAGGTCAGACTGTTTAGGGCTATCAATTATTCTAAGAGGGGGGGTATCTGCTCCCTGATTCCCAAGAGGATGTTGTCCTTGACAAATAATAAGAATTAGCCTTGTGGCTACACTGGTCAAAGCCAAATATACATACTGTACACATTCTGAGGTTGATTTATACATCAGTCTTCCATTTGTCTATAACAGGGCCAATTTCTTAGAGCTGCTTAGCACAACAAAAATCGCTAAGAATGACATTTCTGCCTTAATAAAAACAGGATTAACTTATTTCCATGTGTTGTGTATCACTTGCAAAATTTGTTCTTTGCCTGTTGTTCGTTGACCATGAATATCAAATGGAATTTAGTTTGTTTTATTGGGCAAGCCATTTTTGTGCTGAAAAATTTCTTGTCCTAAGCAGCTCTATGAAATTGGCCCCGATCAATGTTGAGGTGAGATTTATTAACATTTACCTGTAAAATGTGATGGCACACTATGCAAATTATGTCTGTTGTCCTTCACTTTGTGTGGATATATACTTGCAATTTTTAGAACTTGAAGTTCATGGATTCATGAGGTTTGTAAATTGTAAGGAACCAAATAATGATGAAGATGAATAGATTTATGCATTGTTATAAACTTTATTTTAATTGATTTATTCTTCAAAGAGATGCAAACAATTTATAGCCCTTCAACGGCGTAGAAGCACTTCATTAAATGCCTTTAGAGCACATACGAAAAAATCATGCGCTGGCTCAGGTGGGTTTCATTTCAAACCCACGACCTCCATTTATATACTTGATGTCAGATTGATTGATAAGATGTATCTTGAGGTGTGGTTGAAATAGGTTGATATTAATGTCATCATTCTCAAATTGTTGGAAACAGAGTCGCAAAGATGGCCAACCGCAGTTTATATGAACCAACCTCTTCTTCATTTCCCAAAAGAATTTCTCTCATGTAGTAGTTCTGCACTTTGAACCTTTGTATTATTACATCATTGGAGATATTGCTTGATCAAATTATTTTATTTTTCCTGGAACATTCTTGCTCCGGCGAAATTTTTATCAGCTGTCCGGTGGGAAATGTATCGGCTCAGAGGGATTCTTGACGGAGCCGGGAGGTGGACGAATTATTGTAAATTAGAATGCCTAGGACGTACTCTGAGGGCCTGACATTTTGATTCTAGGATCAAAACGTCAGTTCCTGCTTACGGCAGAAGCCTAAGCCTTTAGCTACTAGGATCAAAATATTATTAAACCTTCCCGACTCTTGGAGGTTACAGTATTCATTTAGCCTTCGAAAAAGATCCTGCTTGGATCAAAACGTCAGGCCCTCTTAACCCCAAGTTATTTATTTTGGGTTATTATGGTTATT
Source organism: Astropecten irregularis (assembly GCA_963971285.1). Lineage (NCBI taxonomy): Eukaryota > Metazoa > Echinodermata > Asteroidea > Paxillosida > Astropectinidae > Astropecten > Astropecten irregularis. The sequence continues at coordinate 10,925,850 of OZ020261.1, forward strand.
ATGAGCAGTCTGCTGAGGTCTATTAAAGGTAGTATCATACTTTGGTAGGAAACCAAAACAGAAAATATTCACAGATTTACCTATAACTTACAGGGTATTATAAAGATGGTGCTGGTAGAAATGATACCGTTAAAATTGTTCTGCCTGAAATGCTGTATTTATCAAGAAATAAGTAAAAGCAACGACCAAAAATATAATAATAAAAAAAATAATGGTGAAAAGATTAAAGAAATATTGTGGGCATTTTTCACTGTTTTCTCAAAAAGTCAGCACCTTTCGATTATTTCCAATAATTGGACTGGGAATTTCACAGATGACTTTAACTGTATCTTTCTTGATATTTTTGCCCATGAATCTGCATTTCTTTAACGGCCACAGTGTTTCTTAAGTATTTTCTCTTTTATTTTTTGGTCACTGGTTTTACTCATAATGGATAAATACAGCATTTCAGTCAGGAAAATTTAAATTTTTGTATTTTTTAATTTAAAATAAAAATGTGTAAGTTACAGGTAAATCTGTGAAGATTTCTTTTTCGGTATGAGCACTACCAAAGTATAATACTACCTTTGACAGTCGTTTTTTAATGTTCGAATTTAGCTGACATGGAGTGTTTTATTTTAAACATTCTTTTAAAATAGATCATGAGAATTTGCTAATTTAAAGTTTGTTTTCAAATTGGTCAAATTTTGTTTTCTAGTATGTATTGTATGTTTTTGTAGTTGTAATTTGTTTAATAACTTTCTGTCACGTCTGCTAGTGCTAAACTTTCTGACCCCCCAAGCACATAAAGTGCCTACAACAAAAAAACAGACAGCCAAAAAAAAAAAACCCTCTCACACACAGCCAATGTTTTGCCAAGGCTGGCCAAAGTGCTTTTTGGGTAATTGTTATGCAAATGAGTTCCAAAACCCACAGTATTGATCTAAGTCCCCCCTCTGCTTTTGTCTGTGGAGGCCCGAACACGAACACCCCTATGGTAAGTGTTGCCAATGGTACAGTCCAATCCATTCCTTTGTGCACGATGTGCTTGGCTTTCTAACGCTAAAAAAAAAAAATTCACGAGAAAAAAAATACAAGTGCTGTTTATGCGTGTAGAGAATTTTCTGAACGTGACTACGGACTGAGCAAAAAACCTGTCATCTTTTGGGATATTTTTACCCCGATTTTCCTTCTCATGTAAGTATAATTTCCACTTCATTTAAGTACTTGTATCATGGTGAATGTCTGGAGAGTAAATGGTGAAATTTTGGTCGGGATAAGATGGTCAGGATGTGTGATTTTGGCGCGGGATTTTCCGTGGTAAGGTTGGGAAATTTTTGTTGCACTCTGTGTCAAGAGCCATTTAGCTTGTGGGTGCCGCACGGTACACAGTCGGTGCATCGGTGGGGAATTTGCTGCACCGTGCGACCCTCAAAAAACTCTTTTCAGCTGGCTTGGTAAAGGGTTATCTTCGTGGTTTTTGTTGCTGTCGGTGACACTGATAATGTCAGTCATTCTAGAGAAAGAATGTGATACTTTAGGAATGTTGTCAAGTTGTGGAGAAAGTCAGATGCCACCTGTAATCTTGTCTTTATCTGTGTGATATTATCCGGCGTAATTGAGCCGTATTTCCATTCAGTAGCAGACGACAAAATGGCCGACACAACTGACCTATTTTTCACGGTCTGAAAAGAATGGTTTTATGAAAGTTGGTAATGGTATGGGCTGCATGCAACAAGTAAACTTTCACAATCTGTCTGATTCTGCTAAAAAAAAAATCAAACTAGGCCTACATAAATTTTGTAGAAGATTATCCAAATGTGAACAGGTGATGATGAATCTTTCTTCTTGAAAATTTGAAGATTGGAGTTCCTACAGTGATGATCATGTACTGTGGGCCTATCATGCATGAGGCCGATTATTCCGTTTTCTGTGATTTGTATTACATTTTGCCGGCATGGTCAATCTTCTGATTGGCCAATTCGCAGTATGTCATATGGGCCTTCTTTCTCTAAGCGTTATTTTGCTGGCCCAGGTGTAAACTGCAAATTGATGAATCGGGAAGAATTCCACTGACATCCATCACTTGTGCAAAAACCTATGATACCGACAGAAGGCGTTATGAGATACATATTGACTACCGCTGCATTCGAAGTGTATTATTGTAGACCTAAAAAAAACACTGAAAATCTCACTTTTCAGCATGCTACCCAAGTGTTACAACATGTACACACCTGGGATTGAAGTTCATTATGACTTGCATCCAATAAAACTCCAAGTGGAGGAAATAACCCTTTTTCCGTAATGGCCGTCACGTCAGTGGAATTCTTTCCGATGAATCAGAGTAAGGAACCTGCAAAATAGCATTTGCAAGAGGAATGCCGGTGCCAACAAAATATACACTGTCACCAATTTATGCTCACAGAAGTAGGAAATTCCATAACTGGTTAAAAATCATATTTGGATTAGCGACGAATTTCAGTGTAAAAACATGTGTGAACTTCCCCCAACTTAAATTTCTTGCAATTTAGCGTATAATTGGTGAAAAACCAAGTAACTTAGTGGAAAATACATTTGTAGTTAACAGACATGTGACATTGTACAAGAAGGCAGGGCACCAGTCCAGAAAGAGGATAAAATATCGAGATATTGTCCAACCAGTGTTGAAATTACGTACACAAGTCAGTAAGAAGTGGCTATGGCCACATGTGTGCAAATTCACAAATTAGTGGACTTAACACGCATGTGAAATACATGTACATTGTCCAAGAAGGCAGGGCACCAGTCCAGAAAGAGTATAAAATGCTGAGATTGTGTCCATTGTTGACATTAGGTACACAAGTCGGTAAGAAGTGGCTATGGCCTCATGTGTACAAATTCAAGCCCAGCCTGATCGTTAGGACACAACCCGCGATTCTGACCATAGGCCTACCTGGTGACAAGAGTGAAGCATCATCTCAAAAATACTGTACTGCATATTAAGCAACGAGATTAACCTCAGTTGCTGTGTTTCTGTTTTGTGATATTCTCTCAGGTCAAAGGTCTCATTACTTGGAGTGCCAAGCACTTGCATTGCGTTTGATGCATTGTACCTTGTACTCTACTTTTATAGGCCTAGGTTTGCTAAGCCTTATACTGAATGTGTACCATGATTTGAACATACATTGCATTGTATCCACCATTTACCAAGTATCAAAACTTAACCGCCTCCGGTGACAGCACCTTGTACAAGTTTTTTTTTTAACCTCCCGAGGCGCATGGTTCCACACAAAGGAGAGTCCTCATTCAGAAGCTGCGATCAAAAGCCGTTGACAGACCCCTTCTGTGTGCCTCGCCGATCTTCCACAATGGCCGTTTCCCTCCGGCCTGATATTTTTGACAGGATAAAAGGGGGATCTCGCTCCGTGAATTTGACAATGAATTTGGCATAAAAGGGGGAAAGGTTCCCACCATTGTAGGCAAAAATTTGGGGTATAGCGCTGAAAATAACTGCACCCCCATGTGGTGAGTGCTTCCTTGCGCTGGGAGCAAAGGGTGTCTAAACTTTCCACTCTCTGCCTATGTTCAACAAACAACAACACCAATAATTATAATTATTATTATTATTTAACCAATTGTATCAATTTAAGGGCCCAGTAGAATTTGAAATAGCACTTTTTTTTATGGCTAGATTTTATTTCCAAATTATTGGCGGACCTTGTGACTCTTACTTTGAAACTTAAAATTGTGGAACTAGATAGATGCATCATGTGGTTCTCCTTCACACAGTCTTGGTTGAAGTAATATTGAATGTGGTCGAAATAAAATAAAATGTTTTTTGTTCACTTTTCGTGTAGAAATTTTGCTCAGAAATGTACTGTTCAACGCCAATTTTGGCCGCATGATAATTAACTTTAAACTGTTTTCACCGCAAAATTAATTTATTTGGCAAAACGGAATGGCCATTTTAAAAATTGTTTGGTGTGGGACACTATGTACTTAAACAGGTAGGGCATACCAATAGGCTTATAGCGACATTCTGTGCCGATTTGTCATTAGAATAATCTCCTTTTTTTCCTCCAACCATTTTAAACCTAAATACCAAAGGACAAAAATAACTTTTCTGGATTGTTCCGTTATTTTTCTTGGGGTTGACGTAGGGGTGAATTGTCAGTACGAAAAAAAAAAATTAGTTCAATATTTTGGTTTTTTGAAAACTCAACCGAACCTACCCTGTAAACTGGTTCGCCATTCCTTCCAAACATGGGCATCTTTTCTCCCTCATCTCATCACTTGCTGTGTCACACACAATTCAGTGCTGTGGACATGTTTGACCTTACAACACAGACAGATAAACAAGGAGGTGTAAACAAAACTGTCTGAGTTGGCCCCTGCAAGCCCCTCCCTAGTATGCCAGCTGCAAATTAAAGGGTTTCTGCAACTGTATGTTTTGATGAAACGAAGTTCAGGCTGTTCCTGAATGTAGGCTACGTGTACTGTATTCCGAAGACTGAACTTGAAGATCTCAATCATAGAAGCGTGGCAAGCTTTTGTCTTCAGACACGCAACTTTTCCTCGGATCTGCTGATTTCCTCTTTTTTCACTCCGCTCTTATGCCATTGAAAAGTGAAAAACACTGCAAAGTACTGTATGATAAAGATTGGAATTTCTTCGGTTTTTTTTTTGTGAAGTCCAAGTTGCATGCTTTTGTCTTAAATTGAAGAAAGCCTTGATAACAGGCATGCAACTTTTCCTCGGGTCAGCTGATTTTCTCTTTTTCTTTTTACTTTGAACCGTCTTATGCCATTGAAAAGTGAAAAACACTGTACAAAGTGTCGTACAGATTCTAATTTCCTCGTGTTTTGGTCAAATCCAATCCAAGTAGCATGCTTAGTGTCATCATTTTGGGAAACCCATATTATTTTCAAATTGAAAGTCAGTAGTGTGCATAATTTACATAATATGTAGGTCTACATTATGTATTGACACTTTTTAAAAGTTAGTTACATGTACATGTATGTACATGTATTTGGCCCACAAATGAGTTATTATGCAAATCAGTCTTGCCCTTCCGACCAAAAATCAATTCATATTCAAAATTAATCATTAGTTGACATATAACCCGACTGAAGGAATTTACCTGTTAAACATCATTGAGGGCAAACCGTTTTATTGGAGGAGAGCTCTTTTTTGAAAAGCCCTAAAATTACGCCTACTTCTGTTACGTTGATAGCATCATATTGCTCACAAGTGTAGCCATTCTAATTTGAAGCCATGAGTCATAGCCTTAATTGTCTCCTGACATTGTTCACGGATCATTAGGTCCACGTTTTTTATAATTAATCTGATCAAATGAGATGCAAGCACTTTTTTACAGAAACCCCCTCCTCCACCCTTTGATCTCATGCTCCGCCCCCGAGTTGCCTCCATAATATAGATATGCATTGTATTTTATTTTTCATGTGAAATTTAGCCACTTAAAATGTTGACATGGGGCCAATTTCATAAAACTGTTAAGCACAAAAATTTGCTTAGCACAAAAATGTCTCGCCCAATTAAACAAACCACCATTAAAAAATCTATTTGATATTCATGGTCAGCCAAAGAACAATCACAAGTGATACACAACACATGGAAATTTGGCTGTTAACCCTGTTTTTATTAAGACAGAATTGTCATGCTTAGCAAATTTTTGTGCTTAACAGTTTTATGAAATTGGCCCCTGGTGCTTGTCAAGTTAATGGATACCATCATCAGATGATACAGCTGTACAATAATACCATATGTAATAGTACAGCATGTGCAAAATGTACATTGTCTGTGCTGTGTACATTGTGCATTGGGAAGTTTTTCAGTGAGTCATCATGCAGTCGGGGTGTGCATTGTACATTGTGCAATGGATCCCATATTGACACAGTAAATTGATACAATATTAATACAGTGTTATTTATTACTGTATATTGTATACATGTACTGATACATTAATTTGTATTACAACTTTAATACATTTTTGTATCATTTGAGAAAGATACTGCTACTGTTAGGATGAAATGTCAGGCCCTCCTTACATGTAGGCTCTTTAACTCCAAGCTTTTTATTATGTACAGTGCACAGGCAAGAACAATGAGTTAAAGGTGCAATACATGATTGATAAAGGTCACAGGACATCACTCATACTTTGTCTGATCAAACATGTACATGAAATAAAAAACCTGTGAAAATTTGAGCTCAATCGGACATCTGAGTCATTAGAAAATAAAAAATCGTTCGGATGAACGATCTTTGGAAAAAGACACTAAATCTTGATTTCCTTGAAAAACCCAGCATCTGATGAACCAAGATTTCCCATGGTGACTGTTTGCACTGTTTACGAACTGTTGAGTCCATTTTTTGTCTAAAACTCAATAACTATTTTTTTTAGGCCTTGCATATCATATTTGCTCCCTTTAAATAGCTTCATAAGACCAGGGACATGTACTACATGTTATGATGTATATTATACAGTGTATGTGTACAATAAGAGAGTATACCCACATTGAGGAATATAATCATTGTATTACAGTATGACTCTTCTCAGATTTTCCATTTGGCATATTTTCCCCCTGGTGTTGGCATTGGGTTAATAATTGACTGCCAAAAGCAATTTGAAACCTGTTGACAGTGCTGTCTGGCAATGGCATGAGCATAATATACAGTGTGCATAATGCACCTGTACATTGACTGTACATAATGTACCTTATCCAGACATCACGATGTATCCAAATCTGGTATGCACTGAAATAATTATGTGGTCTCACTGGTATCAGTTTCACAACAAACATGAACCAGTTTTACTTATCATCCAGGGCTCGATTTCACAAAAAGCTAAGACAGATCGCAACATGCGTATCAATCTCAATTGCTAAGCAACTCGTGATGTCACAATACTAGCTGCTATGGAAACATGAACAACTCATCTGAAAGATGAATCGCAAATCTTTGTGAAATCGCCCACAGGCCACAGAATTCCTCCATGATAAAAAAACAGGATTAGATAAATATCACATAATAATTTACAAAATGTTTCTGTGATCATGCTTTTGACTTGTAAAAAGCTGTTCCTTTGTAATTATGCATATCTTTAACATGGGGTTTTGCTCAACGATATTAGTTTCAGATTCCAAGCAAAACACTGTCCAGCACAACGACGAAACAGTGACGCTTGATTATTGAACAATTTTGAATTTTTAATTATAAGCACTTGTAGGCCTATCATTAATCATGGTTGATTTGGTCAAATTAGAAATTTGTCCTTACTGTTACAAAGGGCCTTGGTGAAAGACTCTGATTATCATAACAATAAGCTGTCATTTTTTACGGCACCATAATCTGAATTTGTCGCAGCTGTCCCTATGTTAGTCAGTTACACCCCTTTTTACTGTCTCTTGCTCCGCCGCCCCGCCTTCTTCCTCACCCAACCCAACTCTGATTCTGAGTGATACAGTATCCCGAGGCAATGATACTGTGCCTCCATACATCGTACACACTGTTAAGTCACGGCACGTAAGGAAACATGAACAGTGCTTTAGCAAAGAAATTCTGAGATGGAGTTGATAAAGAGTGAGTCGTTGTAAGGAGGCGGAGTAGCCTAGGCCAAACCGACAACAATTTACGCAGATGAAAAGCCCTCCCAGTCCGTCCATTGTCTCCCTTCAAACCAACTGGTAATTTGAAATTTTCCGCTTGATCTGACGCCATTATATGATGATCGGACTCCAGGGTCTGACCGTGTTGCAATCGCCGGACGACAGTGACGTGATAAAAAACCCAAAAAAGAAGGATGTTTGAACAAACAATTGGTAGTGGGGGGTGGGGTTGGTATTTGGTTCCCCGGGGCGAGGCATCACTTCTGAGATTTTCAAGGGCTGTAACCATAATGATGTCATTTAAGGGGAAGTATGTCTGCCGAATCCTTAAAATGATGGCGTAAAATGAGTCATTCTTCTCCTGGCAAGGAGGGTGCTAGGCAAACAATGGCTTTCAGCAGCATTTGATAAACAAAATGCATTCAGTACATGTAGGCCTACATGTAGTACACCAAGTATGGTGGTTGTTGGCCTATACACTGGTTACATGTGATTGTGAATGTGGAGCTGCATGGGGCTTTGGCTGCCCCCCAAAAAAATAGTGTTTCAAATAGACGCTTTCATGTAGGTCATTCCTCTTGTCAAACAAGTGTCTTTATTTCTTCCTACTTATATCCACTGTAAAACCTCACTAACTGCCTGCATGGTTAACGGCGGAATGCATGAAGGGTTAGGACCATGTCACACTGGGCAATTTACAGGCAACCAGTTCCAGGCAATTTCCAAGAAGAAATAACTACAGGTATTCATCTATTAATCTTGATAGTATTTTATAGGAGATAGTGAGAAACCGCCAGAAAGGTGACTTTTGTGCTACCGAACCTTTCCTTTTGTATGTGATGTAGGCCTACTTGGTTGCCTCCAAGTTGCCTGTAAAAATTGCCTCTTGCGACATGGCCTTCAGGGTTAATAGGGCAACTTACCCAAATTAAAAAAAAACCTCGCCATCCATACCACTACCATACTAGAGGTCAGTAGAGGATCATGGAGAAGAATAAAAGGAAATCATGATCCTCTTATCCTCGACATACGTAACTGTTAAAGGTACAGTGCATTGTCCGTTGTTATGTACTGTATTTGATTTTAAAGATCTCAAAAAAGTACATGTAGGCCTAATTACTTTTAAGCATCATGTTCATTGAATATGCACATGTGCAGTAGCCACCTTACAAATCATGTTCAGCATGGCTGGAACAGTGGAATGATATGTTCATGCGTAATTGCACACAAACGTATTAAAAAGTACATACACTTGTCAAGTATACACACAGTGCATGTATCCAATACTGTGGGCCTACACGTTCTCACATTACATGGCAGCAGGTGCATGCAATTCAACGGGGGATGTTTTTGTTTTTTTCCGCCGAAATGAGAATGTCAAATTAATCCCACCTGTGATGGCCGGTGTGACTTGCACACATGATGATGTGCAATGAACTAGAAGTACATTCATCAGGCCTTGAATTTGGTTCCGAAAGGGGCAAGGCCACTTATCCATTGTAACGGGCACTTCCATTGGAAAATCATGATGTGCATTCATCAGGCCTTGAATTTGATTCTGAAAGGGGCAAGGCCACTTTTCCATTGCAAGGGGCACTTCCATTGGAAAATCATAATGTCTGTGGAAACATTTGAAGGGGGTACCAAGGCCAAGAACCAGGGCAATGAAGGCCATGGCCTCCGCGGCCTCTGTTAAATTCCAGGCTTGATGTGTGGGAGTCATAGGCAGGTTAGGGCAGAACCTGCACAATACAGTGTACATTTTAATGCGTATGTATCTCAATTGGAGCCTGAGAACATACGTACATGTACTATACCGGTAGTAGACACTCAAGGACTCTGTCGTTAACCACTGCCTCTCGGCTGCATTTTTAAATATTTAATTGATGAAGAGAAGCCAATTTATCAGGATGGTGATGAATCACCGGCCCTGATCGGTCTGTGTGATCATGATGGAGGAATAGGATGAGTTCCTCCATGGTGTGATACATGTAGATGTTTGCATCGTTGCAAATTGCAGTGTGCTTTTTACGTCTTCTTTTTTGTTGGCTGTATTGTACAGGTTAAATGTACATGTGGGCAATTCCAGCGTAACGGACATGACAATTACACAGTTTTTGCCTTATTCAGAGGATCATAAAGTAGGATTGGCAGTTTGCAAACAATTTTAATTAGGCTTATCAGACACATTTAACTATCAGTGACATATGTAGTAAATTTTATGTAATTTCATTGAACAGTTGTAGAGAAAATGCACTTCTTGTGACCGTAACGGACATGACACTAAGTTGTCATGTCCGTTACGGTCACAAGAAGTGCTTTTTCTCTACAACTGTTCAATGAAATTACATAAAATTTACTACATATGTCACTGATAGTTAAATGTGTCTGATAAGCCTAATTAAAATTGTTTGCAAACTGCCAATCCTACTTTATGATCCTCTGAATAAGGCAAAAACTGTGTAATTGTCATGTCCGTTACGCTGGAATTGCCCTTGTAGGCCTATACATTGAATTTTGACTGTACTACTGGCACTGGCAGACATGCTGCTGTAGGCATGTACAATCATGTAAGCCTACATGATATGTGTATGTAGAAGTGTAGGCCCTATAAATTACAGTACAAACGGTCCAATCCACACACCCACCTTGCCTTCTGAAGAAGCTTTCACTTTACATACTGTAATATGCACTCTTGACTCCTGTACAGTTGTAGTCTTGTATTCCTTAAGTCATGTACAATAGATTATAGAACCAATGTACATGTACAGTAGTTTGTACACTCCTACATGGACTATGTAGGCCTACATGTCTACATGTAGTTGCTCAATTTAGTTCCACTGTTCACATGTACATGTACAGTGGAACGCCACTATATTGAACACGCTGGGATGCACAGAAATTGTTCGCTAATCATTATTTCATGAACATGTACTCCAATGATCATGTAGTGTTCACTCGGATAGTAAACAATGTTTGGCATGCCTTTAGCTTTACATTACAAAAGTACATAGGGGGCCTACATGTACAAATTTGGAGTTAAGGATGATGTTCTGTACATGTATTTCTCCATGGTATAGCCAATGTGCAGTATAGCGATTTTGTACAGTAGGCCTACAAGTTTACAAGTTACATACATGTACACCAAGGGCCTACACAAATGCATTAGTGTCAGCCATGTACATGTCCTTGCTGTATCCACTAGTCCTGTATTAATGTACACATAGTCATGTTGTATTAGTTTAACACTACTTGATTATTAACTGGTTTTCTTCCTGTATTAGAAAAATTCCTTAATGCATTGACAGGGATGAGATTTCTCAGATTTTTTTTTTTTGGATTTCAGATTTTTTTCCTCACAGGCTCTGTACAAAAGTATAGGAGATTTTCAGATTTCAGACTTGTTATGCTCCCTGTCAGCTATTTTCAGACATTTTTATCATTGGTCAATCTCATCCCTGCACTGAGAAATCTTGTCATAAAAATGTTGGAAAGTACATTATACATGTACAGTGCGTATACTGTGTAGGCATATATACAGTGTACATTATGTACTCTGCATAGGCACCATGAAGTTGAATGATTCATTGACTGCGTGCATTATAATAATAGAGAGAGTCCCGCCATTTTTTTTCTTTCATTTTAATCCATGCTTCTCATGGTTCAATACATGTCACTTAATCCTTTGACTAATTATTGACACTGTTTTGTGTATTTGCACAGCCGAGTCAGATATAATGATGACGCCCCGATGGAGTGCACTTTGCCTGTGTGCCTACATGGGCAGTTAGGAATGCTTTTGCCTTTTCATTAAAATATCTCTCAAGACTATTGAAGTAATGTGCAACCAGAAGCAATGCCATGTTGTAAACATCTTTCGTGGTTGATGCATGTGTGCACTTTGTGCAGCAGACTGGACGTAGATTTGGCTTAACTTTATCTATTTTTGTCGATAAAAATGCAGACACTTGACTTCCTCTTAGATTTGGAGTCTTATTTCCATGGAATATACCTGGCTCGAGAAGTAAATAAATGCAAACGGAAGGTAGGAAAATTGTCTCCGCGGCTCCGAAACTGTTCCTAAACTTCGATTATAATAAAAAAAGAATAAACACGATCCTCTGGGTGCGACGTCGGACGATAAAAAAAAGTTATTCATGGTTGAACGATGTTGTTTCAAAGCTATTGAATTAAATTCCTGCCAATAAAAAACATTTTGTAACATTTCTTAATCTTAAGATTGCCAAGAAAACTAGCGGCTGAACCACTCACGATGTATGACACACTCCTGTGGGTGTCCGATCACAAGATAAGATGACGTAATTTGTGCTTTTAGAAGTTGCCGGTAATACCGAATACCGCGTTTTTTTTTTGAGCCAGTATACCGGCTAGGCGAAATTGGAAACCGTGCAACCTTAGTTATTTCCTACATATGTTTAAAGGGACAGTACAGGATTGGTAACGTACCTAAACAGAAATGTTCACAGACTTTTAATACCAAGGCCCCTATAACTTTCAGGGTATGAAGATGGTGCTGGTAATGTAGTTTATAATTATACCATTAAAATATTTCCATCTGAAATGGTGTTATCATCAAATAACAACAAGGGAAATTGACTGAATTTAAAGAAATTGAAAAGTGAACAAAGAAGAATTGACTAGAGTGGGATCCCACCCCAGTCAATTTTTCTTTGTTCTCTTTTCAATGAAATAGTGTAAATTTGTAAAACAAAGACCGAAAACAGTTTTGATATCGGGGTAAGATCAAAACCCTTCTTTAGGCTATGTTTTATTGTATTTAAGAAAAATTGGGTCGGGTTTTTTGCTATTTTATCATGACTCAGATGTCTGATTGAGCTCAAATTTTCACAGGTTTACTGTTTCATGTACATGTTGTAAGCCTACACATAGGCCTACATCATGTTTGATCATTAAAAGTGTAAGTGCTGTTCTGTAACCTTCACCAATCATGATACCTTTAATAACCAGAATCAACCCCTAAATATGTTTTTTGACCTTTGACACAATGTTGTGCTAGAGCCCAGTGGAGGTTTAATTTCTCCTGGGACTTAGGGAGAAATCTTTGTACAAGCCTCTTTGCGAATACCATCCTTGTTATTTCTGCCTGTAATAATTGGCCAGCCTTCAGTATCGATCAAACAAGAAAAAGAACGACAACGACAAGAAGAGCTGCTCATTTCAACCATGCAGACTCGTCTCTGCACGGCGCTGCGATACGACACAACACACAAATCAAGTAAGCCTGCATTTATACAGTGTGGCCGGTGCATTTATTCATCAGATTTCTCGCCACCGAAAATTGCCTGCGGAGCAGAACTGACCCAAGCCATGTCTCTGATGTCGCCACCGGCCGCAGAGAGCTCTAACAGCAAAGAGACAGCGCTCTTGTTCAGTCTGGGGGAACAAGACAAACACAAGCTTGCTATCTCAGACTCTCGGTCTGGCAATAAATAACTCACAGTGGCATGTTGCCTGTCAGGTGATGTACTGAACATGCTCAGCTTTACACAAACGAGCAGTACAACGCCCTCCATAAAAACACTGCAGATTCTGACATTTACAATGTAGGCCTACACCTTTGGGCTTGCCTTTTTTACGATGTTCGTTTGGAATCAACAAGCTTTGTAAACAGCGATGCTGTCACTATCAGGATCAGGTCGTTGGCTCTTTCAATTCAGGGCTCGAAATATCCACTGGACCGAGTCTAGTGATGTCAGTGTTGGTCTAGTAAAGTGTGTACTGTACTATAGTCCGGCTGTCTAGTGATTTTGTTTTCCTTGCACAATTGAAATGGTGCCTAAATTGATGAGTTTTGACACAATATTACCGTTTTCCTATGTACATGAATGCCACATGCAGGTCTAGTGAAAAAAAGTTCAGGTCTACAGGCCTTGAGTTTGGTTCTGAAAGGGGCAAGGCCACTTTTCCATTGCAAGGGGCACTTCCATTGGAAAATCATAATGTCTATGGAAACATTTGAATGGGGCACGAAGGCCAAGAACAAGGGCAACGAAGGCCGTGGCCTCAGTTAAATTCAAGCCCTGGGTCTAGTAAAATGCTTCAGTTACTAGACCTGCTGTCCATAGCCCCTTTTTCATGAAATATGAGCCCTGTCTTTGATGAATTAATTGCAGCTGGAATGAAGGGAATAGTCCTACCATTAGACCTACATCTGTTTGTAGCTCTATGGTCGTACATTGTCCTAATGGACAGTTTGACTCTCGTTAGACAGAGAAGGATCCGGTGTTATTTTGCTTTTTATGTCGTAATCCGGAGTAATTTTAAGCAATGTCAGTCGGAGTCTTTGAGGGGATGCTTTGGATTGCTGGCATCATAGAATGAAATTGCTGTGAGTATGTCTGGTATGGCATGGATACCGATTCTTACTGTACAAATTGTCAGTCAGATCTCTACCAGCCTGGGCCAAAGGTGACTGGGTCCTCCCACCTGACATGCCTGAGAGACAATTGCTTTAAGCTGCTAAGCTTAAAAAAGGTCTTGGTTACTGGACACAATTTTCTCAAATTGAGCAGGGGTCAATTTCACCTATAAACTCATCGTAACTTACTATCAATCGTAGAAGCTTGTGATTCATTGCAGCCCTACAAAGGATATATGACAGGTTATCCTTCATAATTGATCGTAGGGCTTTGTGGAATAGACCCCAGGGGCTGATTTCACTAACGCTTTGGATCACCGCTAAAGCCCAAATCCATCGCTAAACGGAAAACAGATCGCATACAGGTAGCAATTTTCTGTTTAGCGATGGATTTAGGTTTTAGCGATGATCGCAAAGCGTTATTTAAATCGGCCCGGGGTGGATTTCACCAAACTTATCGCATCTTACTAATATTAATCGTAGGACTTAGGACACTCTGCAGCCCTACGTAGGATACAATGGGTTAGCCTTCGTAATAGATCGATTGTAACTTGAGGACTTCTTCTTCTTGACATCGACCCCAGGTCCCTTTTCCCAGCGTCTACCCCCAGCAACAGTAATTACTAGGAGACTAGTTCTTATCTTACTTGTACAGCCTCTGTTAATGCTATAGCTAATAGACACAGTGCACAGATATCTTGTCTTGTCAAACTCTTTGATATCTGACCCTGGATTAATCCTGGCTGGATCGGCTATTGATACCAAAGTTCAGAGACGATAGGGGATGGATATTGAACAGGAAAACCTTGAGGAGTGGTACAGTACACAGTTAGTGTTGAAAATACTTTGTGACATTGACGGTTATAAATATGGTTTCGTGGCTTTTTGAGTGGCAAACGATAAAAAGATGATTGACGGTTTGGGACTTTGGCAACACATGGCTGGATAACTTGGTTGGTGTTGGTATAGGGACAGTACGGTATTCCGGAGGTCACAGGTTCGAATCACACTCGATAATAGTCATCAACCAAAATTTTGCATTTAAAAGCCCAGGTTAACATTCATACACCCATGTACATGTAGGCTTAAATTGTAGGACCTACATTGTACATGTACACGTACACTGTACATTGAACACATTCTGCTAAATGATGTATCCATTACATGTAGGTCCCCAATTTGTGTAACTTAACAAAAAAAATACAAGGTACCAGGTAATGTGGACATGTACAGATACTACTGTACATGTAGGCCCAACATTGTACATGTAGCATACATGTATACTGTATTGTGTACCGTACTCTTATTACACAGTTCATTACACACATCATTACCATACCACACAATTTGTAATAGGCCTACATTGTGTTATATTGTAATTTCCATTGTCAGAGGACCCTACAATGCTGATGGCTGGTAAAATAAATTTCTGTAATCTACAAACTATAAAATATGACTCATGTCTGTGTGTGGTAAAAATGTAAATTGTTTGTGGTTAGATAAGCCATAATACATGCACAGTACTGTATGCATGCAGTGGTACATGTACTGTTACGTACTGCTTCTTGCTTAGTGTTAGTGGTAAACCACATACAGTACTGTAGGGCTTCATTTTAGGCCTACTGTGCATGTGTATGTTATACTTCATCATTCATGCACTGTAATAATGTAGAAACCTTTTGTGAATCATATTTGAACGACGTGTACATGTACATGTAGGCCTACATGTAGTACGACAACTACATGTGCATGTACATGTACACTGTTGATTAAACAGTTACATGTAAAGTAAAGCATATTGAAGCTCCAATTCCCATGACTACATTTTATATGGATACGCTATGTACATGTACATGTACTATGGCTGGATTAATACATGTTGCTATACACTGTATTTCCATGTAATCCTTATCATGTGGTATCTACATGTAGATCTGTGGTCAGTTGTATTGCTTTGTGGTTCTATTATTATAGGAGGTTGTATTGATCTACCTTGAGGATGTGTTTTTCTATGTAAAGTGGTTTCCTAGTTAAAAAATTCATTCTAAATGTCCCTTCATCAACTTCTTCCCTTTGCCATCTCAGTGCTTTATCCATACAAAATCTTAGGCCACTGTTACATGTACATGTAGAATCACAAAAGATGCTAAGCGCTAAAATATTTTTACATAAGTAATACTAACAAACCACTGCAAACTGCTTAATCAACCAAAATAATGACCTGAAGTTTATAAAAATGCTTGGAATTAGGAGTGCCTGACGTTTCGATTCTAGCAAGATCTTTTTCAAAGGCTTAAAAAAAGAGAGATACATGTAGGCCCTACATACATGTAGATCCAGCTGGATCAAATGCCAGTCCCTTTTACATGTACCTGTAGGCCGTAACCACAAAAAAACCACTTGTGAAAATTATAACAATCACAATCATGAAGCATGGTTTTAAGCAAACTGTTATGAAGATGGAAAATCAAGAAAAACAAGAATTATGAGAGATGTTTTTTTTAAATTCAAGTTACATGTAGGCCTAGGCCCTACATGTTGGAGATTCAAAGTGCATTTCGGAAGAACAGGGGTCGATTTCACAAAGCCCAAAGAATGATCGATCATAACTCGAATTACGAGGGATAACCCATCCTTCTATAGGGCTGCAATGTGTTTCCAAGTCCTGCGAACGATCCAGTAAAGTTACGATGACTTTGGTGAAATCAACCTCAGCACCCCTTTAAATTTAAAAATTCAGCCGTGTCCAATCCGCTGTGTATTCCTGTGTGTGATTGGAATTCTGTATTATTATGACATGCCATTCCCATGATGTCATTTCCCATTGATGGGAAGCACCTGAGCCCAAACAGTGCCCAGACACACGCTCCTCTTATCCACCTGATTCTTATCCCCCTCTCCATGGTAGAATGTGTCCGCTAATCCCCCTCTGAGTAATATCTCATTATTTGTCCTAGTGAGGTCACACAGCCATGCCAGGCAGGTGTCTCACTAGCCCATTGAGGGACCCTGTGATGGCTGGCTCTGGCTGGCTGGCCTTCCTCTCATTTCCCATAAGCTCACCTTCTTGTCCACCCCTGAGTTTCATTCTCCTCTTTCCAAAGCACCCGTCGTACTTTATTTTCGCCCCATCAAATCCCCCTGCTGGCTTGGCGGTACACTGCTGTGCATATCTTGATGTAATTATTAGGAGGAATCCACTTCATTTCATCATCATCATCATCATGCCGTGCTGATAGCATGTGTGTAGGATCCTGTCAACTCAATACCTTGTACTTTGTATGCTCCTACTCATGTGCATATGTCTGTGAGGTATTTTACACTGTTGATATTTGCATTTTTCAAATGTTCAAATATGTTGTCCATTTCAAAAACATCAGCCTTGAATTCAAAATATTGGCCCTTTTGAGCTTTTTTGTCTCCATAACTAGTTTTTCCCCTTCAAAATGGTTCCTTAACAAATTATTGGCCCTTTTGAAAAACATTGTCCTTTTAAGAAACTATTGTCCCCATGACCAGGGTTCTAGCCAGACCAATTTTAGTGGTGGGCTCTAGAAATGAAGTTGAGCCGCGGTGAGAAAAATGCAGGCTCAACATGATCAAGGTCCAGGGCCAACATTTTCACCATTCCGACGGCAGTGCCACTTAATGGTATCAAGCTACATTTTAAGGACTGATATTCAATGAATTTCAGGTGTATAACATAAAAGAGTGAACTTTTATTCCGGAATGTGCTCCAAATTCACGATATTTGCAATACTTTTATCCACTCTGCGGGAATTTGTGCTGGGCGGCAGAGTTTATTTCAGACCTACATTGCGGGCGCAAATTTCCAGTGCCGGGCTGGCCCGCCCAGCGCCGCCCACCGTGTCTATAACCCTGCCCATGACTTACATGTAAAGGTATAGTACATGATTGAAAAGGGTCCCAGAGCAGCACTGACACTTTTTCTGATCCAGAATGTACATGAGATAATATACAGGTCTGTGAAAATATTAGCTCAATCGAACATCTGAGTCACAAGAAAATAGCGAAAACCCAACACAAAGAATGGAAAAATAATCTTAGATACCCTGATATCAAAACTGTTTTTGTTTTTTGTTAAATTACTAATTTATGGAAAAATACACCATTTCAGGCGGAAATATTTTAACAGTGTGTTTCTTCCAGCACCATCTACTTATCTTGAAAGGTATAGGTAAATCTGTGAACATGTTTGTCTGTGATGTTACCAATCCTGTATTTTACCTTAAAAATTGGCCCTTGGGATTGACGTTTATTGTTTCTTTCTTTCTCTGGTGCCCTCAGGTGTGACATACTAAGCTGTCAAGGTGTCTCTCACGGCCGTCTTCCTCCAGTCGTCGGACACTAGTGCTTCATACCGCAGCATGGAGCCCGACACGCCCAACAGCAAGTCCGGCAGAAATCCTCAGACGCCCAGCAACCACACCCCAAACCGAAGTGGGAGGCACAGGTAAATAATCATGGGTGCTTGCCATCATCGTGAAACCTTGTCTTGTGTGGTAGTTACTAGACCTGCTTCAGTTACTAGACCTGCTGTCCTTTTTCACGAAATTTGAGCCCTGTGTGAGTAAACTTCCTTGTCCTGATGATGACTAGAGCAGGCTAGTCGAAACGTTGAGACCTTACTAGAAGTGCGAACGAAATAGAAGTACGAAAGTACGAACGATACTTACATGGTGTCTAAGCAAACCGATCCCCTCACCAATTGTCACCATGCAAACTTGCAAAGCCTCAAATCTTTCTTAAACTTTGTTGTGTCTTGTGTTTTTTGTCCACAATCAGAGACAGGTACAGGGATCGCGATACGGATGAAGAGAGCGAGAAGAGCCATCGTAGCCGTCGACGTAGGGAGCGCGACCCCGAACGTGGCGACGACTACGATGGCGAGCGGTCCCACCGGAGCCATAATCGCAGCAGTCGCTCTGTGTCCATCATGCCACCGCAGCCACAGACCACCGATGACGAGAGGGATGAGGTGGGTTCACATCAACATTTATTTATACACCGATCCGACAGCACAAACATGGAGGTAAAAAACACCCGCCATTACTGGTGTTTCCCCCCGCCCGTATTTTGTCCGGCAACAAAGGAATAAATTTACGTCCGCCGCACTACATAATTGCAGGGTGTACGTCCCATGATAAGGGGATGTACACCGTGCAGTATAGAGTGCGGCGGACGTAAATTTGTTTGTTGCCGGACAAAATACGGGCAGGGACACACCAGTAATGGTGGGTGTTTTTTACCTCCATGTTCGCGCCGTCGGATCGGTGTAAACTGTAATCCGAGCAGACAGTTTTGAATGGCGCCCTCTTTTGATTAAAACAAGAAACTGCAGTGGTGTTTATAAAATGCACTACAACTCCAGCTTGGTACGTGATTTATTCCTGAAAGTCGGTAGAATATTCGGCATGGACAACATCTCCCGGATTTCGCAGCTTTCCAGCTTCCCTGATTTCAATACACTGACACCACCGCAGTTGTTCTTTTTAAACAAAAGAGGGCGCCATTCAAAAACTTGTGTTTGGATTATTGTATAAATAAACGAACAAACAACATTCCCATTAGGAGGCTTTACATCTCATAAATGCCCCAGTAATTGTTTAACCCTAACCCACCTGTACACCACAGTTTGCTGCACATAGTGTTTCCTGAGGTAAGGGTGGTATCCTGAATACCACAATACACCACAGTGTGGTTTACTTGTCTCGTGTGGTAGGTGCAGAGGGTTAGGGTTAATATCCAGTCCCCCTGTGTAGACTGTGGTAGTGTGTGGTAAGCAGATCTTGCCTTGTGTGGTAGTGAAGAGGGTTAGTGTTACTTTCCAGTCCCCCTGTGGAGACTGATAGTGTGTGGTAAGCAGCTCTTGTCTTGTGTGGTAGTTGAAGAGGGTTAGGGTTACTTTCCAGTCCCCCTGTGGAGACAGTGATAGTGTGTGGTAAGCAGCTCTTGTCTTGTGTGGTAGTTGCAGAGGGTTCTAAAGGGTTACTATCCAGTTTCCCGGTGGAGACTGTGGTAATGTGTTGTATGCAATAATTGTCTTTTGTACACATTTAAGATGTTTGTGCTGTTAAAGCGGGCATGATTTTCTGTCAAAATCTGTGCTGCTTTTTGACGGAAGTCTTATTTCAATTCATCCGCAGTGGTATTACCTTGTTCTAAATCTTTAATTGTGTTTTTGCACAGGTTGTGGAGGTTGAAATCCTACCTCAAGATGACAACTGGGGTGACAACACGACTGCCATCACGGGAACCTCGGACCGTTCCTCCATGGAAGACCTCACACAACTCGCCAAAAGCATGGACGATACCGGCTTCGATTGCAGCCGTTACCTCGGTTATGTCTTGGCGGCCGTCATCGGTCTCGTGGCCTTCCTTTCCCCGGTAGCATTTGTCATCATCCCGATCGTTCTGAAGAAACAGGACCAGTGCGGCACGGCCTGCGACGGCCTCTTCATCAGCATGGCCTTCAAACTCTTGATCTTGCTCATTGGCAGCTGGGCGCTTTTCTTCCGGCGTCCAAAGGCCAGCTTTCCTCGCATGTTTGTATTCCGGCTGCTGGTCATGGGACTGTTAGTGGTGCTGATCACTGCCTACTGGCTGTTCTTCGGCGTCCGTGTCATGCAGCAGGAGTCGATAGATTACAAGGGCGTCGTCCTTTATGCGGTGTCGCTGGTTGATGCGCTGCTATTTGTTCATTACGTCGCCGTCATCCTGATGGAGCTGCGACAGCTTCAGCCTATGTATGCCATCAAGGTCGTCCGATCACCGGACGGAGCGAGTAAGTACTACACCGTGGGTCTCCTGAGCATACAGCGCTGTGCCGCCTGGATCCTGGAGAATTACTACCGCGATTTTGTGATATTCAACCCCCACCTCCTCCGCGTGCCCACCTCGCGGGTCGCCAACAAGCTGAACAGTTTCAAAGTGTACGATGTGGACGGGCCCAACGAGTCCGTCACTGGGCGGTCACGGGCCATTCTGGCTGCCACGGCCCACCGGCGGGACCAGAGCCGCAACGAGCGCTTCTACGAGAAGCAGGAGTACGAGCGACGCGTGAAGAAGCGCAGAGCCCGTCTGGAGGTCGCCGCCGAAGAGGCCTTCACCCACATCAAGCGCCTACACGAGGATCAGAGCATGAGCGCTCACGTCATGGACCCTGCGGAGGCCGCTCAGTCCATCTTCCCGTCTATGGCACGCTCCCTCCAAAAGTACCTCCGGGTGACCCGCCAGCAGCCACGCTGGACCATGGATGCCGTTATCGGCCACCTGACCATGTGCATAAGTTACAACCTGTCCCCTAAAGCATTCCTGGAGGCCTTCTTCGAGCCGGGACCCTCCATCGTGCAGAGCGTCCGGGACGGCATGGGATCGCAGCCCTGGGAGCTGGTGTCGGACACGTTGGTCTCCCGCCCCATCAAAGAAGGCGGGACCTTCCAGCTTCGACAGGGTGAGATCATGCTGCAGGTGTACGTCATGAGGATACCTCACCTCAAGGTCAAGGAAGAGGCCTACGATTATAAGAACAACAGATTTGCCTTGAGGTTGCAGTCCGAAACGTCAGTGTAAACATCACCAAACAAACAATTGATGCACAGCACTGATGCACCTGTCATTCATTAAACGTGTGTATACCTACCGCATAATATAGCCATCACTTTAGTATGTACAGTTGTGAATTATGTTGTGACTAACTCGCCAAAACCAAAAAAAAGTAAAAACACCCAAAAATATATGTACATGTAGACCCTGCAAAACAGATTGTGAAAATGTGAGAAAAGATTGTTTAGCATTTTGAGTTTTCTGTATTCACAGTAACGTCATGCCCACTTCGTCTGCACACTTTTACCATATAGTTTTCCGACTGTGACTTCAGTACTTTCAAGACGGGTGACATGCGCCCAATGGGGAAAAAACTTATTATCATGAGCACAGAAATCTGAAGTAGCCACCGTCACAAAATGAGGCCCAAGTTGGAAAGTGTACAGACCATCCTGGGGCCAATTTCATAAGATCTGCTTAAGCACAAAATTTGCCTAAGCATGAAAAGTCTTCCTTGATCAAACAGGACTGCCAACAAAATTTCCATGTGATATTTACTGCTTTTGACTTGTATTCGGCCATTGTTTGCTGAGCATAACATTCAGGAGTTTTGGCTGACATACTGATTCTATTTACCAAGGTTTTTGGTGCTAAAGCAAAAAGCAGCTCTATAAAATTGGACCCTGTATGTTAGTTCACAATGGCCTTCAAAAATGGCTGCCTCTATCTGGACCAACAATGGCCGCACCTGGGGCCGATTTCATAAAGCTCTGCGACGTGTCGCAACTCGATTTGCGACGTGTCATAGCTGCGACGCGTCGCATATATGCGGTGAATCCATAGAGAAAGGATGCGTCTTAACTCTGCGACACGTCGTAAGTTTTATGAAATCGGCCCCAGATCCATCCATACCATTTTTGTATCTTCATTCCTTGTGAAATAACTGTTTTGGTATGAGGACAACCGTGCCCGTACAGAAATTAATTATAAACCGTGAATATATATGTTGTCTGCTTGTAAATAGGTAAAGAAACAAAAACAATATTAACTGTAGCTTAAGCCGATGTGTAAATGTTATGTGTTCATCCTTAGCTGTCATACATTCAATCAGGTACATGATTTTCATCAGTGAGCGTGGACGAGGGGTCAAAACTGCTTAGCACACAAATGTTTTGCCCAATAAAACAAACCACTGTTAAAATAATAAAATTTCCAATTGATATTCATGGTAAGCCAACAACAGCCAAAGAACAATCACAAGCGATACACAACACATGGACATTTGGTTGTTAACCCTGTTTTTATAAAGACAGAATAGCGCTCCGCACTTACGCTAAAAATAGCACCGGATCTCAGACAAACATTGCAACCATATGTGTGGGTGTGCGCGTCCATGTACACTACTACGCGTGTGAGACATTGTTTGTCTGACAGCCGGGGATTTTGTGACATCATTAGTGCGGAGCGCTATTGTCATGCTAAGCAAATTTTTGTGCTATTAAGCAGCGCCGTGAAATTGGCCCCAGGTTATCAAAGATAGCCCAAAAGCTTTCTGGGTAATGCGCTAGCGCTAGGGCTAGCGCTGAGTGTTGCACATTTACCACAAGATTACCCACTGTCCTTTGCATGCGCATGCGTAGTTCATAACCTATTTTCGATATGGTCCATGAATCAAATGGAAAGCACTATCTATGGGGTTTTATTGTGAGCACTTCATAAGAGGGGGAATCCCTCATATCACTGAGAATCCGATGGGACCAACCTATCAACCATTAGCATAAACTTTGTAATGAGGACAGCCGGGATACCAGATGTAGGGCCTTTACGAAACCTGGCTTGAGGCTAGGCTTGGTACTTATTTCGCTACTACCATTTGAGGCCTACTAAACGAAATGAAGGGTTGGGCCACACGACGAAGCCAAAGAAAGGCTCCAACTTCGTCATGTATCTCTAGCGCTTCATTTCATTCAGGACACAAAATGGCAGTAGCAAAATAAATAAAAAGCCTAGCATCAAGCTTCATTTCGTAAAGGTCCTTAATGTAATGCTATGTCATTGTGAAGTTATTGTGTCGGCCATATTTGAGCAAGTAGACTCATGTAGATGTTTAGATACAATGAGATGAAACGTACATTCTGTTCAACTCCGTTCTTCCTTTTCAATCCACCGACTGTCATCGTTATTGCCTTCAAATGTTTCTTCCTTCTTTTTTTACTTAAACTTTGTATGGAATTTCTCTTTTTCTTCTTCTTTTTAAAGAAAGAGCTCAATGTGTTTCACATGTGATATTGCAGAACTCCTGTTCTTGTTAAATTGCTATAAGCTGTTACCATGGTTTGGGTTCTACCAAAAAGACAAACTGCAAGGGGAGGTTTGTTTATAATAATAAACCCCTTCAGGCCCTTCCTAGTATACTTTGCCTGGAGTTACAGTGGAACGCCACTATTACGAACACCATTACAGGCCTTGATTTTGGTTCGGAAAGGGGCAAGGCCACTTTTCCATTGCAAGGGGCACTCCCATTGGAAAATCATAATGTCTATAAGCATTTGAAGAGGGCACAAAGGCCACGAACCAGGGCCATGACCTCCGTGGCCTGAAAGCTCGTGAAATGAAAGCTCGACATTTTACGGTCCCTTGGCAGTAGGGTGTCATCTTTCATGTAATCATCTGAAACCTGGACTAAATTCTAGAGTTTTGAAATGGGTCCGTTTTGCAATGGCTTTCTGCAAAGGTTTCCTGGTTCATTGATATTCTGATGAAGGATTCAGTTTCATTCATTTCATAATCTCCATTATTTTTATTTTTTTTAATTTCCCCTTTTTCTCTCATGGGTACATTTTGTAACTTAATCTATGAGGATATTATAAAAAATGATAAGACTTTCTCTTTCGAGTTTAAAGGTAGTATCATACTTTGGTTGTATATCGAAACAGAAATGTTCACAGATTTACTTGGAACTGACAGGGTATAAATATGGCGATGGCAGAAACATACCAGTAAAATTGTTCTGCCTAAAATGCTGTATTTATCCAGAAAAGAGTCAAACCAATGAGCAAAAAAAAACAATTTTGATCTTGTAAAGATAAAAAAATTACTGTGAAAAGACTTAAGAAATGCTGCGGGAATTTTTCAATGTTTTCTCAAAAAGTGG
The DNA here is from genome assembly GCA_963971285.1 of Astropecten irregularis. Lineage (NCBI taxonomy): Eukaryota > Metazoa > Echinodermata > Asteroidea > Paxillosida > Astropectinidae > Astropecten > Astropecten irregularis. The sequence continues at coordinate 10,950,553 of OZ020261.1, forward strand.
ACACTGTATGGGACTGAAAGTTTCACAGATGACTGTTACTGTATCTTCCTTTATACATTTTTTTCATGAATCTGTATTTCTTTGACAATAACCAAAGTATGATATTACGGATGGTCGTGATGCATAATTACGTGAAACCAATTTTGCAACAGGGCCAAAATGCATGGCCTTGCTTAATATCATAAGCGTAGAATCAGTGGTCAAGAAAGCAGACAATTCTAAGCTTATGGAATCCTATTTCATGGATTAGCAAGAATTTTCAATTGTGCATGTGCTTAGTTCCGTAACCAGGGATCTATCGCTTACTTGGCTAGAGTAGTAAATTAGTGCTAGCCCCATAAGCAGAGAACGAAGATCATAAGTGGCAGAGTTCTGCGTTAAGCAGAGCCATAAAATTGGACCCAAATCAAAGACTGAATGCTTTTGAGCGGCAAAAAGGAGAGAAAGATATCACAAAACTGTTTTAAGGAGAGTGTCAGTGGAAAACAATGATGTTTGTTTTGTTTTTTTTATTCATTTGTTAAGAGTACTATCAAACCAATTCTGTAAATTTTTGAAAGACATTTAATTAATGTAAATAATATTCAATTTGAAGACTACTATGTGTCTGTGTGTTCATGTACATGTATGCAGTGCTCATGGTCACTGCAGAAAACTAAACTAAACATTTGTTAAAGGTAGCACTTTTTGTTCAACTATTAAAAGCTGCTGAGATATTTAAATTTATGCGAAAACCAAAATCGTTTATATTTTTAAGAGTGCAGAGTTATGCTGCGATACTTCTTACTATTATCTCTGATTGGAATTCGGTGAAAATAACTGTAAAAGTGAGCCAGTTAGTGCGGACTACCAGCCAAATGTATTAGGGTTCATATGGTCGAATTTGACTGGTAATCACTTGTATGTCCAAGCGTGAAGCAAGTTAATGCAGACTACCAGCCAAATGTAATGAGGTTCACTATAGTTAAATTTGACTGGTAACCACTTGTATGTTAAAGCGTGAAGCAATTTAACGCAGGCTACCAGTCAAATGTAATGGGTTCTATATGCTAACTTTTGACTGGTAACCAACCAAATGTGAAAAGTCTGCAAACAATTGCAATGTATTCTTGTCCTCTTTTTGAAATGTGTGGTTCAGTATTGAATGTTAACCAACTGAGGGTTCATCAAGTTTACGTAACAATTTTTTTCCTTTTTTTTTTACAATTAATTTATGTTGCCATTTAACTTTTTAAGCTGTTGTAGAAAGTTTTTTTTCCATCTTTTAATCTGCATGCATGAACAGTATTGATTATTTTTTAATTTGCTGTTTTTGCCAATGAGCTGTCGAATCAAAAACAATTTTTGTTAATTTTGTTTTAGTGCTTGTAGAAAATACAATCTTGCTTTGTGACTTTTGAGAAATATTTTTGGTTGGTTTGGGCCAGGCAACGTGCTCATTTGCAGTGTTTAGGACCTTTTTCCCTTTCTTCCATTATGGGTTAATTTTTGCTTTTTTATACAATCAAGTCTTCAATATGTCTGCTCAATTGTTGGGTTTTTTTTAAGTGAAGAAATTATGGGCCGTGTAATATGCACATTTTCACAAAATGTCTTTTACTATAATTGTAATTTTGTTTTTACTTACTTTTGTTGCTTCCATTAGTTTACTCACAAGTTGTGTTATACTCTAGTTTGGTTCCCGGACCCAAAAAGCTCCCGATTATTGTCTGTCAAATCTAAGATTTTTAATAAGAGTCGTCAGGGAATGTTTGGGCAGGGAACCAGACTAGCCATACTTCAAATCAATTTTTTATCTTTAAAAATAAAGGCTGCTGGCAAATTTGGGCTGATGCTTGTTAAAAAAAAACCTGGTGGGTGGTGCGATGAAAAGGTATGAGGGCCCTCAAAGGACATTGGGGGTAGAGTCTAAGTCTAAGAGTCTAACAAGACGTAGATTCGTAAGTGGCAGGGGCCAATTTCATAGAGCTGCTTAGCACACAAAAAATGCTTAGCACAAAAATAGCTTCCCCAATTAACAAACCACCATTGAAAATCCCATTTGATATTCATGGTCAGCGAACAACAGCCAAATAACAAAGTTGCAAGCAATACACAACACACGGAAATGTGTTTGTTAATCCTGTTTTTACTAAGACAGAAATGTCATGCTTAGCTAATTTTTGTGCTAAGCAGCTCTATGAAATTGGCCCCAGGTCGCTATTAGGTGATTGCATTGAGGTTTTTTAATTGATTTTTATCATGTCATTGTATTGATGATTTGTATGTTTTATTATTTTTTGGGGGGGCAATGACCTTTATGTAAATGTGTCTCTATTCGTAAGGTTGTGTGACGAAGGAAATGAGTTATGAACAGGCGCGGTTCTAGAGTCAAAATTTGGGGGGGGCTAGAAGACCCATTATTTTTTTGGGGGGCTAGAAGACCCAATATGTTTGGTTCTTCTAACACTCGCTTCTGCTATGTCTTAGTAGGGGCCGAAAAACATGCACATTATAGGCCACACAATGCGTTTTTTATGCCATTGGCGCTTAATAACTGAAAAAATCCAGTATTTTCAAGAATTTTTTTTTTTCACTTGCATTTTTTGGGGGGGGCTAGACAAAATTTTGGGGGGGCTACAGCCCCCCCTAGCCCCCCCGTAGAACCGCGCCTGGTTATGAACTGTCTGTTTCGCAGACTAGGTATGGGCTTTTATGAAACCAGGCTTGAGGCTAGGCTTGATAGTTATCTCGCTACTGCCATTTTGAGGCCCACAACACGAAATCACATGACGAAGCCAAAGAAAGGCTCCAGCTTCGCATTGTGTCTCAAACCCTTCAATACACGGGTTTACACCATGGCGGCCATCTTAGATTTTGATGGCAACTTCAAAACGAGGCACTTCCACGCATGCGCACTTTTCGAAGTGTAAGCCCGTCCATTGTCGAAGACAATAAACGGGTTTATACTTCGGCGGTTTTGATAGCGACTTCGAAACGAGGCACTACCACGCATGCGCTTTTTTAGAAGTGTAAACCCGTGTATTTCATTTCAGGACACAAAATGGCGGAACTGAAACAAATCCCAAGCCTAGCCTCAAGCCTCATTTTGTAAAAGCCCCGTGTAAGTATAGTCAATGAATGTACTTTCAACTTGTACTCTTTAAGATATTCCTATGAAAACATTGTGTACTATATCAAACAACAGGTTCGACAATACCAACATAAATACATTTAAAAAATAGTACATGTAGTGAGAAAGAAATAAAAAAAGCTGTTCATATTGCGAAATTAAAAGTGTTTGGTGTGCTGTTTTTATTTGATGTTAACCCTAACCCCCTGGGGGCATTTTACTGTGTACCATCTTGAGTCCTCCACAATCCTCCAATGGTCACACTTTAAAAACTGCGTTCATCCTGAATCCTCCATAATCCTCGAGTGATCTCACTTATACTCAAAATGAGAGGTACCTGAATCCTTCAGAATCCTCCACAATCCTCCAATGGTCACACTTTAAAAACTACGTTCATCCTGAATCCTCCGCAGTCCTCCAGTGATCTGACTTATACTCAAAATGAGAGGTACCTGAATCCTGAATCCTTCACAATCCTTCAGTGGCCCTACCTCAAAAATCGCGTTTATCCTGAATCCTTGCCACTCCTCCAGTGGTCCTCACTTGGAAAATGACATAATATCATGAGTCCTCCGAAATCCTCCAAAACTACCAGGAGGATTTTGGAGGATTGAGGTGGGTTAGGGTTCCACCTGAATTGATGTAGTTGTCCAGAAATTAGTAAAAACAAAGACCGAATGATCTTGTGTATTTTTTGTGTATGATCAAAAGCATTCTTGAGTCGGGTCGTGACTCGGATGTTCGATTTACGGTAGCTAAATATTTCACAGGTTTTATCATGCGTCTTTGGCTTAAAGGTACTACCATACTTTGGTAGCATACCGGAAAAGAAATCTTCACATAATTATTACCTAAACTGTATGATATATAACTTAAGGTGACCAGACGTCCCCGATTTCCGGGGACAGTCCCCGATTTGACAGTGCCGTCCCCGATGAAAAACTGTCCCCGAAAATGTCCCCGATTCGACGAAATGCCCCGAAAATTCTAATTGTCCTAAAAAACAAAAAACTGAACACAAATGCTGTGCTGAAGAAGATCCATTCTTCAGAGAAGTATGCGAAGACAACCGCCTAAGACATGTAAGTATGTAACCCACTCATGTCAACTGGATAAGATGTCCATATTTATGCCACCATTTTGCATGTAGGCACCGTCTGGATTAAAAAAGAATTCAAAATTATACCCCTCCGCCAGGACACGAATCACTGTCCCCGGATCATCTCAACAAAATATGGTCACCTTAACTTACACTGTATAAAGTTATAGAATATAAAGAAGGTGATAGTATAGAAAACAGTAAAACACACCGTTAAAAAGTTCTGCCTGAAATGCTGTATTTATCCAGAAAAGAGTATAACCAGTAGCCAAAAATAATTGATCTTTTAAAGATCAAAAACGACTTAAGGAATACTGTGGGCGTTCTCACTGTTTTTTTTTTCTCAGAAACTTGGGCACCGTACGGGGCTGAAATTTTCACAAATGACTTACTGTATCTTCCTTGATATTCTTTCCCAACAAGATGTATTTCTTAAAAAACCATTGAAGTATGATTACCTTTAATGTCCTTTTTGCTAGATACTGCGGTTGGGATCAACAAAAGTTGTAGGAAGTTGTTTATGTTAAATTTAAATTCATTTATTGATTGATTTGTTTTTGTTTTTTTTGCGGGGGTGGGGGAACTAACACCATCAAACTGTTTTTAGGGGACACCCAGGATAGTTTTAAAAGAATGGCGCGTCAAAATTGTCCAGACGATCAAATTACATCTTGGCAATAAGTTAAGCAGTTCTCCCATATGGTCTAGTGGTTAGGATCCGGCGTTTTCACCGCCGTGGCCCGGGTTCGATTCCCGGTGTGGGAATTTATTTCTTTTTTCAAGGGCAAATGCATCCTGTCTTTTTAGTTTAATTACAGTACAAAAGGCGAACACGGTTAGAAGTTAATTATTATGATATGAAATTTCCGTATTTTATATTCACATTTTTGTCTCTTTTTCAGTAATTCTTTATATTTTTTATTTTGATTAATTAATCTCACATACAGGCCTACTTAAAGGTAGTATCATACATGGGCGTAGATCCCGGGGGGGGGGGGGGCTAGGGGGTTGCACCCCCCCGGTTTTCACTTTTTATATATAAAAAAATATTTTGTGCACAAACGTATATGGAAGAACGACCCAGCTACACGATCAACTCCCCCCCCCCCCCCCCCCCCCAGGTCTGAGGACGTGTCTACACTACTGGTATCATACTTAGGTTTTTGTCAAAGAAATACAGATTCATGGGCATATCAAGACAGATACAGTAACAGTCATCTGTGAAAATTTCAGTCCCATACGGTGCCCACTTTTTGAGAAAATCGTGAAAAACGGCCGCAGTATTTCTGAAGTCTTTTCTCTTTAATGTTTGATCTTTTAAAAGATCAAAAAGATTTTCGGTAGTTGTTTGACAAATTTCTGGATAAAAACACCATTTCAGGGGGACACATTTTAACGGTATGTTTCTACTAGCATCTTCATACCCTGAAAGTTATACGTTAATCTGTGAACATTTCTGTTTTGGTCTCTTACCAAAGTATGATACTACCTATAAATGAAATGCATTATTTTTTGTAAAAATGCGGCCTGATGATTTTCATGGAATTGCTCAAGTGCACCAAAATAACTTCACTAAATTCAGTCAGTCTTGACCGATTTTGCCCGGCTATTTTTTTTTCATAGAAAACAAATGTTGGGAGACTCAGAACATAATAGCTCAATTAAAGGCGTCAAAGGTTCAGGCAAAAAGACACATGACCTCTTTTTCTTGAAAACTGAAACGAAAAGATAAGAGGTTCAATTACAGAAGTTCAGTTGCGAAACAGGAAATAAAACTACGCATGCAAATTTCTTGCAGTAATTTGAGATGCCTTTGTAAAACAAAGTAACAAGTATGCAAATTAGGCTTGCCTTTGGTACCGACGTGGATGAGCACTGTATACTCATCAGTGCTTGTGAGAGCACGTGAAAAAAAATCACATGCTTGCTCAGGTGGGATTCGAACCCACGACCTCCTGCTTACTAGTGCAGATACCTTTACCTGCTATGGGCCACCGAGCTAGCTGGGGTCGACCGCAGGGAGAATCGAATCCAATATCGCGGCGGGTACCGCAGTAAATCATGAATATTAAATTATTTTTGGTTGGGAAAATAGATCATTTAATATTCAAAGTAAGTACCTGGGATAATATGCAAATTATTTCATTCTCGTGACGTCAGTGAAATCCAGTCCCTTCATAGGACTATATAAATTGAGGAGCCCACCGTTCTTCCAGCATTAACAGTTAGCCTGGAGCTTGCGAGTGGCAAACAAACAGAAGAGAAAAACCAATCTGCAGAATGGGTAAGTTGTCCATGCCAACTTTTACACTGAGCACAATGTGGACTTCTGAACAAAGGACGTCCACGGGTAGTTTTTTTTTTTTACATTGTGAGGACTCACACGCTGTTTGACGTCCGCACAAGCTCTTTGCTATATTGACAAATCGCAGTTTTCTGAAATTACATGCATTTTGGTCGATAATCGGCAGCAAAAACTTTTAGAATAATTGAGTAAAACATGCAGTTGTTTTGGGCAACCTTTTTTTCAAAACTACATCCAATGGGTCAAATTGTATTGGCGCGCAATTTAGTTTGAAAGTCCCTTATGGTCTGGTGGTTAGGATCCGGCGTTTTCACCGCCGTGGCCCGGGTTCGATTCCCGGTGTGGGAAACCGTTTTTCTTTTTATTCTTTGTGATTTAGGCCCCATTTTCGAATTTTCGTTCGGGTTTTTTCATAGGAGTATGATTAATAATCATTTTGGAGGACTTGTTAAACTTTTTCGTAAAGTTTTAGGTGTTCTCAATGGTAAAAATGCACTCATTAGGTGCATTCGTTTAGCTAACACGGGTCAGCCATTGCTGGGAATGGTCGTGCTATACTGCACAAAACAAGCGAGAGGAAGGGGATGAGGTTGACTTGTGTCGACCCGGGGGAGCTATTAAAACAAATGTACCCAGCTTTTCGTACAAAAGGCTTTCACAGTCAATTGGTAATATGTGTATGGGCGTTTTCGAAACGGAGGCTTAGGCTCAGGCTCAGGCTCTAGCTCTGACATCCATATGCTGAAAATATAGGTTGTGGTTTTTCATTGAAGCTGAAACTCTGTTTTCGATGCCCGTTGTTTTGGAATGGATTCACGAAATGGAGCCTGAGCCTGAAACGGAGCCTGAGCCTCCGTTTCGAAAACGCCCATATGTTGGACTGCCTTTGTGCAACTTTACAAAGACGTCTGTTTTGTATGAGCTGACTGTAAATAATCATTATTTTTCATGGAAATATCAACCTTTTTCTGTCAAGTTTTAGGTCTTCTCAGAGCAGGGAAGCGAAATAATTTAACCAATCCTTATTCTTATAAACATCAAAAACATTTTTAACTTAGGTGAACAAAGAAAAATTGACTGGAGCGGGATTCGAACCGGCGACCTTCTTATTAGATGCTGGTATTTCCAATTAGGCGTATAAGGTAGTTGATGGAAATATTAGTATAGTCAGAAATGGCTTGAATGTTTACTGTCGGAATATAATGTAAAGCATCAGCTGCTTTTGTTCAAATTCCGAAAACTTCATTTCGTTTTCGTTTGATAATGTTTTTTATTAAAAATAAATATAACCTTTTTGAGGGGCCGACATTAAACTTACAGTGCAATGATCGCATGTGACTATTTTTTTCTTTGCCTTTGAAAAAGATCCTGTTAGGATCGAAACGCGTCAGGCCCTCCTAACTTTAAGTATTTTTCAAAATATTATTCTGATGGATCAAAATGCATTTGCGCACAGATGTTGTCATGTAACTCCCATATGGTCTAGTGGTTAGGATCCGGCGCTCTCACCGCCGTGGCCCGGGTTCGATTCCCGGTGTGGGAATGTCATATTGTTTTTCTTTTACTTGTCTTGCACTTCGCATTTCCCTACCTATGATGTTTTTGCCCATTTTAAAATCTTAAATCACTCACCTGAACTGTATTACCTTTATATTATTTCCATTTTATTAACAAACAACAAACATCTTGGTTGGCCAAAAGTTGGTACTCTGACATACTTGTAAAAGCCATACTGCTGAAATAATTATGACTCTTAAAATGAATTTGAATTCCAGTTTGTAGTTGTATTCATTTCATTTCTCGAGAAGAACAAGTTACAAGAACAACAATAAAGGTTCAGTACAGGATTGTTAAAGGTAGTATCATACTTTGGTAAGAGATCAAAACAGGAATGTTCACAGATTTACATATATCTTTCAGGGTATGAAGATGATGCTGGTAGAAACATACCGTTAACATTAATTTTTCCGCCTGAAATGGTGTATTTATCGAGAAACTAGTAAAACAACGACCGAAAATCTTTTGGATCTTTTAAAAGATCAAAAATAAAAGAGAAAATTAAGACTTAAGAAATACTTCGGCCGTTTTTCACGATTTTCTCAAAAAGTGGGCACCGTATGTGACTGAAATTTTCACAGATGACTGTGACTGTATCTTCCTTGATATTTGTATCCATGAATCTTTGACAAAAACCAAAGTATGATACTACATTTAAGATACCCAAACAGAGATGTTCACAGATTTACCTATATTTTTCAGAATTTGAAGATATGAAGTGCTGGTATAGAAACATACCGTTAAAATATTTCCGGCTAAAATGCAATATTTATCCAGAAATTAGTAAAACAAAAATCGAGAACAGTTTTTATATCGGGGTAAGATCAAAACCAATTGTTTATGTTTTATAAGAAAAATTGAGTCGGGTTTCAATATTTTCTCGTAACTCAGATGTCCGATTGAGCTCATATTTTTCACACTGCATGTGTTATTTCCATAAATTATGTAAATTTTGGATTTGACTGAAGTGTGAGTGCTGTTCTGTGAGCGTTACCAATCATGTATTATACCTTTAAAGGTTTACTGTAATCCAAATTTATTATAGGGGTGAAAGTGCTTTAAAATTATTGCTTAATGCATAATTAATTACTATATAAATTTATATTTTTATGTAAGTGCTTAATTTTGACTAAAAGGTTACAAAATCAGTACATGTATGCCCCGCCCCCTAAAAAAGCCCTCCTGGGAACCGATCCACACAACAATAGAGTGTGACGTCACATACAGAACTAGTATGTAGGCTCGCACCACAGTATACTGCTTGGCGTTCTGCATGTGACGTAAGCAATGTTTTTCGTCGCGAAAAGTGGGGTGCTAAATTATGGGTCTAAATTAACCGCCTTTTTCTATTATACAATATTTTTTTAAGCACAAACAATGATAGCCAGGTTGAGTTTTATAACAATACAGTTGTATTTAACTTAATATGTGTTTTGATTACAGTAAACCTTTAACAGTTTCAGTATAGACCGGGAAAATCCAATCAGCTCCCGAAGGATTGCCCAAAAGAAATTATTTGTGTCCAAATGGCTTTCTACTGAGACCAATTGAATTATGATTTAAAGACATTGCATACGTTTGGTAATGACTCTGAAATGTTATGGCAATAAAAACTTACTTGGTGAGAAGTACAGCTGCTTTGGATAGTATAATGCATATTGAGAAACGTTCAATTTTAAGTACCGCGGTTATGGAAAAATATGTCACTTTTTATCTCCAAAAATTATGAATCTGAGAAACGTTATGGCCGTATAACGCTTCTCAGCTATTGACTAACTGTTATCTGGCGTGAAATAACCGCTCTAGTTTGTCGCCAAAATCTCAAAAACGCTACCACCTTTTGAATTGAAACTTTCATAGATTAGTTTTATGGTATATATATACAATTATATTGGTTTGAAACAAACAGTAGGCTCAAATTACCAAACGTATGCAATCCCTTTAAACGGGGAAGTACAGTATCTCCATAATATGCAAATTTTGTTTTGTTCATTGTTTCGCTCTTTAATTTCCTTTTTGTTTCGTTGGTTCAATCTGCTGCCTACAGATAAGCGGCTGCGATTGGTTTTGATTTCGATATTATTATAAAATTCTCTCTCAATTTCGTTCGGGATTCTCAAGATAAGACTCCTAAAGTTAACCCAAAAGACACATTTCCTTTGATAACTTTTTGTCCGATGGACGCGCTTTGGTGTGCGAGAACGTGCCTATAGATTACTTTTTGTCCCAATGCAGGGGCCACTGTTAAAGACACAATCACTTTGATAACTTTTTGTCCAGATGCAGGGGCCACAAAACACAATGGGAGACTTTTAGAGAACCGGTCTAAAGTCAACAGCGCAAGCGCACGCACGCGCAAAACAACGCGCGCATGCTCACATTTGCGCAAGCAAGGTTTGCGCGTGAGCTGTTGACTCAAGACCGGTTATCCAACACTGATCTATACTAACTAGATCAGTGTTCTCCAAAAGTCTCCCATTACTTTGAAAATGTTTCATCCCATAATTATGCAGGGGCCACTATAAAATACACAATCACTTTGATAACTGTTTTTGTCCCGATGCAGGGGCCACTACAACGCTCATGATTGGCTGCTTGCTGCTATTCAGTCCAAGCATGCGCACATGCAGTGGTAAGTTATTGTTTATTGTTTATTATTGGATAAGGGACATGGCATCTGGCGTGAAAGATGAATAATTAAACGAACATTATAGGCCCTATTATTTAGGCTCGAGACAATTTGGTTAAAGGGCGGCTGCAGTGCTTTTTTTTGCAGAGTTTAAGTTTCTTGAGAGCGTTTTGAAGACTGATCCATTTGCGGTAAAAATTAGGCAAATAATGTTTTTATATATATCTATGTTCAAACCCGTCAGTAAAAACTACGGGCCTGTTTGTTTATAAACGACAGGATCCCAGATTTGGGGATGCACCTCCTATGCAGGCGTACGCTAAAAAGGAATCCGGATCCGCAAGATTCGTGATCCTGTGCATCAAAGAAAACTTTCACTTGTTGGACGGATCCCTCGGCCTTTTTTTTTGTTTACCTCCAAGACAAAGGCCCTCTTCCAAACCTCGGCTCCGGCTCAGGCTCCGGCGCTGTCATCCATGCTGAAAATGTAGGTTGTGGCTTTTCATTGAAGCTGAATCTCTGTTTTCTTGTTCAAAATAGAGTATCTACTTCCAATCCGTAACCAAAAGCCTCTATTTCGATACCTGTTATTTAATAATGGAGTCACGAAATGGAGCCGAAGCCGGAGCCTGAGCCGGAGCCGAGGTTTGGAAAAGGCCCAAAGTATCCACCGAACCAAAAGCAAGGCCCTTTTCCAAACCTCGGCTCCGGCTCAGGCTCCGGCGCTGTCATCCATGCTGAAAATGTAGGTTGTGGCTTTTCATTGAAGCTGAATCTCTGTTTTCTTGTTCAAAATAGAGTATCTACTTCCAATCCGTAACCAAAAGCCTCTATTTCGATACCTGTTATTTAATAATGGAGTCACGAAATGGAGCCGAAGCCGGAGCCTGAGCCGGAGCCGAGGTTTGGAAAAGGGCCTATGTGCATAAGCTTTCCCTATGACGTCACATTTCATGGTGCTTTTTGTTTCAGCGAGTACTCTGACTTGTTACACGAGTAAGTGTGATGAGCCATGCACCGACGAAACACCGCAGTCCTTCGGTACACAGGAGTGCTCCGATGCGCCGGACGGTACACCCAGTGACATCGAACCTAGATGTTCCAAGCTATCCTATACCATCTCTGTAACTCGTACGTTTGTTTGTTTGTTTGTTTGTTGGGATGTTTGTTTGTTTGTTTGTTTTACGGAGCTCCACGAGTGCCATTCCACTTTATCCAGATAACCACATAATTTAACTCGCCAAGTCGACTTTTGGAGTGATAAAAGTCGTCTTGTCTCAATGGGTGCATTCGTTTAGCTAACACGGGTCAGCCCTTACTGGGAATGGTCGTGTTTTACTGCACAAAACAAGCCAGAGAAGTAGGGGGGGGGGGGGGGGGCGAGGTTGACAGGTGTCGACCCGGGGGAGCTAAACGAATGCACCCAATAAATATTATCTCAACTATAATGGATGACTTTTAGGGAAAACGAAAAGTCGACTTATCCTGATAATTTATCTGACAATCCGGCCTGTCAATCAAACTATGAGCTTCGACCAATTGGAGGACATACCCTTTAGATGACCATGAAAGCCTCGGGCAAACTCGGTCACGTGCTGTATGGAAAACACGCATGTGGGCTGGGCTTAAGAGCAAAGCCGAAACAGACCGTTAAAGGTAGTACAGGTATCATACTTTGGTAACATACCGAAACAGAAATCTTCACAGATTTACCTTTAACTTACAGGCATGCAACTTTTCCCCGGATCAGCTGATTTTCTCTTTTTTTCACTTCACTCTTATGCCATTGAAAAGTGGAAAACACTGTACAAAGTATGGTAAAGATTGGAATTTCCTCTTTTTTTTTGTCAAATCCAAGTTGCACGCCTGAACTCAATAAAGATGGTAATGGCAGAAACATGCCGGTAAAATGATTTGACCTTTTAAAGATAAAAAATAAAAGAGAAAAGACTTAAGAAATACTGTGAAAATTTCAGTCACATACGGTGCCCACTTTTTGAGAAATCAGTGAAAAACGGCCACAGAATTTCTTAAGTCTTTTCTCTTTTATTTTTGATCTTTTAAGAGATCAAACAGATTATTGGTCATTGTTTTACTAATTTCTGGATAAACACACCATTTCAGGCGGAAACGTTTTAGCGGTATGTTTCTACCACCACCATCTCCATACCCTGTATGTTATACGTACATTTCTGTTTTGGTGTCCTACCAAAGTATGATACTACCTTTAAGCGATTGCTCGTTTATGAAACCCCGCCCCCCATGCGTGCATTCTGACCAAAAAAAAACC
>OZ020261.1:11563744-11751244 GCA_963971285.1 Astropecten irregularis
AAAGCAGGGAACTGTTGCTTCATAATATTCCGAGCTTCACTACTCCCTGTATCCAGACGATCGGCACCTGTAGAATCCAATGCCATCTTGGATATCAACCTGTCAACCAACTCTGTCAACTGCAGCTCCGGACAGAAATCGTCTCTTTGTATTGTAGTAACGAATATCAGAAATGGACGGTACACTGAAGGCTCTTGTAAGAAACTCGTCTTTCTAGTTAAATTACATCAACAGAGAAATTTGCGACAAAAATGCTTGGATCAGTTTTATAATGTGACTACATATATACACCACCTGTATCATTGCCCGTGCTCGTGCACTGTATACATAAACACCGTACCCCATACACGGATCAATTATGGGCCACGGTTGGCAACGTATGGGACCCTAGTTACCAGTCAACATAGTCAGTGGCCTTTGTCCCGGACCTAGCAACGGGATCATTGACTGGCGCGCCAGTATAGTGTGTGCAAGGTGTGCATACGCAGAGTGTACACCGTGCACTATATACTATACATGTACACTGTAATTGTAGACGGCCCACGTACGGTGCACGTACAGAGATGGTTCTTTACCTAATGCAAGGGTGACTCCACGAGACTTTACATGACACGGCCGAGTACTCTTGAATGAATGGGGTATTAATCACATCATTCCAATTTCCCCTAATCTTTTCAAGAGGTGTGATGAGACCTAGTGGTTCAGTGATTGGATTCTGAGTTACACGGACCGCGGGTTCGACACCCGGAAAATGTTTCTATATGTTTTATTCGAGGCTTATCATACTATCTGGTTTTTATCAAAGAGGTACAGATTCATGGGCAGAAATATCAAGGAAGATACAGTAACAGTCATCTGTGAAAAATTCAGTCCCATACGGTGCGCACTTTTTGAGAAAACAGTGAAAAACAGCCACAGTCATTTCTTAAAGGTAATATCATACTTTGGTTTTTGTCAAAGAAGTAGGCCCTACAGATTCATGGGCAGAAATATCGAGGAAGATACAGTCGCAGTCATCTGTGAAAATTTCAGTCCCATAAACGGTGCCTACTGTTTGAGAAAATCGTGAAAAATGACCACAGCATTTCTTAAAGGTAATACCGGTACCATATATACAGATTCATGGGCAAAAGCATCAAGACAGATACAGTAACAGTCATCTGTGAAAATTTCAGTCCCATACGGTGCCCACTTTTTGAGAAAACAGTGAAAACAGCCTACAGGTCAACTCGTACCTTCGCCAACTCGTACCTTGGTCAAGCTTTTAAAAGATCAAAATGATTTTCGGTCGTTGTTTTATCAATTTCTGGATAAATGCACCATTTCCCTTCCCTAAAAAGTCAAAATACAGATTAAAGGTTGTGTCATCATACTTTGGTAAGAGACCAAAGCAGAAATGTTCACAGATTTACGTATAACTTACAGGGTATGAAGATGGTGCTGGTAGAAACATGCTGTTAAAATGTTTCCGCCTGAAATGGTGTATTTATCCAGAAATATTAGTAAAACAACGACCGAAAATCTTTTTGATCTTTTAAAAGATCAAAAATAAAAGAGAAAACACTTAAGAAATACTGTGGCCGTTTTTCACTGTTTTCTCAAAAAGTGGACACCGTATGGATCTGAACTTTTCACAGATGACTGCGACTGCATCTTATATCTTCTTTGATATACCAAAATATGATATTACCTTTTATAACTTCGCTGCTTGTCCAACGAGTTGTCAAGTTAAAACTCAGTGTCCCTATACGCCATAGTGTGATTGAACATTCGCCTCCATTTTAACGTACTAAGTGAACATCTGGTAGAAAACGATTATTAAGTCTTTCTTATGTGCAGATTCTTTGAGATCTGTGTAAATGTAATGAAGAGTTCACTTAAGTTCCTTCACGTCTAAAGCTTATATAAAAATCAGTTTCATTTCTTTTTCTTTAATTGCCCTGTAATTGGATACAATAGAGAATATTATCTTATCTGATCCTTTTACGTGTGCTTACAGCTTATAATGCATTGCCTGCAAAATAAAGGGTGCACAAAAAGTAACTTCCGTTGAATTTGATGCCCCACTCCTTTAAATCTAATCGGTTTGGGGTGATATGAGTAGTATGAGTGTTTAGAGCACATCTTAAGCTGCATTTTGATACCCTACTTGATGCCAAGGAGTCAACACTGTTCAATGCACACAGCATTGTTTGTCAAAAGGTACAAAACTAAAAGTTGCACTTTTAGGAATACAGGTTGAACTTACAATGCGCTACATTGCGTGGGCGATATTGTTTGGGTCGACAATGGGTTACGCACAGCTGCTGACATTTTATACATAAAAGTGCAACTTTTGGTTTTGTACCTTTTGACAAACAATGCTGTGTACATTGAACAGTGTTGAGTCCTTGGCATCAAGTAGGGCATCAAAATGCAGCTTAAGATGTCCCCTAGACACTCATACCACTCATATCACCCCAAACCGATTAAAATTAGAGAAGTCGGGCGTCAAAATCAACGGAAGTTACTTTTTGTGCACCCTTTATTAATCCCACAGGCCACACTGGGTTTTTCACTTTGTAATGAAATGTACATTTACATTATGTTAAGTTCACTGAAGCGTGGACAAATATAACCCAAGTCTACGTGCAAAGTCACAATTGGCAGTGGTGGGGATTTCCAATACACTATTTTGCAATGTACATGCCTGACGCAATACCAACCCAACACGGAACTAAGAGCAGCATAATACGCTTTTATTTACCAGACGCCATTTTGAGTATTTGACAGACTGCAGTGCAGAGCCAGTAAGGGATACATGTTGTTGCAGTGCTTCGTAAACCCATCATATTTGCTTAAAAGAATTGGAATTTAGACATTTGGAAACGGAACTAAAGCTAGGTAAGAGAACATAATAGTTTTTGGTTTTAGTTTATTTTGAAATCAATGTTCTTAGGTTGCGAGACAAACTTTGTCAGTTCACAGCCTATACATTCGTTTGACGTATTTCAAGCAGTGTTGTAGTCGAGTACCAACATTCGAGTACCGAGGTTTCCAAGTACACTCAGTGCCTAGTACGGGCCGAGTCCAAGCACTTCTTAATCGAGTTTTGGGCCAAAAAAAAACGGAGTTCGAGTTTTTTTCAGAGTCCGAGTACTGGCCAAGTTCGAGTACAAAGACATCGAGTACACCCCGAGTACATTTGTAAACTACATTGCGCCATGCGCCATTATAAGAATGGGGGGGGGGGGGGGTAGTGTCTTTTACGCCACCCATATTATTTTCCGAGTATTTATTTAGTTTCTTGTGTTCCAAAATAAGATTTGTTACTTGTAGTTGCGATGATCGTAACCCTAGGTCTGACATTGGGACTGGGACCTTAGGGTTACGAAGAAGTTCATCCAAACATTGGAGAAAAACTTTTTGGCCAACTCCTGAAATACGTTTCCACTTAGTTTTCCACTTTCCAAAATCCAAACCGGAATGTGACTACATGGATCTGATTGGTACTTATCAATGAGTCATATAAAACCACTTTGAATATCGAAAGATCATTATATTCAGAAAAAATGACCCAAAACTTACCGAAGGTGTCTAGATTCCCTCCGTTTGCCGTCAGTCGGCCATTTTGAATAGTGCGCAGTGTGCCATCTCGACCAAATCACGTCATGCGAAATGCCGTTTTGGCTGTTCCACCTTTCAAACTCAACCTCGCAGCCCTATGGAGGGTGTTCCCAGAATAACACGTGCGCTGTGCATGTGATATAGTCATGTACCGTGTACACGCATTTACAGTATGGAGGAGGTTTTTTTTTAAGCTGCTGCTGATAATTCAAATCTTTCATCATGAACTGAAGGAAATTGCTAAGATTTTCAAATGATTTCCTTTATGAATGGTCCCACAAACAGACAAAATGTTAGCAAGTCACTATTAAACTCGGAGCCGACCCAATCGATCCATGATCAAACAGAAATAAAAAGGTCATCCACCTCATCACAGATCGCGCAGTGGTCGGAATTAACGGTGGACTGAAAAATATATCCGGTCATCAATTGACACCAAAAATGATCATACCCGGTAGGAAGATATATTCCTAAAAAAATATCACCGGAATATTCCATCGGAAAACCACCATTTCTTACTACACTAATCTGTACCGAGCCGGCCTGCTGTGGGCCACCGTCCGTATACGGTAACGAACCCGGCCGCGATCCAAAAAGGTACCGACCGAGCGCAACATACATTTCAAGCCCACGGCGAAACTCTGTACCGAGCCGGCCGGCCGTGAGCCACCGTCCGTAACGGTGGAACGAACCCGGCCGCGATCCAAAAAGGTAGGCCTTCCGACCGAGCGCAATTCAAGCCCACGGCACGTGTATGTAATGTACTGATTGAGACTTTCGCTGGTGCACGTACACAATGTACGTTAACTACGTTTGCTTTGAAACTGTGGCTATTACGCAGGCGGATACCAGGCTGTATTTCTCTGCGGTGTGGGCAATGTTTTTATGTCTTAAATTTTATAATGCGATCGTCGGCGGTCGGTTTAGGAAGGATTTCACGGTAATTTTTTTAGATTAAGTATAATTATGAAAAGAGTGTTTCTACTTGGCCAATAATTGAACAAAATAACTGAGTGAAATTTAAGTAAGATTTATAAGCTGATCAGCCTACGATTTACGGTACTTTAGAAGGACGGTCCATCAGAATATTTTTATTTAGATCTCGCAACGATATAACGCATACATATCGTGTATATACACTCCATTTCTTTCTCCATGAACCGTATTTTCGCATGTGTTCGATGTCGGCCGGTGTTGTAGGTCGGAAAAGAAATCACGCGATATACGTTTTTCTTCACCTGTCATATCAGAAGAGCGGCGGAAAATAAACTTAATTCGTCAGTTTCGGCACACGTATAGGGTGTTTTGACCCTATTCAATAACCTGTGATTTATTTAACCCAATACACCTAAGCATGTGCGGCGCGCGGCGGCCGTTGGACACGCTCACACCATGGAGCTAGCCCCATGCTCACACACTGTATGCGATATAATATGCCGTGTATAGCACTGTACAGCGCACTCCATAGGGCTGCGAGTTTGAGTTTGAAAGGTGGAACAGCCAAAACGGCATTTCGCGTGACGTGGATTTGGTCGAGATGGCACACTGCGCACTATTCAAAATGGCCGACTGACGGCAAACGGAGGGAATCTAGACACCTTCGGTAAGTTTTGGGTCATTATTTCTGAATATAATGATCTTTCGATATTCAAAGTGGTTTTATATGACTCATTGATAAGTACCAATCAGATCCATGTAGTCACATTTTGTGTTTGGATTTTGGAAAGTGGAAAACTAAGTGGAAACGTATTTCAGGAGTTGGCCAAAAAGTTTTTCTCCAATGTTTGAATGAACTTCTTCGTAACCCTAAGGTCCCAGTCCCAATGTCAGACCTAGGGTTACGATCATCGCAACTATGTTACTTTAAGCAAATTTATTCATGGGTCCTGTAAACCCTAAAATGAACCGAAGCTGGTCAACTCGTACGCCGACCAACTCGAACGCCAACCAACTCGTACGCCAACCAACTCGTACGCCAACCAACTCGTACGCCACGCCACGTATAATTAATAAGCCTGTAGTTTGTAAACTCTGGCCGTTTTTTCTTCAGTAGACGATTTTGTCATGTTGTTTTATTTTATAAAATAAACGGAAACAAAGGAAACATTCTGTATGTGGAATTGGATGTCGTTTGTGAAAATAAAAGGAAAACATTATAAGCAAAAGTATGTTAAGTAGGATTTTAGGCCAGGCCAGGGGATTGTTTTAAAATTGGAATGGCAGGGTTACTAGGGGTATCCAGTCCCTCCGAAGTTATTACACACAACAACAAAAAAGCTCCCCATATCTCACGATCCTCTCACACAGGAGTACCAATCCCATACGGTGCATACCACAAAGTAAAAGAAAACCAGTCCCTCAAAAAAGTCATTTATTTCGTTATTACAAACTAGGCTACTATCTATAATCATGTATGCCGGTGGCGTACGATTTGGTCGGCGTACGAGTTGGTTGGCGTACGAGTTGGTTAGCGTACGAGTCGGTTGGCGTACGAGTTGGTCGGCGTACGAGTTGACCAGCATTCAAATGAACTTATTTCGGCAATATTTCAGTGAAAAAAAACCCCAGTTTCTTACCCAAATAAATACTGAAAATACTGTGGGTGGCGTAAAAGACACTAATGCCAGAATGGGAATAATAGTTTCATTTATTTCTCAACGAATATGGCATTTCAGACAAAAACTTTTCATGGGATGTTTTCTCCTACCATCACCATTATACTGTGTAAGTTTTATGTGAATCTGTGATCTTGAAGTGTATTTTGTCTTACCAATTCTGTACCATCCCTTTAAAAGTGGGTAATCTCACAGTGACACGTCAAAAGTTTCATTCCATCTCTTTGTTTACAACACAATTTAAGGCTAAATATTAAAGTTACACACGGAGTCTCACACCTTTTAATTAGATTCGTGCACTGATGAGGCATTGATTTGCATATATATGTATATCAGTGGCGGTTCTACGGGGACCCCCCCCCCCCCCCCCCATCCTAAATGGGACCTTAGGGAGACATTCATATGGGGTTGTGCACTGAACTTTACTTACCTATTTCTAAACATCCTCCAAACCAATGAACTTGAAATTGACATATGTTTTTGTTGAGAGCATTCTCTATTTTCTATACAAATTTTGACAATAAAAATGTGTCTATAAAAGGTACCTAAAAAATTAGGGAGACACCAAAATGTCTCCTTAATGTTCGGTGTCTCCCTAAGGTCGAATTTATAGCAAACCTTGTCTCCCTAAGGTCCGATCCAGGTGAATATATGCATTTTTATATCTATTATCCTATATGGGACCTTAGGGAGACATTCCCATATATTAAGGCCTCTGACGAATTTGAATGCACGACAGGACGATCTGAACTTGAAAGACCAGATTCATGGAAAGAATGCTTCAATGACGAAATTGAACGACTGAGTTTTAATTTCGAATGCGCATGTGGACTGGACGAACATTCATTTTAAAGGCATTGCATACGTTTGGTAATGACTCTGAAAATTTATGGCAATAAAAACTTACTTGGTGAGAAGTACAGCTGCTTTGGATAGTATAATGCATATTGAGAAACGTTCAATTCGAAGTACCGCGGTTATGGGAAAAAATGTCACTTTTTATCTCCAAAAATTATGAATCTGAGAAGCGTTATGGCCGTAACGCTTCTCAGCTATTGACTAACTGTTCTCTGGCGTGAAATAACTGCTCTAGTTTGTCGCCAAAATCTCAAAAACGCTACCACCTTTTGAATTGAAACTTTAACATGTTAGTTTTATGGTACAATTATATTGGTTTGAAACAAACAGTAGGCTCAAATTACCAAACGTATGCAATCCCTTTAAAACGAACTTAATAAAATTGAACCCCATGTTAAAATAAATGATTCTTTGCTGAAATTGGCCGGGAAAACCTTTAAAATACATTTGTTATTCTCAGTTACCATTGCCGTATTTTCACATTTTAATTATTTTAATTTGTACTAATTGTACTAGTAGTAATAAGCTGTTTTTATAGCCCATATTATTACAATCAAAAAATGTATATGAGCCTGATCGGTTTGTCACGGACGGACAATTTTCAAATTTAGATAGAAAGAAAAGCTGTAAAAAATGTCTGCATGAATAAACATATCATACTTATGCTTTATATTGAAGAGTATTACCAACTCTTCCAGTGGATCATAAAATTGGGTTGCCATGGTTTGTTACTAAAAATAGAATCACCAATATGTTTGTGTCACGGACGGACATGATAGATTTAAAGGTTACTTTCCACTTTTCTCTTCACTTTTGTGATTTCTATCCGTCGCTTTCCAAATTAAAAGATTTACTCCAGTACATCAGGTAGCTGTGTTAGTTGACTTACTCACCAGATAGAAAAAGTTTCCACATTATCTTTATTTATGATAATTTATGCGAACAAAAAGTGTCACGGACGGACATTTTTCACTGTCACGGACGGACACCCAAAGCTAACAACAGAGGCAACTTCAAAATTCATTTACTTTTTTGTCATTTGTAGAAGACCACCTAGTAACTCCATCTCACCATGGGAATGATTTTTTAAAAATCCAAAGTTGTTCTGGTTTATGGGGCAAAAATTGTAAATTGTCACGGACGGACATTTTTTTGTCACAGACGGACAACTTGTTTTCAAATGGACGGTTGAGTGAAAATAGGAAGAGAAACCAGCGGAACTGACATGATTTATAGAAGTGAAAACAGCCGACTGACATTCCAACTGAGAAGAACAGGGTTGTTCTTCTGCCTCTTTTTCTACCTCCATGCTTGAAAAAAGCAGTCAGAAAATATCAATCAACCAGATTAATACAAAATCATACCATTGGAACGCTAGCAAAGAAGGAAAGAGGACGGGAAGAAAAGAACTTTTAAAGAACAATTACTTTATTCCGTGTGTAAAGGGGGAGCAAAATCATACATGTGGCATGTGGAAAGCAAAAAAGGAAAGGCAGGTCCCATTCGTCTATAAAACCACAGGGCAAACAAATTGATGGATAATATATAGGGAGACATCTTACTTTATTAATTTGTAACACAGAAAATAGAAGAACCGGAATGCGCTCCAAAGTTTTTCAGAAGCTTTTATCCGTGTGAGTACATGTATGCTTGTAGTTTAGTGTAATAATGTACATACAACTCTTGTGAACTTACTGATTTGCATATCCAAGGCCAGATTATTCCATTATATTGAGAGGGGTGGTCAACATAATTCAACATGTGTGTACATATCCATTTTTGTTATCCATGTGGAAACAACTTGTCAACAAACCTGATTATTATGGACACTCAAAGTAAACATATGCATCTGTCCGTCCTTGACAACTTGGTGTCCGTCCGTGACACACTTTAATGGTAAGATTTTATTAACATGAATTCATTTTGGGTTAGTTTCAAGCCATACAAATTATGATTTGGTGTGTCTGAGATAGCTCAGCAGGATTGTTTTTTTTAATATTCCCAAACGGGAGAATTAAAAAACTTTCCCCCTTTTTTTTCCGTCACGGACGGACAGCATCGCATCAAAATGCAACAAACATGTGACATATTTGATTGAGAGTAAAAATTTTCACATTTTTGGTCACAATTTAATAAAATGATATTCATACTATTATTATTGCCACACAAAACATAAAAATTCTTAATGAGTATTTTTCAAGAATAATATAACATATAATATGGAAATGTCCGTCCGTGACAATGCATTCTGCACCCCTTCGACAAAAATGGTACATTCCAACATTTCACAACCACTTTCATTTTTTTTTCTGATGTTCCACAAATTAGAGATATTTTTCAAAATTGTTAGAGAGGTTTCAACATAAAAAGCCAAAAATTATTTTTTCACAACCATGCTAACCTTTAACCGATCAGGCTCATATGCTTAATTAACTAATTAAAAAATATATTATACAAGCCGTGCCTGGGAAGTTTTCAACCAATAGTTATCGCGTGTGGTGTGTTCTTTTTAGCTTGAGCAGCGTTGCACTATATCAATGTAAAGTTGAATCATTTGACACAGAAAGTACACACGCTGATTGCTCTATTTGTAGATTTTTGGCTTTTCCGTGTCAGCGAAAAGCCTTTATTTTGGTTCAATCCTAACCAAACTTGGTTTATGTCATTATGACCTCATCAGGTGTCAAATTACAAGCAATCTAATTTTTATTATCAACAAGTTTCAAAATCAACCAAAAATAAACCGTTTGAGATATTAAGTTGATTCTTTCGTCATATGTTAATGTTAGGGAAGGTCTTTCGTTGTGACGCATTACTTAAACTCTGACCACTACTTCCGGTCAAACAGAAAGTGACCCCTATTTCAAAAGTGGTCAATAGCTAACATCATGATTCTTTTTCAATTGTCCGTAAATTTTAGGGTTCTCTCTTTTTCTAACAGAGTAACAGACTACTTGTTCTCTATGACTTCTATTAAATCCGGAAGTAGCGTACGTCGTACTACATGTAATATTTGAGAATTAATTTAGAGCAGTCACAAAATGTTTTGTGGGAGAAAATTTTTATTTGAGCCCCCCCCCCCCCCCCCCAAAGACAAAATCCTGGGTGCGCCGGTGCCTTATGTGCTGTTTACAACAGCCATAAATGTGTAGTTTTTATGTTTTCAGACCAGTTGTAATAATTGTAATACATGTATGGTCCCTGATGCCTTAAACTATTTCGACCTAAAATCCATTTACGTGTGTATATATTGTGAACATTAAGTCCCTTTCTAAAATAATTATCCATAATTTTTTTGTTTGTTTAAGAGAAATTTAAATTCAAGTTATGCGCGTCACACCATGTCAGAAAATCATGAACGAAAGACATATGGGAAGCTATTGAAAGGAGGAAGGGCCACGAAATTTCGAATTATCTCGATGTCTTTCCAACTTACTATCTCCCCTTCCCGTGTTATTAGTGAGCTTTCGATCTACGACGGTGAAAATCTACGACGGTAAATTGACCCGAAAATCAACATGCGCATGAGCGACTTTCCAACATCTCTCCGTACCGCGGGATTTGAGACCGTCATCGAGCAAAATAGCGTGCGCTCCATTCTACAACGTAGAGCAGCTATTTTTGTAAAACATTATATTTTGAACGTTGAGGGCAGTCGCACTGACGCGTCCTGTCGAATGGGCGAACGAAACGGCTTTAGGACAGGACGGGAACGTACATCGAGTACGGCCAATGTCTTTATGATTTCTCCGTACTGAGTGCTTCTCGTCGCAGATCGAAAGCTCACTATTGTCTCGCCGCGGCGACTTACAAGTTGTAACCAAGTGCTTCTAGTGTTCCGTTAACGAGAGACCTCCGCGACGAAATAGTAATTCGCCGCGGGAGATAGTGAGTCACCGCGGCGGGAATCCAAACTCACCCCAAGTCAACTAATACAAAAAGAAATATCAAACCCGAGAAGTAAAGCGTTTAAGAGATAGAAAATGTATCTCATCTTTAAAAAGATATCTAAAGCGACTTTTTCTCAGTGAAATCATGCATGTCGGACATGTACATCCCTTGCCAAATCTGGCAAATTAAAAAGGTAAAATGGTGTATCTCGTACTTACGTAATTTTACCGTATCAATGCATATAATGATTAAGTACACAAATACATCATTTATCCATAATAAAGTTTTGTATAGCAGTCTATTTTTAATTTGAAATGATGCATCTTCACAAAAATGTCAATATTTTCACAAATATCCATACGATATCATGGGTGGTAGCACATTAGAAAATAACACTTTTGTAGTCTTGGAAACCGTAACAATGAAAAAGCAAAGGCTCTATCTTTAAGCATGGAGGAAGGAAGTCTTTTCCTTCCTCCATGCTTTAAGTAAATTTTTCTCAAATTAGACCTGCCTTAGGGCATTAGTGCGAATCATTTTCTTCTTCAGACAACAGGTTTTTGATAATTGTTGTTGTTGTTGTTGTTGTTGTTGTTGTTGTTGTGTCTGTATTTGACGTCTTCAGCCACATGGAACAAGCGTTTTGCGTCCTTGGGCAAACAATCTAAAGAAGATAGCTTCGGCGCTCCATAAAAATGGATTTGAAACTCCTAAATGTCCCATCTAAAATATCTATGATGGGTAGCATAGATATATAAAAAAAAAACTAGATGACGCATTGGCTGCTCTTGGCCGCGTCTTTAACGGCGCCATTTTAGCTGGGAGAGTTAAAATCCGTTTTTATGGAATGCCGTAGCTATCTTCTTTAGATTGTTTGCTTCGGTAATTCCATGATTCAATTTGCCAAATTGAATGATGAAATTTGCGAATAGAATAACAGAATGACAAACTGAATGTTGGAATTGGCGACCGGAATGACAAAACGGCAAATTTAATGATGAAATTGGCAAATTAATTGATGAAATTAGCGACAAACAATCTAAGCCACTGAATATAGCTACGGCGTTCCATCTTTGTTTCTGGTGCATAGCGTACCGCGTAACGCGTAACCGCCGGAACCGCGTACCGCGCGGGTATGCGATCGTTAGTTTTTATATATTTATATCTATGGTTATAATAAGATATTAAGATATATATATATAAGACCTTTGTCAACTCAATCGATTATTAGCCACGGTGCATTATACTCACCTGCAGCCGATTTCACGAAACTTTACGCCATGGCGTAAGTCCACTTACGCCACAAATGTTGCGTAAGTTGCGCCACTTACGCAACATTTGTGGCGTAAGTTGGACTTACGCCATGGCGTAAAGTTTCGTGAAATCGGCTGCTGATCAGGTGTACGACTATAGCCCACCGGGGGCAAGAAGCGAGGATACGTGCGGAAGAACCATCTTTGAGGGTAATAGTCTGGGCGATAGGTGCAAACCACACGTAGAATTGCTCAATAAATGAAAAAAAAATAATGAAATGTGGCACAATTGTACTATACTGAATATTGTACTACACTGAAGGTGAAGCCAAGTGATACAGCATGTTTCTTAGCAACACTTCCTAAGAAACACATTGAGCCTAGCAATGGGTCATTTAAGCATAATACTTATCCATTCAGAAAGGGACACGCTGTGTGTTTTAGAATCAAACTATCTGAAGACCAACTGTATATTGATATTTTACTTTCATTTAAATGTTAATGCTTTTATCAACATCTGACAACATTTTGCGCTCAATCGCCTAAACTATGACATTATTTTGTTGCTTATTTCCGATATCATTGAAATGTTTTTCCTAGGCTACAGGAAAATGGCTTCTTTGACAAATCTGAGTTCTGGTTTGAGGAAGTTCGGGGAGGATCATTCCACGTGCTGCATCTGCAATGATCGCTACAAGAACCCCAAGATACTAACCTGTTTGCACAGCTTCTGCGAACATTGCCTCAAAGAGTATTATGAAGGCAGATACATGAACGCTCCTACATTCCCCTGTCCCTTGTGTCAACGGGAAATTGAACTTCCAAAGGAGGGGATCAAAGGGCTTAAATCGAACTTTCATCTGAGTGATATGACTGAGCAATTTGTTTTGCAGGAAGAGATTGCTTACAAAGAGAGCAGAGGTCCCTCCTGTGAGATATGCGACGAGAAGGAGGCGCTGCATCGCTGCTTCGATTGCGTGCAGAACATCTGCAATGACTGCCTCAAAAACCACGAGAAATTTGCAGCTCTGAAAAGCCACCGGGTGGCCACATTGGAGGACATCCGTCAGGGGAAGGTCGAGGTAAGGGAATCGAAAGAGGATGACGATTCCAAGTGTCACAAGCACATGGGAGAGTTGAAGAGGTTCCTCTGCGAACCGTGCTTCGTGCAGATTTGCCAGGCTTGCACTATAATTGACCACTGCCCGCCCAAACATCACTACAGAATCTCAGGAGAGGCTGTTATAAAATACAAGCAATCACTGAAGGATAATATCGCTGACGTCGGCAATAACATTGAGCATCTTCTGCGAATCCTGCAAGATTTCACTGATGCGAAAAACGAGGGCAGCTCCATGGTTCACAAGGCCAAGGCTGACGTACAAGACAGAGCTGACGAGGTCGTGGCAAAGGTCTCGGCAAAGGTCAGAGATGAAGAGAAACGGCTCCTTGACGAGATAGACAACAGTTGGCAGCGTTACAGAACATCACTGGATGAACGCGCTGAAGCAGTGCAGTCGGTGTTGCAAAGGGAGCAGCATTCACTGCAGACGGCTGAAGAAATCACGAATGCAGCGTCAGACAATGACTTCCTGTCACTGTATCCCATAATCAGCGAGAACTTGAAAAATCTGAAAAAACAACACCCTTCCGAGATGACAGCCACGATTCCTACCTGGAGTATGACCTTTGTCAATGCTGAGGATATGCCTGACACCAACCTAGGTACCTTGACGGTAGGCTCTGACGAAAAGGTCAAGGAAGCTCGGAGGTTTGGGAGCAAGGAGGTCTGGAAGCTGGGTCAAGAGGTTTCCCGTGTTGGTACAAATCTACCGCTGGATTTGGCTCGAGGAGTCGCCCACTCATCAAAACGCGATGAGATAGCAGTGGCTGACATAAAAGGGGGACAGGTTGCGGTTTTCAACACTGACGGACAGCCTAAGTGGTCCATATCACTGGACAGCGGTGAGAATTGTGCCTTCCATTAAGAAAATCATAATTACTTATTTGCAGTTCATTTAACTCTGTTAACATACCTAAATAGAAATGCTCATGGATTTACGTTCAGGGTATGAAGATGGTGATTGCAGAAGCATAACGATATAATATTTCCATCTGAAATAGTGTATTTATGCAGAAATCAGTAAAACAAACACCGAACACAGTTTTGATCTCGGGGTATGATCAAAACCATTCCTTATGTTTCATAAGAAAAATTGAGTTTGGTTTTCGCTATTTCCTTGTGACTGAGATCTCTGATTGAGCTCAATTTTTTCACAGATTTCTTATATATTTAACTGTACTTGTTTTATCAGACAAAGTGTGAGTGCTGTTCTGTGACCTTTACCAATAATGTATTATACCTTCAAACTATAATTATAAAAAGCCGTTTAGCGTATTGGAAAGTTCTTTCTTATTATCATTATCCTGTATTTAGAATTGCAACACGGCTTTAGATTGAATTCACCACGATATTTTCTGAAATTAATTTTTCAGTCAAAACTCAGTATTATTTTTGCTTGGTGAATTTAATCATAACGCAAGGTATGAACAATTCGTAAGATCAGTGGTAAGTAACGATAATCTAAACTGCTTTCTGGTTCCTTTTTAGGGCCATGGGATATAGCATTCATCCACGACCGAATGGTAATTGTAGACGTGACCAATCACGTCAAGATTTACAAGACAGGCCCATTGCATGAACTGGTTGCAGTGTTTCATACAGTTGCCAACGTTGGTCGCCCGTATGGGTTCACATTCAGCGTCTCGGTCAAGATGGATGGTAGCATCGTCGTAGGCGACACGGGAATGATGGACTTGAAAGAATACTGTCCAACTGACGGGAAAATCCTCCGCACTATACCGGTTAGGACGAGGCCTTCCTTCCTTGCCGTTGCGGGCGACGATAGATTTGCACTCAGCGACGATCAGTCAGGCGAGGTGACCGTTATAGATGTGCACGGCAGAACCCTATTCACAATCCATCCAACTACTAGAGGGCAACGTGAGCATGGATGTACCGGCGTGTGTTTTAGCGCGTCTGGTTTGTATGTTGCTGTTAGCGGCAAGAATTTACGATCCGGTCATATTCACCGCTATGATCGTGAAGATGGGAAGTTCCTTGGCTGCGTGTTGCAAAATCTGTACAATCCACAAGGAATTACCATCACTGCAGACGAACGAAAGCTCATCGTGGCTGATAGTCGTTCGGTGAAAGTCTTCCACTCGGAGTGAAGTTTATAAGTATAATTACCTGCTAAATAGCCCCAAATCGTATCGTCAGATTATTCTTGGCTAGATATCTACCACTGTAAAATATCGGTATAGCCAGAAAGAAACGGCATGTTTTCAGAACCTCTAATTTTAGTAATTTTTCTTTCTGGGCTAAATGTGTAGTGTGTAGAGGGTTAAATGTTGTGGGCGTTTTATTTCCAGCACTAAAACTTCCCCAATTGTTGTACATAAATGACTGTGTCATAAAAAAAATAGACTGAGATGGAATAGAGATGGAGGGTGATAGAGGAAAGAAACGTCACGGATAGATAGATTCGGATAATTGTATCTACGCATAATAATGCCACAACGTCATTCTTTGTCACAGCACAGCATCTTCTAACCCGTAAAACTGTCTCACTCGTTTTTACAAATATTGCCTTCAAGTATAGGTATCGATGAGTAATGAAATCGAGCCAAATGTTAGTGCAATCCCTGCACGCATCTCCCAGTTATAATGAACATTGCCATGTTTTGACACACCGATTTAGAGGAATAAGTCTCGACTGGGTCACATTTTCAAAACAATTATGATTTAACATCAAAATTACAAGAATAAAAATGCTCTAAGTGACAACACTCAAATTAAGAAGAACTATCATAGCCATGATCTCTGACATATGACCTGTGATACAGATGCGTAAAACGCATTTAGAAATTTCATGAGACACTTTATGCTTGATAGAGTAGGTCTCCATATTTAAGATTCATTGAAATTCATTGTACTCTTGAAAATGATTTTTTTTCTAGAGGGTCTTTTGCAAGATATCAACTTGCATTTACACGATTACATTAGGAGGCATACCCAAATCCCCATTGTTTGTATAATCATTTTACCCCAAATCAGTTAATCAATATACATACAACAATTATTATGTACGAGGAGTTGAGCCAAGCCAATATACAATGCTTTAGAACGATGCCTTTTTTGTTTCCTTTTACATTCATTTTGTTAAATTAACTCTCAAATTTTGATTGTTCTTAACGCATTCTTTGGTTAATTTTTCCTTCGACGCTACTGTATATAGCTTACGCCATTGCTTGGTTATCTTCGATTATCAAAATATTCTCATCTAGATAAAACATGTATATTTTGGCATATTTTTGAAAATATGGAATGGTTTTTATATCAATGAATAGTAAATAGTAGTAAATAGTAGCAATACATATTTTTTTCCGTAAGCCTAATTGTAAATGAGTCGTGTATGTCCCCAATTACATAATGAAATGAGATGGCGCATGCGTGATTTCCCGCGACGACGCATGCGCGATACTGCCGGCCGCAGCGCAGATAGCTTCCGTTCACAGCATACGGTACAACTTTGTCACAAATGGCCAAAAATATCAAACACGTTAGATTTTTGCCGCAGCGCCACTGGCGCTGAAATCCTGGGGTTCGTTTCACTGCACACGAGCGCCAAGTGCGTTCACGAATGAACTTTGGCGTAAGCACTAAGCTCTCGTGTGCGGCAGGCCTTAGGGGTAATTGTACATTTAAAAAAGACAGAAACCGATATGCATGTAATTTTGTTTTTATCTGTTTGTGTTTGGTTTCTATACAGTTTTTACTTAGCCCTCAATTTCCTGACGTGCAAGGCATCTTGCCATGTAGGTCTCAATAGAAATGTACATGTGTGAGAAGTGAATGCTTATTCATCAAGTTCAATGCTTGCCAGATCGCCTTTTTAAGGCCTTTGACGAATTTGATTGCACGATAGGGCGATCAGAATTTGACATTATTATTATTATTATTATTATTATTATGGTTTATTGTAAAAACTATGTATTGGTAGCTCAAAGGCTAAATTACTACATTGTGTATAAACATGTACAAAAATGTTTACAAAATTTAAATCAAACAATCGAGCTTATTAAGCATGTATATATAAAACGCAAGCATGAAACAAATGTAACAATTAGATGAAAAGATAAAAAAACGTTTACACAGACAACATGATTTAAAATTTGTCAAGATGAGAAGCTATGTGTGATTCAAAATACGGATAAAATAAGGTATTGGACTTCGACTATATTTGTTTGTATTGCGTTTGACTACGGGAAAGTTATTCGTCTTTCTTAATTGGTTTTGCACACTATATTGCACAATATAATGAAGGGCCACTCAAATCATAATATGTTAGCGTCGCAAAGAAAAACCATCCCTTACATTGATATTTGGTGAACGAATCATGATTCAACCCCTTAACACTTTTAATTATGAGGAGCTACTTCCTGTTTGACTGGACGTATAAGTCACATAGGTCAAGCAATGCGTCACAAAGAAAGACCTTACCTAACATTCACTTTTGTAATTTGACACCTGATGATGTCATGATAACGTCATTTTTGTTGATCATTTACATTTGCATGACAGATTAAAAAATTTAAGTGATGACGTCACCCTTACGTATCTTCATAATTTCAATCTCCAACCTCTATTCGTCCAACCCACCAAATTTCGGGGCGATCAGCCGTTACCTTGTATGTGTGTATGTGACGTCTCTTTTGATGACGTCATGATGACATTACGTTTATTTTGTTTATGCAGTGTTCATCTATGTTGCATGCTTAAGAATTATCAAAATGAAATTCAAAAATATTTTATTTCGTTAACGCGATTCTCGTTAGAAGAACTTTAATGGCCCAAAATTTCTATATTTAATAAATAAACAGAGGATGACGTTGTAATGTTTTAATGTAACACTCCCCGAATGAGATACATAGAAAGTTTCAACCAAATCGGACCTAGGGTTAATTTATAATTGATTAGTGAAGTTTTTCCCTTTAAGGTGTTGTAAAGTGACACCTGATGACATCATTATGACGTCATTGCAATTTTTCAATAAAACACTTCCCAACTTAGATACATATCAACTTTCAAGCCAATCGGATTATGGGTTTGTTCATAATTGATGCATAAAGTTTGCCCCTTTAAGGCATTGAAACGTGACGCCTGATGACGTTCGCGAATACAAAATAATTTGCGAATACAGAATCATTTGCGCATTTGCGAATACAAGATCATTTTGCGTATTCGCAAATGATATCTGGAACGGATATATGATTAGTTTCAAATCGCTTGTAATTTGACAACTGATGACGTCATGATAACGTAAATGTTCAGCACATAACTACGCTTCAGGGACTTTGTTTAGACCAAGTTTGGTAAAAATCGGGTGCAAAGTCTATGGGAATTTTGGCGACAAGAAGAAGAGGAAGAAGAAGACAAAGCAAAAAAAAAAATAACAGAACACAAACAAAGGCCTTTCGCTTTCGCGGAAAAGCCAACTAGGAATTTATAGCTGCTGGAAACAGCAAATAAGGTTTTCCGCCTATGACATAAACTGCTTCTTAACTTAGTATTTATATCATGCTACGTGAGGTTTTCTGGTCCGAGTTCTTACCGCTTTTAAATGACGAAGTATTTTACATCACATTTTGAAAAGCGTTATGTTCTGTTTTCAACAGACAGAAATATCTAGTTCTTCTTGTCCTCAAGTCCAATAGAATGAATACACGATTGTTATTTTTCCTACTTTGGTCACTTTGGTGAAGTCGTCATGGAACAGCGTCTTAAAGGGGCCAAATTCACAAACGAATTATGAGCAAGCCCTACGTCCGATTTGGTTGAAACTACGTATGTGTATTGGTCTTAAAGTGCTATATTTAATATTTGCAATGACGTCTTGATGACGTCATTCTTTGTTTTTAAAAGGTTCATTGACATTTTTAACATCAAAGTTTTGTAAACATTATATAATGAGAAGATATCCTTGAATTTCTTTGTGACTATTCGTAAGCATACAGCATAAACGAACACTATAGTGTTCAGACGTTATCATGACGTCATCAAAAATGCCGATCGCCTCGAAATTTTATGGGTTGGAAATACAGGTTGGAGATCAAAGTTAAATCATTATGGCGGCTTCACTGGATTTTTAGTTACTTTTTAATCATGATATTACCCAAACCCATTGACTTTCTACAGAGTTACGTACGTATAAATGTGATCAATTGTACAACATACGATGTGATATTCTATTGACTACAATTTTGGTTTGCGTCTCTGTCGGGAATTGTACCGAAACAAAGGCTATGACGTCATCATTGCAGCACAATTTGCTAGGTGATACAGCATTAAAAGGGCAAATTTCACATTACAATTGTGAGGCAACCTTCTATGCGTTTTGTTTCAAACATGATTTCTGGAGGTGTTATATCGACAAATTGCAATGGCGTCACCATGTTTCACGCGAATACACTTTTGTAATTAAATTCATTTGATTTGACTCAATCTAGTTGTATATATCTAAATATGGTTACTTTGCAAAACATGGTGTTAAACCAAACGTATTGAAACTGTCTTATGTTTTGTTTTCAACAGACACAAATGTTTAGTTTCCTTTCGAGCTTGTTCCTTCACATTGTACAGTAAAATATGTCTACCAGCGAAGGAGTGGGTTTAATGTATTTTAGTAATAATTTGGGAGGCTAATCATCCTTAGTGGCAGCTGGGGTGCTGAATTGCGAAGGATGCGGCTACACTACGTGATCGAGTTGACAGCGGCGCCCTTGGCTGCCAGCCACATCAACCCATATACGATCAAGGAACACAGCCTGAGATCGAAAGTGTTTGATTTTTGTGGAGGGAGAAAACCGGAGAACCCGGAGAAAAAACCCTCGTAGCATATGAGAGAACCAACGCACATACTAACCACATAATTATGTGAGAGGCGAGTGCCTAACGCACATGCAACCTATGCCCCCGACGTTGTAGGTGTGACCCTAATGAGATATGAGATACACATTATTGTCATTTCATCATTTTGAACATTCTACATTTATCTGTGTAAGGTGCAGTGTAGCTCTTAGAATGCTTTGTCGACTCGTCCACTGCGGTGCTTACTGTCACATTATAAGAGCCACACTGGCGGCATTTGGGTCCAGGATACGAGCGGCAGAATTAACCAACATTTTGGTAACATTATTCAATACTGATAACATCAATTATCTTTTCCAGGCTACGGTTAAAATGGCTACAGGGACAAAACCGACCTCTGTTGTGAAAAGGTTGGGGAAAGAGCAATGCACGTGCAGCATCTGCGGAAAACCTTATAAAAACCCTAAAACACTTCCTTGTTTGCACAGCTTCTGCGACGGTTGCTTGGAGGAATATTATGTCGACAGATACAAAGATACCCATATGATCCTCTGCCCAACGTGTAAAAGGAAGATTGAACTCCCAGAGGAAGGAATCAAAGGGCTCAAATCGAACGTCACACTAGGTGATATTGTTGAAGAAATCACCTTGCTGGAAAAGATTGCTTGCTCGAAGGGCAAAGGTCCTACTTGTAAGATATGCGACAAGAAGGAAGCGCTACATCACTGCTTCAAATGCGTACAAAACATGTGCGACGATTGCCTCCACTCCCACAACAAATTTGTACTTTTGAAAGACCACAGGGTGGCCACTTTCGATGACATCCGTCAGGGGATGGTCATGGTGAAGAAATCACAAAAAGACGACGATTCCAAGTGTGATAAGCACAATGGAAAGTTGAAGGAGTTCTTCTGCGAATCGTGCTTCATGCAGATTTGCCAGGTGTGCACGGAAAAGGACCACAGTCTGCCCCAACATCACTTCCTTGAGTCCGGTGAGGTGGTTGAAAAATACAAGGAAAAACTGGAGGATGAGATGAATGTTGCCTCCACAAACATAGAACATCTTCAGCGAACCTTGCGAGATGTCGCTGAAGCGAAAGACAATGGTAGATCCATGGTTCATAAGGCCAGTGCTGACGTACAAAAAAGAGCCGAAGAGGTCATGAAAAAGGTCAAAGATGAAGAGAAACGGCTCCTTGACGAGATAGACAACAGGTGGCAGGGTTACAGTACATCACTGGATGAACGAGCTAAGGCAGTGCAATCTGTGATGGAAAGGAAAGAGCATTCACTGCAGACGGCAAAAGAAATCGCGAAAGCAGTGTCAGACAGTTACTTCTTGTCACTATATCCCGTAATCAGTGAAGACCTGGAAAGCCTGAAAAATCAACATCCTACCGAGATGACAGACACGATGCGTACCTGGCGTCTCGCCTTTAACAATGCCTCGGAAATTCCTCACACCATCCTGGGAACCTTGGAGGTAGGCCCTGACAAAAAGGTCGAAAAGGTCTGGAAGCTTCGTGGTGAGATTAGCCATATTGAGAGTACACCGCTGCGTATGGCTCGAGCCATCACCCGTTCATCCGACCGTGATGAGATAGCAGTAGCTACCTCAAAAGGCAGACAGATTGCAATGTACAGCATTGACGGGCTATATAATTGGTCTAAGACCCTGGACAGCGGTAAGAATTGTGCCTTTCATTAAGATTACCTTCACTCCGTAATGCAAATACACCTCCAAAACCTCGAGCTATCCCATAGGAAGAATATTGCAATAATTCTCATTTTCAGAAGTTGAGTCATCACTGGAACTTTTCTGAGCTTGATTTTTCAAAAAACAAATTAAAGAAAGCAATTTCCACTATTATTTTTGCGTGGTGAATTTAATCATACAGCAAGCTAGTAACAGTCTATAATAAGTGTTTAACAAAACACAACGATTGCATTTTATTGTAATAATATTAAAACGGCTTATCCATTTTATACAAAACTACCCACGTGCCTGATATTGTATTTGTGGTATAAGTTACGATAATCAAAATTGTATTCTGGTATCTTTATAGAGCCACTGGACGTTGAATTCATCCACGATCAAATAGCGATTTTAGACGATACCCGTCAAGTCCAGATTTACAGGACAGCTCCACCGCTGGAACTTGTCGACCGGTTTCCAACATTGGTCGAGTCTGGTCACACTGCCGTGGATCCAGTGAGTGTCTCAGTCAAGATGGATGGTGACATCGTGGTAGGCGATAAAAACGGGATGGCCTTAACAGAACACCGTCGGACTGACGGGAGTATCCGCACCATACCGGTTGATACGAGACCTTCCTTCCTCGCCGTAGCGGGCAACGATAGATTTGCGCTTAGCGACCAACGGCCAAGCGAGGTGGCCGTTGTGGATGTAAATGGAAAAACCCTTTTCAGAATTCATCCACGTATTGAAGAGCAACGCGCGCGTTGGTGTACCGGCGTTTGTTTTGGCGCGTCTGGTTTGTATGTTGCTGTACGCGGCAGAAATTTAGGATCCGGTCATATTCACCGCTATGATCATGAAAATGGGAAGTTCCTTGACTGCGTGTTGCAAAATCTGCACAATCCTCAGGGAATTACTATCTCAGCAGATGAACGGCAGCTCACCGTAGCTGATGAATATTACGTGAAATTTTTCCAGTACGTCATAATTCCTATTTTTTAATCAAATTACCGAGGTTAAAGGAACACGCTGGCTTCAAAGTTCTAAAAGTTATCAAGGCATAGTAATGTATACCAATATTTCTGAAACACATTATGGAGGTTTTCGTGAAAAAGAAAGAAAGAAATATATCGTGTAGGCCTAATTTAGGTTAATTAAGGAAAAACTAAAAGAGGTCAAAGGTTTATATGCATTTCCTTTTGTCAAGGCCTTCGTGTCTGTGTACAAAAAGTAACCGCAGAGCGCGGTCAATTATCTGAGCAGTATTTAGAAAGTTCTTTAGAATACGGCGTTAACAGGTCCACGGGTCCACAGTCAAAACTCAGAAACTTGACACAAAAGTGGGTGTCAAACACTGATCTATATACAAACTGGATAGGTCGCGCTGTTCTGCAGGTGAAGCATCCGTGCAGCCATTTTGGGATATTCAATACATTGGCAGGCGCGGCAGCCGGCGTATACAGAGAATTGCTGCACTGCATGCTGTGCAGTCATGCAGTGCAATGAGTATTGTGCTGAATATCCTAACATGGCCGCTGGTGACTTCACGGCTCGCCGTCTAATCACTGCACCCGCGACCTATCCAGTTTGTATAGATCAGTGGTGTCAACTGCAATCTCCCTAACCATACAATTTCTCATATGATCTTGCAGGGCATTGAATCACTTGGCTACCGCAGGGTCTTGGTCTGGCTGAGCAGAGAGAAAGTTTGGATAAACATTTTACGAACTATTCAGCCTCCACGAAGAAAATAACTAATGAAACCTGCAGGTACTCTCTAACCCGCCCCCCCCACCTCTGTTTTTGCTCTTCTCCCATTTGAACTCGAATCCTCTAATTACCTTCTTTGTTAATACCAGACCCCCATCCCCATTCTTCCCCACCTTTTTGTAGTCTGGATCCCTCCCCTCACTCTCCAACCCCCTTGTCCCGAATCGCTCATCCATTCATGTACATCTTCCACTTGCTTTTTTTTTGGTCCCTTGTCATATAGTCTTTGAGAAAGATCCTGCTAGGATCGAAACGCGTCAAGCCCTTCCAACTCCAAGCAAAAATATTTTGAACGACAAAGAAATGAACCTATCACAATGATTACGTGATTTTCTGTTTCAAAAATCTGGATCAGAAAATCGCATGACGTACATTTTATTCGTAATTACCATGAATAATGATTATCATTATTATTCGTAATTGCGTTGAATGTTCTTTCCTCCTTTTGGAAGACCTTTCCCGTCATGATAAAGGCATACATTGACGCCAAAAAGCGCCCCAAATTGCCAAGCGAGACCGGTTAATACCTTTACAGGCACACGCCGGCCTCGTTGCGGTCCATACACACACGAACGTACACACATGTAACATTTTTTTTATACGAGACCGCTTGGCCAGAAAGTTTAACTTTTTCTTTTCTTTTTTTTCTGAGGGGGGGCTGCGGGAAATGCCTTCAAATCCTTTTGTTGAAAATGAAAACATGTCTTGAACTCGAAAACATTTCTTGAACTCGAAAACATTTCTTGAACTCGAAAACATTTCGGGAACTCGAAAACATTACGTAAATAATTCGTATAATTTCGTAAATAATGTTTTGAACAGAAAGACGGATTTGGCGAATTCAGTAATTGTTTATGTTTTGCCATAAAGCTACAAACAGGTCTGTTTGTAGCTCTATGGTTTTGCCGATGATTTTTTTTCCATCGTGTATCGCGTTCCTGGAATTCTCATATGGGAGCTGCACAATTTAGTCACAGCTACGAGTACCAGTCTAAAAACCATTGGTGTTCCACAACCGTCTAATATTTGCTGATTTTGGAAATGCGTATACGCTGAACTTTGACCTCATTTTTGTTTTTCCGTTAATTGAACTTAATCACACGAAATATTTCTTCTTTTTTTCACGAGAACCTTCTTTAAGTGTTCTAGAAATATTGTGTTATACTCTGCAGTGTAAATCTTTAGAACTTTGAAGCCGGCGTGTTCCTTTAACGATTTAGTGCGAAAAGGGCTTCAATGTATGAATGCGCTATAATTATATGCAAAACTAAAACCTTGTAAGCTGCTTGTTGTACCTAAATTACTGTGTTATACTTTGAACAAAATTGACATGATTGAGAGGGGATATAAATTAAGGTGACGGTAGGGGGACGAGACGTCACAGTGTAGGATAAAGATGAAGTCAGACCGCATCAATGAGGAGATTGCTCTTTTTGGCTGTTTTTTTTCCCCACGAGCTAAACAGAGAACTTTTTTCATAATGAAGTA
The DNA here is from genome assembly GCA_963971285.1 of Astropecten irregularis. Classification (NCBI taxonomy): domain Eukaryota; kingdom Metazoa; phylum Echinodermata; class Asteroidea; order Paxillosida; family Astropectinidae; genus Astropecten; species Astropecten irregularis. Next base: position 11,588,860 of record OZ020261.1, read on the forward strand.
GTCTTTGCTAAACTCGTTGCTCTCTAAATAAATATCATTTAAATGTTCGGAAATGTAAAACAAAAAACAAATAAGTATTAATAAATATCATGTTAAATTAATACATCAATGTCAAATAATGCTGATATCCATGATCGGTGACACATAAAATTGGATTCAGATTAAAAAAGAAAGTAATACAAAAACAAAAAAAAACAATTCAAATATAAATTTCACGAGACGCCATCAGCTTGATTGAACAGGCCTCGCTCTTTAACATTCCATTGATTTGGATGAAAGGATGTTTTTATGCATCCAGGGTTTCCTGGAAGATTTTCATTTGAAATGATCTATCGGGACAACTTTCCGTTAATAATTCACCAAATAGGTTAGAACGGGAAAAAAAATGCTTTATAACCGGATTGTTTTTTTCGTGTTTTAAGTAATCGTTTGTATCTAGTTTAAAATGTAGTAAAATGTATTTTCCCATAGTTTGTCGATTTCAACAAACGTTTTGTTGTTTGTCATAGGATGTGTAAAGGTACAATCGAAAAACTTTGTTTTTACACAAGTTCCTTCTTTGTTGATTTGTTTATACCTTTTTCTGTAAATATACATGTATTTTAGATTTTTCCAATTTCCTGTGCTTTTATGTTTCAGAGCGTGATCCAAATCCGCCCCTCACGTGAGGGACGGACATCAATGCATTAGTTGCTTCGCTAAAGATTTATTTTTATTTTCGTTAAAAAAACAACAAACACATGTGAATGTTTAGCCCTGGCAGCGGTGCAAGTTGGCCACATGCCATTTTCAATTTGTCTATTTTGGTTTTTTATTTAAGGGAGATTTTAGGGCGTGAGGGACGGACATCAATAAAAATGACTATCTTCACCTGAGTCTATGGATTTTGTTATTATTAAAACTTTGAAAAAAGTTCAACTTTGGTTAATTAAATACTGTGAGAAAATGATTTCTTTTATATTAGAACAATATTGTCCTTTCTTAGTTAAAACAATTTAATTTTTAAGGGTGTTGAAGACATTTTATTTTATGTTTTTGAATGTTACCTAATTTTGGCTCACGCTCTTCAATGTAAAATATTCTTTTGCAGACAAAAATGTATTTTGGAATAACATTGCAATAATGCATAGTTGTTAAGTTAAATGCAATACTAACTATGCATGAAAGTGTTTTCAGAATTGCTGAATTCCATCTGGCCAAACATTGGCTGATGAACAGAGAAAGCTAGGATTCCTTCAACAACGCACACAACGCGTCCATCAAACAGTTGAAGAGGTTCACTTATCTTGCCAACTTATTTTGCAAACTTCTTTCAATTCGTGCCTTTTCTCCTTTCTGTTCTGAGCTCGTTAGTATTTTGATATTACTACATGACTGGTACTTGTAAACAGATATTACTTATAGTCAGATACAGCTTATAAACTGTACACTATGAATGACAAATAATAACCTCGGTTAGAGGTTTCCAAAATGTTTTAAATGACTGATTTATTTTATGTGTATAATGAATGCTTCCAATCAGGACTCACATTTTTGCCTCTCAAAGCCGGACAAAGGACATCACCTTAAAAAAAAACACGTTACAAACAGTTTATGTTTCAAAGTATTATTATTTACAACTTCAGTCACTCAAATCACAACTTGGGCCTCAGTCAGGGCATATCAAAACACAATTATATACAACGTAATTTCAACATATCAATTTACACAGCATTTGACTCTGTCAAGTATAGTAATTCCTGAAAACCCGAAGGTATTTTGCAATTAATCAATCGTTTACAACTCAGTAATTTGGTCAGATTTATCCTCAAAATTATTACTATGTAGCCAAATGGATACTCTCAAGCACAATTTGAATTTCACCAAAATGTAAGTGGTTTCACACGAAACCGGGGTGCAACATTCAACTGGGTCGCCCCAAAATACAATAAAATGGTTATCTGCAATCTACTGGTTGCCCAAGTGAAAATGCACAGTATTTCCAGTCAATGCTTATTCACAATCATGAACACATCCATAATCACATTAATAAACACAATTGAAGATTTGCACACTCAGTGCCTCTTGAATCAAGTTCAAGTTCAGTTCTCAATTAATTTGGGTTAAGCCGCTCGGGCTTCAAACTTTGGAATGTTCTTGGAACAAATGTTCTTGGATCTCCGGCAGTGGGATAGCATGTCGGGTAAGCCCATCGAAGTGCGTCTTATCCCCCGGATAGCCTCTGTCCTCTGGATGGAGCCGACCGAGAGTGGTTGGTCTTTTAAGGCAGCACCCACACAGTCCTCTGCCCCAAATGGTTGGCCATCTAAACATTAAAATAAGATATCCCCAACAAATAAAATCACAATCCTAACGGCAAGGTTAGCCTTTGAAATGGTTCTATAACACCTTGACAATAATAATAAGTTCTCAATTCAAATCAATTAATTAACACATGTTGCATGAGGACGTTTCTCAAATAGACAATCTTATAATGAAACATCAGGTCATCTTATTTTTGGGGGAAGTTTTTGGTCTTTATCTTTATTTTATTTTCCTGTTTTATTTCCACTTTATTTTTCTCGACAATTTCTTTTGGGAAGTTGTGGCAGCTCTGGTCTTTGATCTTTATTTTATTTTTCTGTTTTTTTTCCCACTTTTTTTTTTTTTGGGGGGGAGGGGGAGATTTTTGGTCTTTATTTTATTTTTCTGTTTTATTTCCACCTTTTTTTGCATGACATATTTTATCTCTTTTGTGAAGACATGGTGGCTCTGAAATGAGCCGTTTGTTTTATGTTGATCTACGTGCCGGACCGTTCAGAAGAAGTCCGTAATTTTCTTCTGAGCCAATTTCTCCTGCTGCTTCTCGGAGAGGTACTGAAGTAGGCCTACGGCTTGGTTGTACACATCATCCCGCGTGTCCGACTGCGACTGCAGGTAATCCCGATATTGGGAGATGACGGTGACCCATTCGCTGACCGACTTTTGGTCCAACTTTTGGACTTTTGGTGCTGCATATGAGTCTATACCGCAATACATTCACCATTATTTTTTATCAGTTTAGTATTGAAAAAATAATGTGCAAAAATATTTCGAGTACTTGCAACTGGGATTGAGTTCACCAAGTACAATTTGTCAAGTTCGGGGACGAGTCCGAGTACGGAATATTACGAGTATGGGCCGAGTTAAGGGCAAGCCTCATTTGCATATTATCTATTTCCCGACCAAAATCATTTGATATTCATGAACTCTTAACTTATTAAAAAAACTACTATTGTATATATTTCTTAATGTTTCCTTCCATGTTGTATTGGATTCTTGTGGCATCTTTTTTTTTCAACAAGAAGTGTTTGCACATCTACACAAAAATGGACTTGTCCGCAAATCTCAGCATCCCCTGCTCAAGCCACGCATGGCGTATCAACAAGCTGAATTTTTCGTGTTCGAAGGCAACTATTACAGCACAATTATAAATCATTCCTACACAATACTGCAAATTTGTTTAGATGATGAGAACCTGCAAGCTACCCCAAAATTGAAACTGTCTGAATTTCGTCAATTTAATGAAAAGGCTCCGTAATGTGACGTCACGAAATCACACAGATTTGTCTGCTGCCCATTGTCTGCTGTCATTGACGAAATTCAGACAGTTTCAATTTTGGGGTAGCTGGCGGGTTGAGCATGTTGAGAGAAAAATCACCAAAAAGACTCTCTTTCTGTGTTCAGTGTGAGATAAATATTTTTTTTCTCATGTCAAGTTATTTAATGATTATAGTTCTAACAAAAAAAGCGAGGTTTGTTGAGTGTTGAACATCCTCTTTAAGTTCAAAGGCAAAGTAATGTTTTGTTTGCCTCTGCGTGATACACGTGTTATATATGTGAATGTGCATGTATAATTGACACAAGTCTGTCTAAATAGGACGATAGATATTTCGAATGCAAGACGATGTTGTGTGGAGTGATAACATGACTACATAGCGGCCTGTGTGAACGACTTAACAAGTACACGTACAAGTTAAGAGTATCACAGAGTTATAGTATGAAGGATTTGACATTCATGTATTAATTATATACATAAACCTCCTCCATTACTGAGCATAATTATTAACCGTAATATTCCGAGCATGCTATAATTTTCACGTGAATGAGTGTACATGGACGACTGCATAATATCTTGCAGGAGCTGAGTTATGTTGATGATATGAACGGCTGATTCCACTATGATTGTGTCGTGTATGCCTTAAAACTGAAAACCAGATTACATTGGTTAATATTTCAGGCTGCACAAAATATAAGTTCTGGCGGAAATTATTATCTATGTTTTGCATTGATTTGACTGCAAAATAGCACATTTAACTAATTCCTAAAATGGACTACTCACTTCATGCTTGCAAATAAAAAAAAATGAGACTTTGATTTAATAGGGTGGAAATGTGTTTCATACTTTGGTGTTTGTCAAAGAAATTCAGATTCATGGGCAAAAATATCAAGGACGATAAAGTAACAGTCATCTGTGAAAATTGCAGTCCCATACGGTGCACACTTTTTGAGAAAACAGTGATAAGCGGCCACAGTATTTCTTAAGTCTTTTCTCTCTTTTTTTTTCTTCCACAGGTTAATTAAAATAAATCCCATTATGAAAAAAATAGTTTTCATTAAAAGTTATTGTTTCGAAAAACAAAATGTATTTATTGTCTACAGGAAAAAAAAAAGAAATGGGAGACTGGGAACCGGTCTTCAAGTCAACAGCGCACGCACACGCACAACAGCGCACGCGCAAAACAACGCGCGAGTGCGCTGTTGACTTGAAGACCGGTTCTCCAAAGTCATTGCACAAAAAACTTTGAAACATACATGGGCAGTGAATGTTTTAGCATTATACTGCGCAATATTAATCTTAAATTTATTTATCAACAATCCACACGCAAAGTATGAACTTTTCTGAGAGATAATTGCAACTGAGGGAAAATTGACCTTGACGTCCAAATGAAAACAAAAAAATCAATTTCAATTCAAATCACTTACACTTTTCGAAGATCCCAATGGCTGTTATTTTGGGCAAATCGGTCAACCATTTCAAATTCAACTTGTATCTTACAGTAATTGCATTAGACCAATAGTTAATGTTTTAATTTATGGTTTTTGTTAAGTTTAATTTCCCGTCTATTTTGGTTATCAAAACAGATGGTTATCGCTGACACAACGAGCTGATCTTAATCAGTTAACATAATTATTTGAAATTTTATCATTATGTCGGATACGTCTATGAACAGGTCATTTTGTTATCAGCAACGTAACAGTTCGTAAACCCGAATTTTGCTAGAAACTCGCAGATAGTCCTTTGTTGTATATTTTAAGGTATAATACATGATTGGTAAAGGTCACCGAACAGCACCCACACTTTGTCTGATCCAGTATGTACATAATAATAAACTTGTGAACATTTGAGCTCAATCGGACATCTGAGTCATGAGAAAATAGCGAAAACCGACTCGATTTTTCTCATAAATCATAAAGAATGATTTTGATCATAACCCGAGATCAAAACTGTTTTCAGTCATTATTTTACTAATTTTTGAATAAATACACCATTTCAGGTGGACAAATTGTATTGGTTTGTTTGTACCAGCATCATCTTCATGGCCTGAAAGTTATACGTAAATCTGTGAACATTTCTGTTTGGGTATGTTACCAATCCTGTACCGTATATTTATGGCAGCGCAGACGGTATAATTATAACTACGCCAGCTAATTTATCCATGCAAGTCTCCAGACGCAATGTGAAGCGTGGGTAGTCGAATCATTGTCCAGGTTTTAGAGGTAGGCATTGCTGAACCATTTTTTTTTTTAGACATGGAGACATTGTACAGCAATATAGAAGTAGAATTGTGGGTATAACCGTGTGCAGGTATAAAAAAATAAATCAAGGTAGTAAATCATGGTAGCACGTAAAGACTACTAGGGGAGTAAGTACATAAGCTTCCGTAGTAACAACTACTTCGTACAGCGATTTTCAGACCAAAAAGCACGTATTTTATTTCTATAACCGACAAAAATTCCAACGATTTTCTTTTAAGATTCAATCATTTTGTTACTAGTATCATTAATTACAACAGCTTATCACAAAGCAACTAATAATATTCTAATAATAATAGTATTCGGATATTTGTTTTGCCAACACAATATGAAGTTCGACACTACAAGAATATAATGAAAGATATGCGGCAATATTATCAATGGTCATGGTGGTGTTATTGTCAATATGCCGATGATGACTTTGGATGTCATGTGATGCTTCATTGTGCAGAATAAGGCCGAAAACAAAAATGGTTGTGTTGTCCTCAGCGACCGACCGTAAAATGCCAAAACTTTGGGTCGGGATTTTTTATTTATTTTTTTTTCTCCGAGTTTTAAAGTATAAAAACTCACCATTTTTGACAGAAAATGTAAGATTTAGCAGTAAAAAAGCGTGTCTCCTCAAAACGACCCAAGACCGTTGATTTATAAGCCCTGGTGACCATGTATGTGAACGACACATTATATTTAATCTTAAATGTTTGAAAGTCCCCCCCCCAAAAAAAAAAAACCGACCGACCCAAAATTTTAATTTTTCCACTTGAGGGCAACGCAACATTTTTTTTTTCGGCCTAATGTGGTTCGGACGAGTTTTTTTTTTCAATACGGATATAAATCAGGCTCGTCGCTCTCTCAGTTCTTGGAGTGAATTTCCCGCGCGGAATTTTAGAATCATTTCCTATGGTGACTGTTTTCATTCTGACGTAAATGTTGGTAGCTGTTAAAGACTAACTGTGGTGAAAACTACACAATATTTCGTAGGTTTTTGCTTTATGCTTCACCATAAATGCCATAAAAGGAAGCTTTGCCAATGTCAATATGGATAAGTGGAGCACAGAAGCGTGTCCACACCAAAGTGTTACAACTGGGAGTTATGACTCGAGTCCAGAGTCAATTCATTAGTTTTAAAAATAAGAAGCCACGTAGTTAATGTCTGTCTTATGCTTAAGTATCTAATGCACCTTCCGTGAGCGAAAAGCTAGCAAGTTGAACGTGAATAATGCTTTCGCATACATGTATTGAAATTAGTACACGTGTTTTAAATTCTTTACAAGTTTTTTTTTTTTCAATTGGCATTTTGAATCGTGTTCTATGTTTTTTTTTTTCCGGCAAATCCGCTGTTGCTTAATCCTGGAAGCAGGACTTGTCCAGCCTGCCGTCTTGGTTGGTAGTGAAGCAGTACATGGGAGGTGCCTCAGGAGCCCGGGTGCAAAAAGCAGAGTAAAAGTAGCCACCGTCGTTACAAGGAAAGTCAAACCACTGACCCCCGTCTACTCTGATGACAGCACAGTCTTCTACGCCTTTCCAGTTGTTGGGTTCTCCGTTTTTCCAATGCGCGAAGACTTCAGCTTCATCAGAGTTGTCGCACAGCCACTGGCCCTCAATAAATTGATCATGACACGCTATCCACACGGCGTACACATCGGGGTCTTCTTGTTTGCCCATACTAATGAAGAAATCATTCTCCTCCAGTGACCGGGGTGCGGCCATCTCCCCTCCCATCGCCTTGCAGGATTTCTTGGCATCATCCCAGGTCAGCTTCGGGGTGAAACGATAGCAAGAACCTCGCCACATTCTCCATCCGGGTGGGCATCGTGGGGGACACTTTTTGGCACAGGGATTGTTCTTAAACTGATCGAGGGTGGAGCTGACGAGAATGAGTCCAGAGAGGATGATGAAGAGGTGCACTGAGAACATCTTAACTATTTAATTTTTACAGAGGAGTTTTATTTTGCGTATAGATTGCGTAACTTCCTCGTAGCTACAAACTGTGTTGAAAGTCTAAAACGACAGGATGAATATTAAGATAGAACAGCGTCTCCTTTAGCCATTGTCCTCAGCGTGAAACGATTTCCAACATCTCCATCATAATAAATTAATTGACAATTAGAGAGCAAGTTGCTTGACACCTTATCAGTGAAATGTGTGCACACAAGGTCGTCAAAAATAGTCAATTTCGGCTCAGTACCTCGTTGTCAATCAATTTCATGTATGAATTTGACGCTAAATTCACATGAAACGAAAGCACGCTTGTTTGCTGCTAGGAGAAGTACATACTTGTTACTCCATCAATTGCAAATGATATTGTGCGTCAAGATATGTCTCCTATACGGAGCATACTGATCACCGCACACACCCTGCAAATTAGGTTATTGTAAGCCTCGAATCGCCAGATCCAAGTTCTAGGCATTTTGGATGGACGGGCTGATCATATGGAGAGTATTTAGACCGCGGTACAAATGCTGGCATCACAGCCATTTCCGGTTGATACTTACAGACGGTCTTTGGCACACGTGTTCGTGATAATTCAGTGACGATCAATAATCCTTGCAATCTTACCACGATTCTCTAGATGCGTGTTCAGTGCCACAAATAGACAATGGGATAGAGGGAGTAGAGAAATACTGGAACCATGGCAACCATCTAAATATGACCACAACAACTCAGGGTCTCATCTTCATATCATTAGGAATCAGGCATGTCAGTTTATTTGAAGTTCAAAACATATCAAGATAACGGTGGAAGCTGTGGATAGCCACATTATGTTTACTTTGTTAGTTTGTTGGTTTTTATTTTGTTTTAGTTGTCGACAGCAAGTATTTTTAATAAGTAACTGGAAATCTAAAGACAATGATTTATATCCACAACCAACACGATTTCAAATAAGGATAATATCAATAGACGTAAACAAACACAGACAAAACAAATGGCTCATTAACAAGGAGACTATTTATCGAGCTTTTCAAACTGAACAGACATAAGCATCTGTCATGAATTAAATCCAATGAATATATAGGCCTAAAGTAGAGTCAATCTATGACAAAATGTGCACTAACCCCAAAAAAATTGCAACAGAAGGTTTTATGGCATTTTCTTGTAGTATGAGGTCAGACAAACAAAATATTAAAAATCGAGAAAAATCCAACTTCAGGAAGGGGTCTAACTGTGACGTCATCAAAATGGCCGCCCAAACCCCAGTATTGGGCAAAATAATCATGTTCAAATCGCTTGTATTCCAAATAATTCACCTCTCAGAGTGAGATTTGTATCCATGATATTCATTGTAGTGAATTTTACTTATGGACATAATTATTTAGGATGATTATTTTGAAGGCAACGCATTGAAATTGTAATATTCAAGCTCTGACGTGGCGGCCATATTGTATTTTAAATGACCGCTTTCTCCTTAATGCAAACTTTCATCTCATTGCATTCAAAGAAATTATATGTCATGTCAGCATGTGAAAAACATGATTGTAGATTTGTGTAATGACACCTAGCCTATGCTACGGAAGGTAATATTGGTTTTTCTTGTATGGGATGTTTGTGAAAACATGGACTAAGAACAAGCGTCAGATGAGCCTCAGACCTGGGGGTATGATCATGTAGCTGGGTCGGACTTCCATAGACGTTTTGTGCTAATACATATATATACATCCATACGTACAAAAATACAAAATGAAAACCTGCGGGTGTAGAACCCCCGCCTAACACCGACGCCCCCTCCCTCCCCCCTCCCCCCCATCAGACTGTCCAAAGAATTGGTTTTACATAGATATATAGATAGATAGATAGATAGATAGATAGATAGATAGATAGATAGATAGATAAAAACTTTATTGTCCCACCAGGGGAAATTAATCTGACCTTTGACATAAAACATACAAATACACACATTATTTAAAATAAAACATAAACAAATACACACATTGTTTTAAATAAAACATACAAATACACACATTTAAAATACAGTTAAAAGCCTATATAAATATCAATATCCACAACTTTACAAGTTAGCATTATACATTCTAATGGCAGAGGGAACGAAAGATTTGTTGTATCGCTGAGTGCGAATTCTTTGTTGTATGAGCCGGGTTCCTCTCCTATTCATAACAAATTGTGAGTGTAGAGGATGTAAATTATCAGATAAAATACTCTTAACCATATTGCACAATTGAGGAGAATAGAGTGTCTGTGCACTCTGTTGACACATACCAGTGATTTTCTCTGCTTGTTTGATTACCCTACTAAACTTACACTTATCCACATCACGCATGTTCCCAAATACACAAACCAAATTAAAAGATAAAACACTTTGCACAATAGTCTTGTAGAACATGTCAAGTATAGTGTTGTCAATGCGAAAAGAATTTAGCTTTCTCAAAAAGAAAAGTCTTTGGTTCAATTTGCTACATGTAGTCTTATAACATTTGTCAAATTTTAATTTATCATCAATAATAGTGCCCAAATATTTGTATTCTGACACTCTTTTAATTGAGTGGCCCTTTATGTCCACCGTAGGAACAGCCGTTTTGTTCTTCCTGAAATCAATAACCATCTCTTTTGTCTTGTCAAGTCCAGCCGACTTGTATGAAAGACTTTCAACCGCCTTACTGGCAAAGGCCCCAGACTGACCAGATGTCCAGTGACATCTAATTTCATCACAGTAACCCATTCCTGACAAATGGACGGTTCTATGACACCAGCAAGGTCGACGCACTTGTTAAAACACTTGACGGTCATCTCTAGGAGCCCTTCTCTGCAGAGGAAATCACTAGTTGCTAACTACCAAATCAAGAGACAACATTTTTGTTCTATGTGCATATTACCAGGCATGGCAATAGCCAAGATCTGGCCCAAACTGAGCTGCAATTATTGCCATTCCAAAGCCTAACAAGCCCGTTGAAAATCCCAAGAAGTATTGCCACCATCTTGCTCCTTTGTGTGCCAGTCAACTTGCTGAGACGACTTCTCCTTGCCCGTCTTGATTAACCATGGAGGTAGAACATGCTTGAAACCTCAGCTCCCATACACAAGAGGGCTGGTTTCCGGAAAAGACACAACACAGTCCATCAAGTCATGCAGCTATCAGATTACATTGAGGAAGCCTTCAAAGTAGGCCACAAGGCGAACGTTTTGCTGTTGGATCTCCTGATGCTTCTACAAATGCTACCCGACTGACTCTTCGTCAAATGCATCTCAACCATCATCTTACTGGATACTTCGGCCCACATCCATAAAGCTTCTTCCACTCCTAACAGGCATTGTCCACAGCGCTCCCAATATTTCTGCATGAGCGCATCAAAGAAAACGCCTCATCAGCTCTCGTCACCCCTTCAACCGTCATGCCCTGTCTCTCCACAATGTTCCAACTTCAACCTTGTACCTTGTACCTTGTACTTTGTGCCTTGTACCTTGTAGCAATTACTTCCGAAAGGCCCTCAAGGAAGTTGAGAAGATGAGAAGAAGATACGGTTTTAGAGGTGGGAGGAAAACTCCAGAATAATATTTTAGGTAAAACCCACAGAATCAGGTAGGGACTGAAAACCCAATCCACTTATTGTGGACTGAGCCGGACTTGAACCCGGTCCGCAGAGGTGAAAGGCAAGGAAAGAACCGCTACGCCAACCTGACTCCCCTCATTGAATATTAGAAAAACAACCGGCAAGAGATTGAAAGACCAATAGCGTTCTGCACTAATGACGTCACACCATGCATGCACGCGCAAAAATACCCCCACTCGGCACTCACCACACGTTTGCACGGCCGGTTGCAATGTTTGTCTGAGGTTCAGTGCTATTTTTAGCGTAAGTGCGCAGTGCTATCCAGTTCATCACCCATCGGAAGCCCTTGAAATGGCCATATAGAAATCACCAACACATCGCCGGAGACTGTCACATGGCTACATTAGCTGCATGAAGTTGTACATTCACATGTATATCGGTTAGAAGTATATTTCTAGCGCATAAAGTTTTCCCTTACAGTGCAATTTTGACATAATTAAGCAAAATTACTAAATTGGCGGCCATTTTGAAATCCAATATGGCTGTCAAATCGATTCACCTGAGCTGTTGTGTAATAATTATTCATTACTTCATCCAGAAATTTGCTTCTGAACAAACATTGTCACCTAAGGAATCCACAACAATGAGTGAAATCAACATGGTTATGGATATAATTTTGCCATTTTCAGCGTTTTGGCGGCCATTTTGATGACGTCATAGTTAGACCCCTTGCTGAAGTTGGATTTTTCTCGATTTTTGATATTTTGTTTGCCAGGCCTCATACTACCAGAAAATGCCATAAAACCTTCTGTTGCAATTTTTTTGGGGTCAAGTGGTATTTTGACCCTACTAATATTGAAAAGCTTTACTTTATCTGGAAATAATAAAGCAATATACGTCGGTGTTAATTATTCTTTTTTCAGAATATTTTTCAGAACTGAGCCCGTCACCATAGAATCGATATAGATGGAAAACAATTACACACCTCTAAGGAAACGACACAAATACAGTCTTGACTTTCCAATTTAATTTATTAAAGCATGCATTTGATAATCAAAAAGTACTGGAAATTACATATTACACTTTGATTTACTACGAATTCTTATTATAATTTTTTTTTAGTTTCTCGCTGAAAATTTTCGCTTTTTTTTCGTGCACGAGATAATTTATAATTACCATATTTCATCTTTGAACTATATATTGGAACTCATCGGATCAGTAATTGCTGACTTAAAGTTTGTTTAATTTCAGCGATGTTCCAGTATGATCTTCTATCTTGGATATTTGTTAGTGTATAATGTACTCATCATTTTTTCATTTTACTAAAACGTTTGCATGATTACTTTATGAATGCTGAAATAACTATTCAAAGATCTACGTGCGTGACTATTCCATTTGGATAATACGAGAGTTGGTATGTACAGACTTGTTCCAGGTGGTGAAATTATCAATACAAATGTGAGAAAAAATATATTAAGAAAAATTCATTCAGCAGCTAAAACCATCACAATTCCAATCGCACTTACAAAATGTACTTTACAATTTGACACTCACAGAGCAAGCATGTATGCAAATGCAAATATGTAGAGTTTCGCACGTCTGAAAATTTGACTTAAAGAATGCAGTCGTTATAAAGATCGTGATATTTGAGTGTTGTCCTCTTGAAGTAAGCAGTTCGGAGATGAGGCCAGAACAAGATGATGTTAATTATGTGGTTAATCAGATCTTTCTTTCCAAAGTATCAAGAGTGGAGTTATATCCGGTAAGAATGTGATGGAAAAAATCCCACTTTTCTTGTGTGTTGTATTCCTGAAGATGCTTTGAATTAAGAACGAAATGTGAAATAAAAATGGATTCCCTTGGTCTTTTTGAGGTATGTATAATATTAGTTATCTTAATATTATCAATGTTATTATCTGGTTTTATCTTCTTTCCTTCCTAATGTCTTTGAGTTGTACAACTCATCTCTAAATCTAACACGGTCATTACTAACACATATTCACTCAAACTATAGACATCCAGTGTGAAGACAAAATAATATTGGACAAATTTGGACTAAAAACTAAAATGCATTCACGTACTGTTCTTTGTGATATCAACGAACGCGACGAAGTCTACGGGTAAAAATTCATGGCTCCTTCCGTTGTGATACAGAGTGGGCGGGGTTCTAAGAGAGGCAAACATGTGTATTTATCGACAGCAAGATATTGCACTAGAAAATGGAAATTTAAACAACCATCTATCTATTACAACTGTCACAATATCATATACGAGTTTTACAATATCCAGAATGACAAATAAATCGCTATCATACCAGGGTTTGAAATGTCTTTAGACTGCCATATTGAGTCCAATAGAATAAGTCCTTCGACGGAGTCCCGTTATTGTCAATGGTTTGATGAAGATGTTCATTGTTTAATATAATGAAAGATGTAGTTTTCTCAGATCATATTCTGCAGTGCATGTAAATGAATCGTGACGTCTCGTCATCTCTGTTCTCGAAAAATCACATTTTGCACGAGATTTTGCGTCACGAAGACCACGGGATTCGAAAGAAAACAACAGGTTGCAGATGTTGATGCGGTTCAAGTTCTTAGTACAAAGTTCCGTGAATAAAAATGTTCCGAATGAATCCAGGATTATGATCTTTATGTATGGACACATAGATTTTGAATTCTGCTATATTGCTATGCAGGTCCAATTCCGGTGATTAGTCCTGGAAGCAGGACTTGTCCAGCCTGCCGTCTTGGTTGGTAGTGAAGCAGTACATGGGAGGTGCCTCAGGATCCCGGATGCAGCATGCAGGGTAAACGCGGGTACAGTGAATATCAAGCCATTTCCCGTTGCTGCTCTTGATGATAGCACATTCCTCCTCGTTCCAGTTGTTAGGTTCTCCGTAGTCCCAGTTCATGAGCGCTGCGTCTCCCTCGATGCCGTTGCACATCCACTGGCCCTCAACCTCGTGGTCATCACAGTAGATCCATGCGTACTCCTCGTCCTTCTCTGCGATGAAAGAGCCAATAAAATCATTCTCCTCCTTCGACCGGGGTGCGGCCATCTCTCCTACCATCGCCTTGCAGGATTTCTTGGCATCATCCCAGGTCAGCTTCGGGGTGAGACGATAGCAAGAACCTCGCCACATTCTCCATCCGGGCGGGCATCGAGGGGGACACTTTTCGGCACAGGGATTGTTCTTAAACTGATCGAGGGTGGAGCTGACGAGAATGAGTCCAGAGAGGATGATGAAGAGGTGCACTGCAAACATCATGCTGGTCAATTTTTTGCAGCATTTATGTTCTTGTCATTCATACACACCCAAAGTCCTTAATGAATAACACGAACCTGACAAACCGTTCAATTCTCTTGGTTAGAATTATTGACTTTGAAGATCACTGCAAGATTAAATACTTTTCAAGATCGGTCAATTTAACGACGTTATCGTCAGAGAGTCATTGAAATAATACTTCGAGTACAGATGTTGAAACCCTTCAACACTCTATTACATCTGACTCCACGGGTTGACAGTTGCGCTTCTCTCTAACGCGTCGGTACAAACTGAAATGTACCCGTGTGCGCTGTGGTTTATAAGAAGTTCAGCTCATACATGATGTCTTGCTGCGCTGGTTGTATAGGCTTGATGCTATTGATTTTCAAAATAAACCAAAGCAGTAATAAACAAACCTATCAAGCTAAGGTTGATATATGGATGCATCTACACAAAGATTAAAGACATGGCCACAATGATTTAGGGCCTACCTGAAAATCGAAACCCGTCTTTTCATCGCTTGTTTTCGATTGCTGGCCTAATATTTTTGGCGACGGTTCCCTTTTCTATTCGTATTCTATTTTGGAACTAAATGAGTTCGCCAATATCTGATTGAAGGAAGAATTGCCGAACTTAATGTCTACATGCTCTGCATGCTATTGGACCTGTTCAATATAATACCAAGGACATTAATGGGTCAAAATGCATGATACTAGAATATGTCAGAGACATTTTGATGATGACTAAGTAATTTCACTGTGTAACATGTTTCAATAAAATTGTACTTTGTATCATATTTCAATACATTAAATAAGAATCAAGCATCTTATTGAAATGATGATTACTACTATGAATGATCATACATACATGATCAGAGAAATTTGTATTTGAGAAATATCTTTTTTCAGTGTTTATTTGGTAACCTGAAAACAACCTCACAATGTTAATCATATATAATGACGCCCCCATAAACTGTATGCTTTTTGAACTTCTAGTTTTCAGTTCTAGTACATTTTATGAAGGCGAACGTATGTGCAACAATTTAAAGTCTGTCCTTATGGTGTAATATTGATGGGGGAATATCTTTTTGGTAAGTGATGTTGCGTCCTATGAGGAACTACATATTTCATCTGTATAGTTGAAAGTTCGTGATATGAGGTCCTTGTCTGATATAATCAGGGAATGAGTTCCATAGATGAGGGGCAATACTCGTAAAAAATCTGTACCCAAAGCTGGCTGGTTGAGTCCAAGGAGTGACTAGAGTTTTGCCGATGAACCTCAACAATTTTGGATTTATTTCTTGTTTCCAAATGCTGTACGATTCCCTTAAATGCCTGATAATTTGACTTGTCAATTCGCCCGATAGTAATAATAAGAATCCATAAAATAAATTCAAACAAATGACAAAACAAAAATCAAATCGATACATAAGTCTTGTTTGAGTAATTGTGACAACCAGAACAACAACAACAACAACGTAATTCACTTCAATTATAAATATTTAGCAATACTAGAGTTTCAAATGTTTGTATGCTTCCAACTTCAGTCCAGTAAATCGGAAATCCGTACTCCGTGTACAAAGCTGTCATTATTGTCCTCGGTTTGACGAAGATGTTCATTTGGTAACATTCGATACTGAGATGTAGTTTTTTTCTCAGATCAGTGCTGTGGTGTGTACATGAATCGTGATACCTCGTCATCTCTGTTCTCGAAGTCACATTTTGCACGAGATTGTGCATCCACATGACACTCCTATGGGAACACGTCGAAGAATATAAACATGTTGCAGATACTGCTGCGGTCCAGATTATCTAAGTGCAATGTCGCGTGTGGCAACGTTCATGATGAGTTGTCGACTCTTATCATTTGAAATTCAATTCATTATGGACGAGTTTTGAGCTTGTTCTCTAATGACCTGCTTGATGACGATGAAATCTCCTGTTAGGACAGGACTTTTTGTTTCTGATGTATTTTAATGCAGGTCGCAGTGATATCGTAGATGATTAGTCCTGGAAGCAGGACTTGTCCAACCTGCCGTCTTGGTTGGTAGTGAAACAGTACATGGGAGGTTGGTCTTCAGGAGCTCGGATGCAGCATGCAGAGTGAACGCGGGTACAGCGTACATCATTCCATTTCCCGTTGCTGCTCTTGATGACAGCACAGTCCTCCTCGTTCAAGTTGTTAGGTTCTCCGTTTTTCCAGTACGTGAACGCTGCGTCTCCCTCGATGCCGTTGCACACCCACTGGCCCTCAACCTCGTGGTCATTACAGTCTATCCACGCGTAGCTCTCGTTCTTCTCTTCAGCAAAATAGCTCGTAATGATATCATTCTCCTCCAGTGATCGGGGTGTGGTCATCTCTCCTCCCATCGCCTTGCAGGATTTCTTGCCATCATCCCAGGATAGACTCGGGGTGAAACGATAGCAAAAACCTCGCCACATTCTCCATCCGGGCGGGCATCGAGGGGGACACTTTTTGGCACAGGGATTGTTCTTAAACTGATCGAGGGTGGAGCTGACGAGAATGAGTCCAGAGAGGATGATGAAGAGATGTTCTGAGAACATCTTGATAGTGGTCAGTAGTCAAATACTACTACCTCGTCCTTCAAATCGTTTGCAAAGTCGGTAGGCTTATCCATAATTGTCATTCGTACACGAAGACATTGTCAATGCAGAAAAAATGTGCTTTTTCAAGTTCAAGATAGTATGTAAACAATCCAAAAACTTGAAATGATAAATGTCTGTGAGTGATACGATATGCATCTACACCGAGGTGTGCATAACAGCAACAATGTCAGTGGCATCTACCAGTCATGTAAACTGGCTCAGAAGCTACCAGCCAAGAATAGGAACAGTTCAAGTGAAGTGAATCTTACTCACATACCACAACCTACATTCAACACAGGGGTGTTCATCTCTCTCACTCACTGCGTACAAAGTAAAATCACAGCCCCAAGGTGCCCCTTATATAGAATCTGTCCACCTGTCAGGCTTATTGGTTGACCCATCCTGTACCAATGCAAAGCCCCGATCCTCATTTCCTGAGACCGCGTAATAAAATTGTATTGGAATCGGGATTTTTCTGTTGCAGCGGTTGCAAACAGGATCCCCACCTTAATTGCCACTTTTGGATATCTTTGAAATAAATCCTGCTCGCAAATTCGACGCTTCCGGGAAATGCTTTTATATTGCAGTGTTCTTAATAGGATCATTGTTTGACCAGGCCTTCCTGACTGCCAACGGGGGCTCGACGCCACCACACTCATGGGCTTATTGGTTGACCCACCTGCTGGGCTTATTGGTTGACCCATCCTGTACCAATGCAAAGCCCCGATCCTCGTTTCCTGAGACCGCGTAATAAAATTGTATTGGAACCGTGATTTTTCTGTTGCAGCGGTTGCAAACAGGATCCCAACCTTAATTGCCACTTTTGGATATCTTTGAAATAAATCCTGCTCGCAAATTCGACGCTTCCGGGAAATGCTTTCATATATTGCAGTGTTCTTAATAGGATCATTGTTGGACCAGGCCTTCCTGACTGCCAACGTTGGCTCGACGCCACCACACTAACCAACTCACCATTGATTACTGACGTGTGTGTCGTACGAAACCATGGAAACTACTTTGTGAAAGGTCAACAACTCAGATTTGAAAAGTTGAAAGTCAATTTCATGCTTATTTACCAGCGCCCAATGTGTAATATAGAGTTGTTTTCAGAAAGAGCTCTACTAACGGGACAATATTTAAAGTCATTAATATTACCATTACAGGGACGGACATGGGCTGGGTTTCACAAAGCACTAAGATTAATCTTAAGATGAGTTGTCAGTTATCACCATAGTGTTTTGTATTGTGACATCACACTTTGCTTAGCAATTAAAATTGATTAACACTTAAGGTCAAGCTTAAGTGCTTGGTGAAATCGACCCTAGGAGTCTTTTGCAGGGTGGAAGAAGACCCACCTCCCAACCACCCTCACCACAAACAGGGAAATTGAGGAGGCTAAAGACCGTCTGCTATTTCTTGTTCTGCTCTTCTTTTTGTGTTGGTTTTGTTTGTTTTTTCTTGGTTTTAGTTGTTGATGAAATGTACACGGGTTAGTTCCATGGCATGCAATTCCATAACGTCATGATTGCAACGGTTACTCCCTGTGCAAGCAGTAACGATCAATCCCACATGTGACATGATCTTACTGCGGTATATGAAAAGCCATTAGAATTGCCACGGTGTGCCGATAGCCCCTTCATATCCTGTCGCCATTAATAGATGCATTCAACACACACATCCACTGCATACACTGTAGAATTGAGAATACTGCATAGAGACAGACCTGGAGCTAGCTACGCGTCCTCTAGTAACCATGGTAACCGGTAGAACATGGACGCGATACAAGCTATGGGTTCAAATTGATGTACACATAATCCTAAGGCATCGCGTGGTACATTGAGTATATTGCGTTATTCAAGATAACTACCACCGCGACCATTTTAATATCACCACTGTATCACCATCATTATCACACATCATCATCGGTATCTCATGACCATTCTGTCACATCTTATCACTACTGCCTCATATTTTACGGTCTGAAATATTAGTATCATTGCCACGCAACATGTCCTATACATTTTTATCAACACCATGTCAAAGCCATGTCACCACCATATCACCACTCTTTCACCATGATATCGCCACCATCACCACCATCACCCCCATCTACACTTGAATGCTATTGTGATGGTCATGATCATTACAACCTTGAACCATCATTATCGTCACACATTTTCTTTTACAATTCTCGATTATATAGTATAGGCCTATGTATGATAATCAGATGCAGTGCATGCTCAGTGCATAGAATGCACAGAAAAAATATTATGTTTTAATATCCAAAACATGCCTGATTGTATGTGTTTAAAATAAACGGGATGTGTATGAATATTTGTTGCATCGAATACACAGCAAAAACGAATATGCACTAGCTCATTTTTGTACCCGCTGTGATATATGATTTGAATAACCCTGCTAACTCCCATCTAGATTGGTGGTATATTGGTCTAGTAAGCAGGTCTTGCCGATACACCCTTCATATCGCCATTAATAGATGCATTCAATCAACGCACGTACCACCACATGCAATGTAGAATAGGGAATACGGCATCGAGAAAAACCTGGAGCTAGATGTGCGTCTCTAGTAACCATTACAACCAATGGAGCATGGACGCCATACAAGCCACGGGTTGTATTCTGAGGTCAAAACGATGTACACATACATACAGACCTCGCTTGATAGGCCTATATTGCGTTATACAAGATAACTACCATTGAGATCACAATCATACCACCACTGTATCAACACAGTCATCATCACCACCACCCATCACCACCTTATTTTCATCACTGCTCTTATTTCACCTGTCATCATTATCCCATCACCATTCAGTCACAAGATATGACTGTATCATCTTATACAGCCTCAGATATTGTCATTGTTGTCATCAGTCTTTATTAACTATTTATCACCACCTTATCATCACACATCACCACAAAGTTACAATTTCACCTGGACCACCCTTTTCATCTCACCATCTCATGACTACGCCATCTCCATCATATTTTAGATTGAACCGTCTTAGATTTCCTCGTCATCAATCCCCTTATACCTGTCATTACAATTGTCATTTTACGAAATGAGCAAAACAAGACAGAAATAAGCATAAACAGATCCTAAGCGTATAATCACATGAAAAATGTGGAAGTTGCGAAGCAGGTCCATGTCAAATTTCGCGTTTGAAATAATTATTCTATAGAGATATTCATCTTCCTATTCAATTGTCTAACTTCTGTACCTGGCTGGTCAAAGGTGTCTTCGCGTTAATACAGTCGTTTCATCTTCATTGCTCAACTATCTTTGGATTGCTTTTTTGTCTAGTCATTTGTTTCTATTCAATTTATTTTCAGCTATTACATGAAATCGAAAACGTCTTATCGCTATGATTTATGTTTTAATATCCAAGACATCATGCGTTTATAATAAACAGGATTTTTAAGAAAAATTATTAAAGGGAGCGCAAGAATTACTGTTACACATTCATTGTATTAAAATTGCTGCTAGCGGAGAAGTATTTCATTTTGTCTAATTCGCCTCACAGATGAGCAGATGAGCCAAATATAGCATTAAAATGCCGGTTTGTTAGTTCTATTTTTATTAAAATAATTACGGTAATGGCTGACAATTTGACAATATTTCAATTGTTTCATTTTCAGCCCCTCGCGACGAAGATTATACTGATAACGTGAACATCTACACCGCTGATCAGGAAATATACTCCGAGGTCCCCACGACACTACCGTGCGATGACGCTCAAGCCCCGGTCAACATTGTCAGCGTGTTGGCCACGAATACATCGGCTCCGTCGTGGTCGGTGATGTTCAGAGGAATGTCATCACGGAGCACCGTTGCAACGTTGGCGAGACGGTACCGTGATGCGATCCATTCGCACCGCCGTGTCGTCATACTTCATTGCGGTGGGCGTGAGCAACCTGATTATCAGTAGACCGAACACGGGGAAATTGAGGTGATCGACGGCAGTGGTACCAGGGTGCTCGCGGTGACTCCGGTGATTGCCGAGGAACAGGTGTCGTGCCGCGGTGTCTGCTACTCAGCGGACGGGCAGAGTTTCTATGCCGTCTTACACGGAGAGGAATCTAACATTGGTCACGTCCATTGTTATAGTTCTACCGGGGACTTTCTTGGATGTATGGCCAGTGATTTTTACGATCCAAACGACATCACACTCACATCTCGTAAAGAACTGGCAGTGGCCGACTGTATCTCTATAAAAGTTTGCGAAAACTGTAAAATAATGTCTCCTTCTCATTTCTTGCACGGGGGACTGCAACATTGAGAGAAAACCAGATAAAATGAATGATTGAAAAATCATACATAAACGAGGTAATTAGTGAAGTTTATTTTGCTCAGGACATCAATATATTGGTTTCGAATGGTTTCCCAGTCAAAATAGGGCTATGATAAACGTGATTGATGACATAAGGAATCGTTGCTAAACGGATTTTTTTCCTATTGTAAAAACAAATGCAAGTCTTTGAGAAGGCTTTTTATGAATTATGACCGTGTAATCGACATCCACTGCTGGAATATTACAGCATACACATCATTTTCACTTTAAATGATTTTGGGCTATAAAGTGTAGAACGCATATTCAGATGTTGGTTTTAGTTACTCAAATTAGCCTTGCCCTTAACCGACGTGTAGCAAATACACCACGTGAGAGGCCCTTCGAAGCAAGATGCCGCATGCGCATTGAAGGCTGTCCTACAGTGTGAAATCGCAAGGTACATGTGCGCATGTGCATCGTGAGTATTGGCTGAGAACACGTCATGCTTTCTTGATACATCAGGAGGATATCCAGAATACCTTCCGAACTATGATGTTTTTGTCAGCCTCTCTTTGTAAACCTCGTTATATAACTGCATATACCATGTGGTAGTTGATATCGAATGCGTTAGTTTCTATTTATGAGCTCTCCTCCAATGTTCAGTTATTCCCCGTTATAGATTTATTTATATCATTCAGCAAAATAAGTGGTATTATTTTTCAATATAAACAACAATGGAATATGCAAGCACTAAGAAAGTAACCAAAGAACATGAACATGAATGAACACAAAAATAACTAGAAGGCAATGAGGCGATATTTCCGTGCATTGTTTAAACTCTATTTTAATTTGCAACAAAGACCACAATATGCGATATTGATTAATCAGCCAGGTATAATGCATATACTGACAATTATAGTAAATATCATAAATAAGGCGAAACTTATGCGGCCATTCAAAAGCAACAAGAACAACAACGGAAACTACGGCAAATTAAAACAAAGTGAGAACACATTTCTTTTTCTAACTAATTTCATTTATTTTCATCAAATAACCACAAGGGAAATGTATGTATTTTCAATACATACATGTACTTTTGATTGTTGTAGAGAGCGTAATATGAATGTAGAATTATAATTATTAGTATAACTTGCGGAGTATTTCAACGCAGCAATTAATCAATTCATCATAGTTCAGAGCACGACGATAAAAATACTCCACACAAAGTTGATTTATATTCAGTGATTTCCTATTACGAGCTGATTACGTGGTGATTCCATCCTTAATGTCTTTGAGTTGCACATTGAACCTCTAAATCTAACACGGTCATTTCTGGCACATATTCACTCAAACTATAGACATCCAGTATGAAGTCAAATTGAACTAAAATGCACTCATGTCCTGCACGGCATAATAGCGAGTAATGGGATGAAATCTACGGGTAAAGATTCGTGGTTCTTTCCGTTGTGATATAGAGTGGGCGGAGTTCTAAGAGAGGCATAGAGGCGTTTTAACGACGGCAAGAGAATGAAGATTTAAACATTCACCTATCCATCACAACTGTCACAATTTCATACACGTTTTATAATTACAAATAAACCACAACGATAGTAGAGTTTAAAATGTTTGTAGACTGCCAACTTCAGTCCAATAAAACGGTATAACAAATCCGTAATCATTATTGTCTAGGGTTTGATGAAGATGTTCATTGAGTCATATTGGATACTGCGATGCAGTTTGTCCCGGGTCTGTTCCGTAGTGTAAGTACATGAGGATTCACATCTTGAACGGGATTTTGAGTCACGATGGGGATGTTTCCATTGAAGGACGACAACCGGCTGTGGATATTGCTGACGACCAATATCTGTCCCGACCGAGAGAAATGTTCCGTGTCTCTTAAATTTATAATCCGACATTAGCAAAATTAAGTCTAGTTATTTGCTGCAAATTCCCATGTTGTGTGAATCTTTCAAAATGTTAAATTCTGCTTTCCCCCCACAATGACCAGTGTGAGTAATGTTCTATAAGGACATATCATTTTCGATGCGGATGTATTAACGTTATGTATTGATATACTGGTCACATTGATTCCGTATGTAATTAGTCCTGGAAGCAGGACTTGTCCAGCCTGCCGTCTTGGTTGGTAGTGAAGCAGTACATGGGAGGTGCCTCAGGAGCCCGGATGCAGAATGCAGGGTGAACGCGGGCACAAGCAGCATCATACCACTTCCCGGATTTTCCGATGACAGCACAGTCTTCACCTCCAGCGTTGTTAGGTTCTCCGTCATTCCAATACGTGAATGGAGCGCTTTGATCGATGTTGTTGCACAACCACTGACCTTCAGCAGAATGGTCATGACATGCAATCCACATGGTGTACACATCGGGGTCTTCTTGTTTGCCCATGAAGAATTCATTCTCTTGCAATGACCGGGGTGCGGCCATCTCTCCTCCCATCGCGTTGCAGGATTTCTTGGCATCATCCCAGGTCAGCTTTGGGGTGAGACGATAGCAAGAACCTCGCCACATTCTCCATCCAGGCGGGCATCGAGGGGGACACTTTTCGGCACAGCGATTGTTCTTAAACTGATCGAGGGTAGAGCTCACGAGAATGAGTCCAGAGAGGATGATGAAGAGGTGCACTGCAAACATCTTGACAGTTAATTGTCAGCAGTGAAGTTCATTTGTTTTCTCGACCAGTTTCCTCGGTTGTTTCTTAGCAGCTTCCTCCCTTTAATTCACATTCAAACCGAAACTCAGTTACTATAAGGGTGATGTGAACTGGAAACTTGATTTTTCAAGCAAGTCCGTCGATGGCATGTGAAAACTCCTCTGAGGATTCGAGGTTGAATCAGCTATGATACATGAAGGCAGTACCGTCAGACAGTGATAAAAAGTGAGAACGGATTGAGTTCACTATATATGCAGTCTTTGAAATGTTCATCTATCTCACTCCTTCAGCAGAATCTGAAATGCGCATCCAGAGATGCCGCTTAAATAAAGAGCTACATCCGGCAAATACTGCCACGTAGGCATTTGGAAGCTTCGTCACATCCGCTCCAGGTTCAGGTCATCCGCTCCAGGTTCAGGTCATTTTAGATGAAAAGGTCACTAGATGAATATACAAGTTAAACGTGGTAGGACCACCCCTTTTCCACGCCATTTTTCAATGTTGTAGCATATGATTAAGCAGCGATAACGCCTACCCAATAAAAAGCACCTCCATACAACCTCAACATGTTTCCATAGACACACATAAATTCCATTACTAGACCATTTTCCACTAATCAGCCCATACCCTTGACGCTAGGTAATAAATTGGTGTGATTAACGGCACAAAGAAAGTTATTTGATATGCATCAACGGCTGAGCGAGGTTGATACAGTTCCAGAGGTCTAGAAACCATGGCAACTAGAGTGAGGCCGCATGCAAACCCGATATTTTCATTTCGTATAGAAACGCACATCGAGGACGCTGCGAGTTAAGAATGGGAGAATTGCAGTAATTTCAGTGCAGTAAACAATGAATGCTACGTTTGCCTGGTAAGACTTCTAGCTTTATGCATCCCAGCATGATGTGCTAACAATGCTGTCCGCGGAATTGGTATAATTTCAGTAGCGTGCTTATTTGAACATAATGACACAGCGTGATCACACAAGAATATGACCAGCCCAAGCCCCCAACCCCCCCCCCCCCCCCAAAAAAAAAATGAAACCTGTACGTTTGGTTAGGGTCTGGGAGACCTATAATGTCCATATGGCTCTCGGTAAAATACGAATCACGGACCCAATAAGAGGTGGATGTTGACGAAGGTACGGATCATTAATGAAATACTCAGCGTGTAGTTTTCATCTTTCCCAGTCTCTCGATCAGACTAAACTCATGTACTATGATGGTAAACTCATCATATGTAAGACAGTAGATAGATGCCTGGTTAGAAACAACACTCATTCCTGTCTCTCTCTCTCTCTCTCTCACTCGTACGGTAGAAACTAAACCGAGTATCCATCGGTACGTCTTCTATAAACACAGCCCACCATAGAATCGATATAGATGGAAAACAATTACACGCCTCAAAGGAAACGACAAAAACTACAGTCTTGACTTTCCC
The DNA here is from genome assembly GCA_963971285.1 of Astropecten irregularis. Lineage (NCBI taxonomy): Eukaryota > Metazoa > Echinodermata > Asteroidea > Paxillosida > Astropectinidae > Astropecten > Astropecten irregularis. Next base: position 11,614,473 of record OZ020261.1, read on the forward strand.
ATGTAATTTATTAATGTATTTGATAATCACAAAGTAATGGAAATTACATATTACACTTTGATTTACTACGAAATGTTATTAAAAATAATGTGTTTGTTTCTCGCTGAAAATTGTCGTTTTTTCCGTTCACAGGATAATTTCTAATTATCATAATTCACCTTTTAACCAGATATTGAAACTCATCGGATCAGTTATTGCTGACTAAAAATTCGTTTAATTTCATCAATGTTCCAGTATGATCTTCTATCTTGGATATTTGTTAGTGTATAATATACTCATAATGTTTCCTTTTTACTAAAACGTTTGCACGATTACTGTACGAATACTGAACTAATCATTCAAAGATCTACGTGTGTTTCTATTCCACTTGGATAATACGAGAGTGAGTATGTACAGACTTGTTTCAGGTGATGAAATGATCAATACAAATGTGAGGAAACAAATCGATTAAGATAAATTCATTCAGCAGCTAAAACTATCACAATTCCAATCACACTTAACAATTTGACAATCACAGAGCAAGCATTTGTAAAATGACGATCATCACCAAAGCAAATACTGTATGTGGAGTTGTGCTTGTCTGCAAATTTGATTGAAAGAACGCAGTCATTATACAGATGATGACATTGAGTGTTGTTCTCTTGAAGTTAGCAGTTCGGAAATGAGGCCAGAACAAGATGATCTTTCTTTCTTGGAACAGTGTCAAGAGCGGAGTTTATACAGTAAGATTTTGATTACAAATTCCCCAAGTTCCTTGCCTGTAATGTTTCAAAACATGAGTTGTACAACTCATCTCTAAATCTAACATGGTCATTACTGGCACATGCATATTCACTCAAACTATATACATCCAGTATGTAGTCAAATATTGGATAAAATGAACTAAAACGCACTCACGTGCTGTACTTTTTTTATCGAGGAATGCGACGAAATCTACGTGTAAATATTAATAGCTCCTTTCCGTTGTGATATAGAATGGGCGGGGTTCTAAGAAATGCCGAGAGGCGTATTCAACGACGGCAAGAGATAGCACAGTAGAATGACGATCTAAACATCGACCTATCTATTACAACTGTCACAATTTCATACATGTTTTATAATATTCCGAATTACAAATAAAACACAACGATAGTAGAGATTAAAACGTTTGTAGACTGCCAACTTCAGTCAAATAAAACGGAAATCCGTAATCCGTAATCATTATTGTCTAGGGTTTGATGAATATGTTCATTGAGTCATATTGGATACTGCGATGCAGTTTGTCCCAGGTCTGTTCCGTAGTGTTAGTACGAGATTTTGAGTCACGATGGGGATGTTTTCATACAACCGCGTGTGGATATTGCTGACGACCAATATCTGACCGGACTGAGATAAATGTTCCATATCTCTTCAATTTATAATCTGACAATAGCAAAGTTAATTCCAGTAAATTGCTGCAAATTCCCATGTTGTGTGAAGGTTTCACAATGTTAAATTCTGCTTTCCCCCACAATGACCAGCGTGATTAAGATAATGTTCTATAAGAACATATCATTTTCGATGCGGATGTATTTAATAACGTTATGTATTGATATACTGGTCACATTGATTCCGTATGTAATTAGTCCTGGAAGCAGGACTTGTCCAGCCTGCCGTCTTGGTTGGTAGTGAAGCAGTACATGGGAGGTGCCTCAGGAGCCCGGATACACATAGCGGGGAAAACGAAGTCACCGCTGTCACAAGGGAGATCATACCACTTTCTTGTATCTTGTTCAATGCCAGCACAGTCTTCCCCATCTCCAGAGTCGTTAGGTTGTCCGCTTTCCCAATACGTGAATGTAGCAACTTCCTCGATGTTGTTGCACTGCCACTGGCCCTCAGTAATCTTGTCATGGCAGGCTATCCAGGGGATGAATCTTTCTGTAGAGCTGAAGTCTTTGGCAGAGCTCCAGAAGAAATCATTCTCCTCCAGTGACCGGGGTGCGGCCATCTCTCCTCCCATCGCCTTGCAGGATTTATTGGCATTATCCCAGGTCTGCTTCGGGGTGAGACGATAGCAAGAACCTCGCCACATTCTCCATCCGGGCGGGCATCGAGGGGGACACTTTTTGGCACAGGGATTGTTCTTAAACTGATCGAGGGTGGAGCTGATGAGAATGAGTCCAGAGAGGATGATGAAGAGGTGCACTGAGAACATCTTGACAATTTATGTTCTACAGATGATTTGTTTTGCTGCGTATAGATTGCGTAGCTTCCTCGTTGTTACAAACTGAGTTGGCAGTCTACAGACTACGTGGTAAATGTTCAGATAGACCAGTGTCTGTTTATTGACTGTCTTCAGGGTTAAACAATTTCCACCATCTCCATCATGATAAGATAATTGTCAATTAAAGAGCACATTGCTTGACACCTTATCAGTGAAATGTGTTCACACAAGCTAGGTTGTCAAAACAAAAATATTCAGTCAATTTCAGCTCGGTACCTCGTTGTTAATTTTGTATAGGCCTAGTTGAATTTGACTCTTTATTCACATGAAACGAAAGCACGCTTGTTTGCTGCTAGGAGAGGTGCATACTTGTTACTCCATCAGTGGCAAATGAAATTGTGCGTCAAGATATGTCTCCTATAAGGAGCATAAGGATCACTGCACACACCCTGCCAATTAGGTTATTGTAAGCCTGGCATCGCCAGATCCAAGTTCTAGGCATTTTGGATAGACGGGCTGATCATACGGAGAGTACTCAGACCGCAGTCCAAATGCTGGCATCGCAGCCATTTCCTGTTGATACTTACAAACGGTCTTTTGCATAATGAGTTCTTGACAATTCAGTGCCGATCAATAATCCTTGCAATCTTACCACGATTCTCTAGATGCGTGTTCAGTGCCACAAACAGACAATGGCATTGAACTAATCAGGCGTATAACTCAGGAAGCCAGGAAAATCATAAGTAGATTGAAAAGTATCATCGATTGATTCAATTTTAGTTTTAGTTCAGGGAGCGTGTCCATAAAGAGGTCATTATTCTCTGTCATTCAAACGAGTGATGTGAACCAGGACCATGATGAGATGGACAACTGGGACCGATATAACAGGCTAGAGACAGTCTGTAAATAGCAACCAACAACAAGAACCATGGCAACCAACACAACAAGGCCACAAACAAACAAATCCAAAATCGCCATCTTCATCTTCCCCATCTAAACAAATACAAACATATCAGCCTTCATATTCTATATTTCAATCTCTCGTATCTTCATTTCCTGAGAGAAATAAATCTGCACATCTTGAAACCAAATAATGTGCATCGATTTACCAACCAGTTTAAATTGCATCTCAAACGATGCATATGTTCTCAGGATAACAACGCTGAGAATATTGTTGCTCCCATTTGCTTAAATCTCTGCGCTTTCTACTCTGCTCAATTTCACCAGTTTCGGTATTATTCAGATGTCACTTCTGACGATGATGAATATTTTACAGGGAACTATTTCACATGGATATTTGTATGTTACAAATATATTCTTTGTCAGTGTTATTTGGTTTCATGGAAACAAACCTGTATTGATTATGTTGATTATCATGAACAGTGAAAGCCCATAGCAGTATGTTTGGACATAGATATTAATTAATCCTCCAGGTATAATGCGTATACTGACAATTATAGTATACATCATAAATAAGGCGAACCTTATGCGGCCATTCAAAAGCAGCAAGAACAACAACGGCAAATTAAAACAAAGTGAGAACACACTTTTGTCTAACAAATTTCATTTATTTTCATCAAATAACCACAAGGGAAATGTATGTATTTTCAATACATACATGTACATGTACTTTTGATTATTGTAGAGAGCGTAATATGAATGTAGAATTATAATTATTATTATTACTTGCTGACTATTTCAATGCAGCAATTAATCAATTCATCACAGTTCAGAGCACAACGATAAAAATACTCCACACAAAGTTGATTTATATTTAGTGATTTCCTATTACGAGCGGATAACGTGGTGATTCCATCCTTAATGTCCTTGAGTTGCACATTGAACCTCTAAATCTAACACGGTCATTACTGGCACATATTCACTCAAACTATAGACATCCAGTATGAAGTCAAATTGAACTAAAATGCACTCATGTGCTGCACTTCATGATAGCGAGGAATGTGATGACATTTAAAATACTAATAGATCCTTCCGTTGTGATATATAATGGGCGGGGTTCTAAGAGAGGCATAGAACCGTATTTAACGAAGGCAAGATATTGCACGGGATGATAAAGATTTAAACATTCACCTATCTATCACAATTTCATACACGTTTTCTAAAATTCCAAATTACAAATTAAACACAACTATAGTACAGATTTAATGTTTGTTGACTGCCGGCTTCAGTCCAATAAAACGGAAATCCGTAATCCGTAATCAGTGGCAAATTAAATTGTGCGTCAAGATATGTCTCCTATAAGGAGCATACTGATCACCGCACACACCCTGTCAATTGGGTCAATGTAAGACTCGAATGGCCAGGTCCAAGTTCTACGCTTTGTGGATTGGACGCGCTGATTATACGGAGAGTACTCAGACCGCGGTACAAATGCTGGCATCACAGCCATTTCCTGTTGATACTTACAGACGGTCTTTGGCATAATGGGTTCGTAATAACTCAGTGCCGATCAATAATCCTTGCAATCTTACCGCGATTCTCTAGATGCGTGTTCAGTGCCACAAATAGACAATGACATTGAACTAATCAGGCGTATAACTCAGGAGCCAGAAAAATCAAAAGTAGATTGAACAGTTATATCGATTCATTAAATTTTCCTTTTATTTCAGGGAGAGTGTGCACAATGTGGTTATTATTCTCCGTCATTCAAACGAATGGCATGAACCGGGACCATGGCAAGAACCATGGCAACCAACACAACAAGGCCACAAACAAACAAATCCAAAATCGCCATCTTCATCTTCCCCATCTAAACAAATACAAACATATCAGCCTTCATATTCTATATTTCAATCTCTCGTATCTTCATTTTCTGAGAGAAATAAATATTCTCATCTCGAAACTCAAAAGGCAGATTGATTTACCAACCATTTTAAATTGTATCCCAAACGATGCATGTGTTCTCAGGATAACAACGCTGGGAATATCGTTGCTTCTATTTGATTGAATCTCTGCGCTTTCTACTCTGCTTAATCTCAGCAGTTTCAGTATTATTCAGATGTCACTTCTGAGGATGATGAATATTTTACTGGGAACTATTTCACGTGGATATTTGTATGTTACAAATATCTTCTTTATCAGTGTTATTTGGTTTCATGGAAACAAACCTATATTGATTAAGTTGATTATCATGAACAGTGAAAGCCCATAGCAGAATATTTGGACATAGATATTGATTAATCATCCAGGTATAATGCGTATACTGACAATTATAGTATATATCATAAATAAGGCGAACCTTATGCGGCCATTCAAAAGCAACAGGAAGAACAACGGCAACTACGGCAAATTAAGTCAAAGTGAGAACACGTTTTTTTCGAACTAATTTCATTTATTTTCATCAAATAACCACAAGGGAAATGTATGTATTTTCAATACATACATATTTTGATTATTGTAGAAAGCGTAATATGAATGTAGAATTATAATTATTATTATTACTTGCTGACTATTTCAATGCAGCAATTAATCAATTCATCACAGTTCAGAGCACGACAATAAAAATACTCCACACAAAGTTGATTTATATTCAGTGATTTCCTATTACGAGCTGATAACGTGGTGATTCCATCCTTAATGTCTTTGAGTTGCATATTGAACCTCTAAATCTAACACGGTCATCACTGGCACATATTCACTCAAACTATAGACACCCAGTGTGAAGTCAAATAATTGACAAACTCAACTAAAATGCACTCACGTGCTGTACTTTTTGTATCGAAAAACGCGACGAAATCTATGTGTAAATACTAGTAATAGCTCCTTCCGTTGTGATATAGAATGGGCGGGGTTCTAAGAGAGGCATATAGGCGTGTTTACCGACAGCAGGATATTGTACGGCAGAATGAAGATTTAAACAACCGTCTATCCATTACAACTGTCACAATTTCATATACGAGTTTTACAATATCCAGAATGACAAATAAATCGCTATCATAACAGGGTTTGAAATGTCTTTAGACTGCTATCCTGAGTCCAATAAAAAAAAAAGTCCTGCGACATAGTCCCTTTATTGTCATTGGTTTGATGAAGATGTTCATTGTTTATTATAATGAAAGATGTAGTTTTCTCAGATCATATTCTGCAGTGCATGCGAATAAATCGTGACACCTCGTCATCTCTGTTCTGGAAAAGTCACATTTTGCACGAGATTTTGCGTCACGATGAGCATGGGATTCGAAAGAGAACAACAGGTTGCAGATGTTGATGCGGTTCAATATCTGAGTGCAAAGTTCCTTGTGTAACAATGTTTCGAATGAATTCAAGATTATGATCTTTTAAAAGTTATGTCCACTTATTAACAAAAATCCTTGACCAGAAATCGTTGACAATTGTCTTGTATGGACACAGAGATTATGAATTCTATTATATTGCTATGCAGGTCCAATTCGATAGGTGATTAGTCCTGGAAGCAGGACTTGTCCAGCCTGCCGTCTTGGTTGGTAGTGAAGCAGTACATGGGAGGTTGGTCCTCAGGAGCCCGGATGCAGCATGCAGGGAATTCTCGGGTACAGCCAGCATCATGCCATTTCCCGTTGCTGCTCTTGATCATAGCACAGTCCTCGTTCCTGTTGCCAGGTTCTCCGTTGTCCCAGTTCATGAGCGCTGCGTCTCCCTCGATGCCGTTGCACACCCACTGGCCCTCAACCTCGTGGTCATCACAGTCTATCCATGCGTAGCTCTCGTCCTTCTCTTCAGTAAAATAGGTCGTAATGAAATCATTCTCCTCCAGTGACCGGGGTGCGGCCATCTCTCCTCCCATCGCCTTGCAGGATTTCTTGGCACCATCCCAGGTCAGCTTCGGGGTGAGACGATAGCAAGAACCTTGCCACATTCTCCATCCGTGCGGGCATCGAGGGGGACACTTTTCGGCACAGGGATTGTTCTTAAACTGATCGAGGGTGGAGCTGACGAGAATGAGTCCAGAGAGGATAATGAAGAGGTGCACTGAGAACATCTTGATAGTGGTCAGTGGTCAAATACAACTACCACGTCCTTGAAATCGTTTGTAAAGTCGGTCGATTTATACAGAATTGTCATTCGTACGTGAAGACATTGTTATTGCAGAAAATTTTGCTTTTTTCAAGTTCATAAAAGTTTATAATATGATATGCATCTACACCGAGGTGTGCATAACAGCAACAACGTCTGTGGCATCTAGGGATCTACCAGTCATGTAAACTGGCTCAGAAGCTATCAAGCCAGGAATAGAAACAGTTCAAGTGAATCTTACTCCCATACCACAACCTGCATTCAACACAGTGGTGTCTCTCTCACTCACTGTGTACAAAGTAAAATCACAGCCAATGGTTTCCCTTATATAGAATCTGTCTACCTGCCGGGCTTATTGGTTGACCAACCCTTTACCAATGCAAAGCCCCGATCCTCGTTTCCCGAGGGCGCGTAATACAATTGTATTGGAATCGGGATTTTTCTGTTGCAGCGGTTGCAAACAGGATCCCCACCTTAATTGCCACTTTTGGATATCTTTGAAATAAATCCTGCTTGCAAATTCGATCGACGCCTCCGGGAAAGGCTTTCATATTGCAGTGTTCTTGGACCAGGCCTTCCTGACTGACAAAATTGGCTCGACGCCACCACACTAACCAACTCATCATTGATTTATACTGACATATGCGTCGTACGACACCGTGGAAACTACCTTGTGAAAGGTCAAAAACTCAGATTTGAAAAGTTGAAAGTCAATTTCATGCTTTTTTACCATGGCCCAATGTGTAATATAGAGTTGTTTTCAGAAAGAGCTCTACTAACATGACAATATTTGAAGTCATTAATATTACCATTAGAGGATGGGACATGGGCTGGGTTTCACAAAGTACTAAGATTAATCTTAAGATGAGTTGTCAGTTATCACCATAGCGATGTGTAGTGTGACTTCATACTTTACCGAGTAATTAAGATTGATTTACACTTAAGGTCAAGCTTAAGTGCTTTGTGAAATCGACCCCAGAAGTCTTTTGCAGGGTGGAAGAAGACCCACCTCCCAACCACCCCAACCACAAACAGGGAAATTGAGGAGGCTAGAAACCGTCTGATATTTCTTGTTCTGCTCTTCTTTTGGTGTTGGTTTTGTTTGTTTTCTTGGTTTTAGTTGTTGCTGAAATGAACACGGATTAGTTCCTTGGCATGCAATTTCATAACGTCACGACTGAAACGGTTAATCCCTGTGCAAGCAGTAACGATCAATCCCACATGTGACATGCTCTTACTGCGGTATATGAACAGCCAATAGAATTGCCATGGTGTGCCGATAGAGCCTTCATATCCTGTCGCCATTAATAGATGCATTCAACACACGCATCCGCTGCATACAGTCTAGAATAGAGAATACTGCATAGAGGCAAACCTGGAGCTAGCTACGCGTCCTCTAGTAACCATGGCAGCCTGTAGAGCATAGACGCGATACAAGCTATGGGTTCAAATTGATGTACACATAATCATAAGGCGTCGCACGGTATATTGAGTATATTGCGTTATTCAAGATAACTACCACCGCGACCATATTAATATCACCACTGTATCACCATCATTATCACACATCATCATCGGTATCTCATGACCATTCTGTCACATCTTATCACACTGCGTCATATTTTACGGTCTGAAATATTAGTATCATTGCCACGCAACATGTCCTATAAATCTTTATCACCACCATGTCAAAGCCATGTCACCACCATATCACCACTCTTTCACCATGATATCGCCACCATCACCACCATCACCTCCATCTACACTTGAATGCTATTGTGATGGTCATGATCATTACAACCATGCACCATCATTATCGTCACACATTTTCTTTTACAATTCTCGATTATATAGTATAGGCCTATGTATGATAATCAGATGCAGTGCATGCTCAGCGCATAGAATGCACAGCAAAAATATTATGTTTTAATATCCAACACATACATGATTGTATGTGTTTAAAATAAACGGGATGTGTATGAAAATTTGAAAATATGAAAAACGAATATGCACTAGCTCATTTTTGTACCCGCTGATTCGAATAACCCTGCTAACTCCCATCTAGATTGGTGGTATATTGGTCTAGTAAGCAGGTCTTGTCGATACACCCTTCATATCGCCATTAATAGATGCATTCAATCAACGCACGTACCACTACATGCGATGTAGAATAGGGAATACGGCATCGAAAAAAAACCTGGAGCTAGATGTGCGTCTCTAGTAACCATGACAACCAATGGTGCATGGACGCCATACAAGCCACGGGTTGTATTTCGAGGTCAAAACGATGTACACATACATACAGGCCTCGCTTGGTAGGCCTATATTGCGTTATTCATGATAACAACCATTGCGACCACAATCATATCACCACTGTATCAGCACAGTCACCATCACCATCACCCATCACCACCTCATTTTCATCACCGCTCTTATTTCACCTAAATGTCATAATTATTCCATCACCATTCAGTCAAAAGATATAACTGCATCATCTTATACCGTCTCAGATATTAGCAGTATTGTCATAAGTCTTTATAAACTACTCATCACCACCATATCACCACCTTATCATCACATATCATCACAAAGTAACAATTTCACCACCCTTATCACTCTCACCATCTCATCGCTACGCCATCTCCATCAGATTTTTGATTGAACCACCTTAGCTTTCCCCGTCATCTGTCACCTCACACCTGTCATTATAATTGTCATTTAAAAAAAAATGAGCAAAACCACAAAAAAAAAAAACATAAGCAAAATAGATCCAAAGCGTAAAATCACATGAAAAATGGTTGAATTTGCGATGCAGGTCCAGTCGTATGGGATGTCAAATTTCAATTTTTGCATTTCAAATATTAAATTTAGATTTTCATCTTCCTATTCAATTGTCTAGCTTCTGTACCCAGAAGGTGTCTTTGCATTAAAAAGTAGTTTCATCTTCATTGCTCAACTATTTGGATTACTTTTTTGTCTAGTCATTTGTTTTTATTCAATTTATTATCAGCTATCATATGAAACCGAAAACGTCTTATCGCTATGATTTATGTTTTAATATCCAAGACATTTGCGTTTATAATAAACGGGATTTGTAAGAAAAATTATTAAAGGGAGCGCAAGAATTACTGTTACACATCCTTTGTATTAAAATTGCTGCTAGCGGAGAAGTATTTCATTTTGTCTAATTCGGCTCACAGGTGAACAGATGAGCAAAATGTAGCATTAATAAGCCGGTTTGTTAGTTCTTTTTTTTTATTAAAATAATTACGGCAAATTGCTGACAATTTGACAATATTTTAATTGTTTCATCTTCAGCCCCTCGCGACGAAGATTATACAAATAGCGTGAACATCTACACCGCTGATAGGGAAATATACTCCGAGTTCCCCACGACACAACCGTGCGATGACGCTCAAGCCCCGGTCAACATAGTCATCGTGTTGGCCACGAGCACCGGCTTCGTCGTGGTCGGCGATATTTAGAGGAATGTCATCACGGAGCACCGATGGCGAGACGGTACGGTGATGCGATCCATTCCCACCGCCGTGCCGTCATACTTCATTGCGGTGGGTACGAGCAACCTGCCTATCAGTAGATCAAGCTCGGGGGAAATTGAAGAGATCGACGGCAGGGGGAGGGTGTTCGCGGTGACTCCGGTGATTGCCGAGGAACAGGTTTCGTGCCGCGGTGTCTGCTACGCAGCGGACGGGCAGAGTTTCTACGCCGTCTTATTCAATTCATTTTTTTTTATTCAAAAATGGTTTATCAAAACATGTATAGCAGTTAAAAACTGAATTGCACATGTTTACATAAACATTTAAGATTATAAAAATCAAAACATTTACACAAAGAGTGTTAAAAGGTATTTCTTAAAACAGAACAATTTTAAAATGAAATCATTTGGCATTTAAAGGAAAAAAACACATTGAGAAAAACGAAGGACTACAATGGGTATGTATAAAATATTCACAACATAATAATTATGTGTTGAATGCGTCACAGAAATAGTATTTTGATTGCGTTTGTGTTGATAACCTAATTATGGTCGGTTCTTATTAATTTGTGTAATGCCTTCATATGGATTGTCTGTATGTCGAGTCCCGTGCTCTCGGAATATGTGCATGTATCGTTGGGGATAAGGGAAATTATAAAATAAAAATATATTGCATTTCCCATTCAACAAATGGCACTAAACGCCTTGCTATTGCAGTTCCAAACTTGAAAATGTCAAATAATTTGAGTTCGGCACGGTGCTGCCTTCGCCTCGGAAACTATATTTCGTCAGCTTCAACACATGGGGAAGGCCTAGGCTATACGCCGTGCTACTGCCGTGCCGAACTTGACATTTGACATTGGCACGGCAATAGCACGGCGTTTAGCGTGAGTTTGGCTCGGCAAATTGAGTTCGGCACGGCAAGCTCTTTGGCTCGACAGGGTCTGCCGCGCTATCGGTATTCGGAACGGCAGTAGCGGTGACAGTGACACTTTCAAATCAATTAAGCTCGGTGTTTAGCGCAACTGCACCCATTTTGATTGAAGTTTGGCACGGCAGTAGCACTGCATGTGTATAGTCTTGGTCTAAGTTTCGCTTTTGGTCTCGGTGTATGGTTGTGTTTTGGGGAAGGCTGCAGGATACGTAGGGATCTGGTCGGGGCTAGTACATGTACAGTAGAGGGGGTGTAAGTCCATGCTCGCGCCTGTTCCCTTGCCATATATAATTATATGCCCGTTGGTCGATAGAGAAGAATGCAACGACAGTGCGATTAGTAGTATTTATATGTATCCACCTGATGTGAATATTATCAGTGGATCACTATCTTGTCCAATATAATTCTGTATTTATTGCTGATTATTCTATATTACACCTCAGTGTAAGGTAGACCTCTGATTCTATTTCCCGGAGAGTTTGCAGGTGGAATAAACCCGGTAGTATTTCCTGGTTGGCGGTTTTCAGGGGACATGTATACGTCTTTCCGAAACCTGAACTACGTCCGTATCCAGGTTGATTGTTGGGGGGGGGGGGGGGGGGGGGGGGGGTGACAGGCCTAATTTCTTTGAATCCTTGGTAATTGTATAGCTTACCACAATATCCCAATAACCTTTGTATTCAGTCAGCAGACATTACATCGCAGTTCCAATATTGCATTATCAGATTGTGCTGATAATAATTTCTATCAGGTATTACACATGTACTTTATACAGTGTTCAGTTTGTTTGAACCAAGCAACAAGAAGCATAAACTGTCAATGATAGAAGTTAAACAATATTGGGAAGTGCATGTATATTTTCCTCTTGACTGCACTATGTTTTGTTCGGGTTTGTTGTTGGTGGTTGTGGTGAGCGTTATGTCGGCGAGTTGGCCGTCTGTCAGCGGTGTGGAGGCTCTGAAAGATGTTGAAGCTTGTGACAGGTTTGATGTTCAATAAGTTACACAGTATCAGATAGTTTACAATCGAACAAATGAACTAATCATCATGCTGTTTATGTGCTGTTTTATACGTATAGTACATGATTGGTAAATGTCACAGAATAGCACTCACACTTTATCTGATCCAGCATGTACATGAAATAATAAACCTGTGACTTGAGCTCAATCGGACATCCGAGTTCCGAGAAAATAGCGGAAACTATCGTGGCCCTGAAGGGACATATTTTTCACGACTTGTCGTGAATTTTTTTGCGACTAGTCGTGAATTTTTTGCAACAAGTCGTGAATTTTTTGCGACTAGTCGTGAATTTTTGCGACTTGTCGTGAATTTTTTGCGACTAGTCGTGAATTTTTTGCGACTGGTCGTGAATTTTTTTGCGACTGGTCGTGATTTTTTTTGCGACTGGTCGTGAATTTTTTTGCGACTAGTCGTGAAATTTTTGCGACTTGTCGCGAATTTTTTTTTAGTTTGCTGGGTGGTCGGGGACTGCTTTTCTGAAAATCTCAGGGCCAACCACCGTAGTGTAAATACACGTAGTTCACTTCGGTGGGGCCAACTAACATAACTTACACTATAGTTGCAATGCCATATATCAAATTACTCAAAATTTATGTCTATAGCGTTAGACCGGTAGAACTGAAGTTATTGTAGATCCATATGGTTAGACCATGGAGGTAGAAATATATACTACCTCCAGTCCATGGTTAGATCATAGAGCTAGGAACTGTTCCTAGCTCTATGGTTAGATAGACCTCATCAGTATCACATTTATAGTAACTGGGTTGGGGCATAGTTGGAGGCTCATACCTCCATATGGTTAGAGTATGGAGCGTGAATAAAAGTTCTTATTCCGATTGATCAAGTAACCCTCCACCTTGACAATTCCACGTGCACAGAGATTCTTGGTATGGGAACTAGTTTAAAAACAAATAGAACTAGAATTATGACGCCTCTTAAAGTTTTTTTCTTGAGCTTGGTTTACACCACACGGATAAAAGCTTCTGAAAAACTTTGGAGCGCATTCCGGTTCTTCTAATTTTCTGTGTTACAAATAAATAAAGTAAGATGTCTCTCTATATATTTATCCATCAATTTGTTTGCCTTGTGGTGAATAGACGAATGGAACCTGTTTCTCCTTTTTTGCTTTCCACATGCCACATGTATGATTTTGCTCCCCCTTTACACACATCTGAACATACTCCAGATTGATAATGTATGTTTAGCGTCAGATCATGTTATTGTAGCCCTTTTCCTTCCCCCATGGTTCAACCTACTAGTATCGGTATCACAATTAAAATGGTTGGAGCATAGTAGTTGAAGGCTCATGGAGGTACATGTATTTTAATATACCTCTATGGTTGGAGCACGGAGCATTAACGAATATATTGAAGAATACCGGTATAATATTCCTCGAGTCTCGACCTCGAAAAGGGATGGGAACCCGACTAAAAACAGTGACCAACGCAAATTACAATGTAGCATGCACACATTTTATGTAGGCCTACAATGTACGTATACATGTGGGCCTACTAGTACAACTTCAGTATGCGCACGTACTGTACACCTGTACTATGTACGTGAGACGTGTGTGACCCTACCAAGGCCTGGCAGGGCCGGCCGACCCCCTAGCCAACTGAACAATTATTCACGACTAGTCGCAAAAAAATTCACGACTAGTCGCAAAAATATTCACGACTAGTCGCAAAATAAATTCACGACTAGTCGCAAAAAATTCACGACTAGTCGCAAAAAATTCACGACTAGTCGCAAAAAAATTCACGACAAGTCGTGAAAAAAATGTCCCTTCAGGGCCACGATAGGAAACGCAATTCGTTTTTTTTTCCTTATAAAACATAAAAAATGGTTTTGATCCTGCCCAAATATCAAAACCGTTTTCGGTCTTTATTTGACTAATTTCTGGATTAAAAAAACACCATTTCGATCGTAAATATTTTAACGGTATGTTTCTACCAGCACCGTGCATCGCCATACCCTGAAAGTTATACGTAAATCTGTGAACATGTTTGAGAATTTTATCAATCCTGTACTGACAACTTCGAACCGTTTTAAGTCTATTTATAGTGTGCCAGTCATTTTTGTCGCCTTATGTTCGCCTTTTATTGTGTCTAATCGCGAAATTTGATTTCTAGATATTTTGGTATTTTTTCGGTATTCGTTCGATTTCATCAATTTTCATGTTGCATTAATTGGGTTGTAATATGACGGTGTATATTTTTATAACATGATATACAAGGACTTTTTGTTTATAAATAAATAAGATCGTTAAATAACCACAAAGGAAACTAACTGACTGAATTTAAAATCACTGAAAGGTTTTTCTTTGTTCAGTTTTCAATACAAAATATGGATTTATTTGGATTGATAAAAGGGTGTTGTCAAGTTAACCCAAATGAAGGGTATTTTACTAGGGGCTCCGGGATTACCGTTGCAGTTTTCGACACATATGTCATGCCCCGGTAAAATTCATTGACGGTCCTATACGGCTGATCGAGCCTAGGAGTCCCAGAGGCAATAACCCTTGAACTGCTACGGCACAACTCCGTCTGTTTACACTGTAAAGCAATGGATGTCCTTGGTCTTTTGTCTGTCATTTTGAGGCATATGCAGTTATAACATAGTGCCAGTATTGGGACGTGCTGCACTTTGGGATAGCTTGCGACAGGTGGGCCGTGTGTACGTTTGTGTGTGAGTCAGAAGCCATGATGAATAATGCTGAAATTGATGCATGAACTCATAGCAGCATATTCATGGTTGGCCATAACATCCTCCGTACGTGTTAGTCCGTCAACGCGGTCACACAAAACCACACATTATTAGTCGTCATAATAGCCTGTAATATGACATTGTATAAGAGCAGTCTTTGTCGATCGGCATAAACTGAACTTGATTCGTATGAGGCAGTCACATACGTACAGCTCTGGCCAGCATGGAGAGGTGAGTATTAATTAATCCATGACTATTCTTCCGTAAGAGGAAAATAATTATCTCTCCTCGACATAGGCCTATGAAATAAGAACGTACTCGAATGTCATGGAAACGTGGGCGCCACCTACGTTGAAAATGTCTCATTCTTATACTGGGAGCCAACCAATACACAGGTGATGACAGAATACTTGCTTTCCATAGGAGAAACATTTCTCACTGTACTAAGTAGCCAGCTCACCTAGCTATACGACCGCTTCGAATAGAACTGTACTGTTCTCTATGCGTGTATCGGTTGCTCAATTCCTCTTAAATTATGATGTAGCACGTTGTTCAACGGCGGATTTAAGCTGCCAAAGAGCAATTAAGGCCTTGATGAATTTGGTTTCAGTTTAAGGTTGATTTTCATTCCTTTTCGTGGTTCGTGGTAAAGATTTACTGTGTTGCAGACTGCAGATTTGCTCAATACATGGATGCGTTCGTATTCCTCCATGATTCCCAGGCATAAGGCATACAGAAATGTATTATTATCCCTCCATATGGTCTTTGCATAATAGAGACGTGTTCTTATTCCTCCATGCCCTGCATGTATGCATTACAGGGAAGGGTTCTTCCATGTATCTTTTAAATTAATGCATAAATACAGCTGTGTTATACATCCATGCTATTTCTACCTTCCTTCATGCTCCATACATGCTCTATGCAAAAAGGAATGTTTGTATAATAGTCCAATCCTAATCCTCCGTACCCTGTCCATATATAGAGCGTCCAGACACATATTGCTAAAACCGATCGGGTTAAACCAGTTGTTTTAGCGAATTTAACACGCTGTCTGAACGTACCCATTTTCATGTATGCATAGAGTATGGAGAAATACGTACATAGTGCTATGCACTGCGTTGAAGTATAGGACACGCATTGCTATTATGCACATGGCATAATGGTGGTTTAAGAACACGTCCCTATGGGTATGTTCAGACAGCCTTGTATTTAAAACGAATTGAGTTAAACCGCTCGGCAACCACGGGGGGTAAGTCGTAAGTTAAAATTAGGTTGCGTCCATACAGCGTTTTACTGTTTGCAGTTAAAACAGATCGGTTTTATTTTTGGTTTTAAGAGGTCATGCACTGTGCCTTGACCCAGTACTATAGCTTCCAGTTATAAAATAAAGCGCGCGGATTTATCTGTGTGTTGAATATAAACAAGCGCGCCACAACAGGTGTTACGTAACCAGCTGCCAGGCTTCTCTGCACTGAAACAGGATGTCAGAAAGTTATTCTGTCCCAACAGCGTTTTAGCAGTAAACTCGATCGGTTTTAAGCGCTAAACCCTCCTTCCGAGCAGTTTTAACTTTGGTGTTTTAGCGGCGGATAAAACCGATCTGTTTTAGATAAATAACTATTTCCCTATACATAGTGTTATACCGGTATTCAACCATCCATGAGAAGCATCGGTACAGCCTTGAGACATTTATAGTTTCTTTTGTCATAAAGCAGTGAGGGGATTCCCCTACCGAGTCCGGTCTTGTTGACACACTGCTTAGTAAACAAACCACAACAGGTTCTATTGAAAAGCATGCACAGGAACTGTAGGGTAAATAAAATAGAACAACACAAAAATTAGGTTCATGGGGGTCGAACTGTTTGTCGCGAGTGACAATTGTGTGCCTGCATGAAAACCGGTAAAAAAAAAAAAATCGGCAAAAGAAAAGCGATAATTACGATCGGTTTCGTTGATTTTTACTGCCAAACGAACATAGAGGATTGACTCTTATAGACACCGCCAACTAAGGGCAGGATAACTCAGTCAATAGTGCCGGTATTAACAATAAAAATATTTAAAATACAATCTCATGTTGCACATTACACCAATACAAAATTTCAATGCACTGTACAAAGTTATTTGCATAATCATTAATCAAAATAGTACATAAAAAGCTCATTAAAAATTACGATGGACCAGAAACATTGATTAAAAACACACATTAGGCTAAGACTCATTAGAAATACATTCAAAATTAGGAATTCATTTAAAACCACAGTCCCTGGAATATTACTGAATAAAAAGCTGAAGAAAACAGCGTTTTTAGTGCTGACTTAAAATATAAAAAGAAGGTGCATTACGAAGCTGATTTGAATCCGACTCAATTCATTTTTTTCTGTTCACTTTCCAATGCTTGAAATTTCCAGTCAGTTTCCACTGTGGTTATTTGATGAAAACAAGAAAAAAAACATTAGATTCAGTCCAACAATACTGCTTTGACTTCATAAAATATATTCAGAAGTTACACAAAAGTGAATAATTTAAATCTATAAAAATGGCAATCGTAATCACCGTTGGGGGATCTCCAGTCATGGTAGTAAGATTAGTAATCACGAAAACAAATAGGTCTACACCATATGAGGAATATGACATTCCTTAAACATTTGGTGTTGGTGAAGGTGTCACTTCGGAAATCTCTAATCTCCTATCCATTGGTGACAATTGACTGTACCCCGAATCCCGTTTCCACAATTCGAATTTCGTTTCAGTTTTGTTTTGAAGAAAATTGAGCTTTAGTTTCAATTAAAAACCACAACCACAAGATTTTTCAGCACATGGATGACAGAGACGGAGCCGAAACCAAAGTTTGGACATTTTATTCTTGCTGTGATGATGGCTTTCTCTTTTTATTTCAGTGAAATATACTGTGAGGGCGCCCTCCTTGGTAGCGCTCAGGATGCGATGATTTACAACGACTCCAAGACATTCGTCGATCTTCACCTGAAGAAAGACCCAGGTAATCATTGACAATGGTGATGACATTGACAATATGTGACAATGACATAATGCGACAAGGATATTACGATTATATGATGTTGGACATTCGTCGATCTTCACCAGCCTGACGAAAGACCCAGGTAATCATTGACAGTGGTGATGACATTGACAACAAGTGATGATGACACAATGTGACAAGGATATTACTATAATATCGTGGCCAGTTGGACATTCGTCGATGCTCACTCGAAACAAAGACCCAGGTTTGACAAAGGTGATGAAAGAGACAACTAGTCACATTGGCATGATGTGACACTGATATTACGATATTATCATGGCGTTGGACATTCATCTAAAGAAAGACTGAGGTGATCATCTACAATGGTGACGACGGTGACAATACGCGACTATGACATAATGTGTAAAGGACATTATGATGACAATATTTTCATGGTGTTCATGGACATTCGTCAAGGCTTCACCTGAAGAAAGACAACGGTGATAATAACATGTGACAATTAAGGACATTATGGTGATGAAATCAACTTGACAGTAGCACTTAATGGCCTTGTCGCAATGAAAACATTACGCGTCTCTCATTCATACATCGCATCATGAGTTTATGAAACAACGAAGGATTGCAACATATGGCATTGTTGTCCAATGTACTCCATTCTTAGCAAATTGCAACACCCTTGTTATTCACAATGTTAACGATTAATTACCACGCTTTTTCATTATTAAATGTTACAGCGACAATTTTAGCGGATTATGCGAACCTTTCAGACCCATCAGACAGAGATGTCATGAAGGTCTTTGTTGAGGAGAATTTTGACGGTCCGGGAACGGAGTTTACCACCTGGACTCCAGCAGATTGGAAAGAGAGGTACACAAGCCACTATAATCTGGACAAAACTGTGCAGTGTGCATCCACAAGAATCAGTGAAAGACTGTCTGAGGCATGACATATGAAATAATCTGAGTACCATTTGTATAATCATTTTACCCAACGTGGCTGTCCCAGACAGTTTTGTTTAACATGGTTTCCCACATAATTTGTTTCTCGCTTCTTCGTGAGAAAACATATCACTGTTTGTATTTTTTTCTTTAAATTGAAATAAAACTGTACAGTCCACCTGTTCTGGATAAAATCGCGGACGCCAAGCTACGTTCCTGGGCGTCTGAACTGAACCGACTGTGGAAGGACCTCGGTAGACAGGTAATTGGTGGTAACCGGAGGGAAAAGTCAAATGAAACGCCACAAACTAGTCCCGTCCAGCCCAACTTCGCCAAGCCCAACTCATCCCAGTCCACTCTAGTCTTTCCCACCCAACCCAAGCTCCTCCCAGCCCAGCCAAATCCAAACCAATCCAAATAAAAAACTAAAAATCAAAAACAAAACCATCAGGCAATGAGCCAATAGCAAAACACAAACGCAGGAAAAGGCAAAACGAAATAAACCAACAACAGCAGCGACTAAAAAGAAACAAACTGGAACCCCCTCAGATTTAACTTATTTGAACAGTCCATGTATTTACTATCAATCAAAGAAATGTGTACTGCGTGTTTGCCAAATAAACGTTTTGGGATGGTCAACTGAGATTAGTTTTTTTTTTTTTGTCAGATTAAAGATGATGTGCGGGTGAACTCTGACAGATACTCACTGCTACACGTGGACAATCCGTTTGTGGTGCCCGGAGGTCGCTTCAGGGAGTTCTATTACTGGTAGGACAACGAATATCTTGAACTTTAGAGTAGTTTACTTTTTCTCGACTTTTTGATATCTACTTTCAGTAATCACCAACGTTGTTCCTCTTTCGTATGAGACAGATAGGCAGTTTCACCAAGTAGCTGCAGCCAGCTCACTGTAGTGAGGTTTAGGTTTTCGAGGTTGAGGTTGCCGTGGGGGTGGTTTGTTGTTCAGCACGGGCAGGCCAACTCCTGTCCGTAGGTGTTTGAGTATTGACCAGTGCCCTTATGAGTAGGGTCGGCTCGGAAGGGAGGCTTGTATTTAGGAAGATTGTAAGTTGGGCGGCTCGAGGAGTTTGCTCCCAGCTGGATCTTCAAGCT
Source organism: Astropecten irregularis (assembly GCA_963971285.1). NCBI lineage: Eukaryota > Metazoa > Echinodermata > Asteroidea > Paxillosida > Astropectinidae > Astropecten > Astropecten irregularis. The sequence continues at coordinate 11,634,876 of OZ020261.1, forward strand.
TGTAGTGTGTTGAAGTAGGAACCACCTAGGGATGCTGAGTGGCGGGAGAACGGGCGGCAAGAAGGTAGGCGTTGACGATACGGGTTCACGCTCTCGAGAGTCCGAGACAACTCCGTGTGTTGTTTGGGCCTTGTGGTGCCTTGGTCATAGGTCTATGACTGAGTGTGCATGATGTTTCCTACGTAGGGCCGTTGTTGTGCTGGCAGTGCTGGTGAGAACTCGGCTGGAGTGGGTTTTGGCAACCGGTGATGATCCTTTAGGTGTCATTTAGGGAGGTGTCGAGTCTTAGGAAGGAGTATTCTGCAGCGCTATACACTAGGAGGGCGAAGGCGCAGTAGAGAGGCTCGCTCCCCAAGATAGGCCTGCCAGTCGGCGTAGCCTGAGATTCTTCCTGGATACACTTGAGCACGTAGTGATTCAAGGTGCTGTTTGTATGTCAACTGCCTGTCCAGTCTCACTACGAGGTATGTGGGAGTTGGGTTGTATGGCAGAGGTGGTCCATGAAGAACGACTGTGAGCTGGCGACGGGCCTCATTTGTGATAGGCTGTACAAGTTGTTTTTGCTGTGATCTAATTTCCAAGTACAGATATTAATTTTTCACTTATGTTTGTTATGTATCCATCTGTTAATTTATTCATGTTTCCATTGACTTTTGATCAGGGATTCTTATTGGATTATCAAGGGCCTGTTACTCTCAGGTATGACTGATACAGTCAAGGGGATGCTGTCCAATTTCGTTTCCATGGTGAGGAGGTACGTCAATCTACTGAAAATTAATATTTTATTTTTCAAATGTTTAATTATTAGTTTTTTGAAATATTTTCGCGAGCATGTCTCTTAAAAAGGACAAAACAAAATTGTGGATTTATCGTAATGGCGGTGTCTCTGATTTGGTTGAGTATAATTGTCGTCTTTTCAGAATCGGTTTTGTCCCAAACGGCAACCGCGTCTACTACGAGAGACGAAGCCAACCTCCCTTTTTGATACCGTCAGTCAACGAGTATTTACAGGCCACGGGCGACTTCGAGTTTGTCCGGTCGATCCTGCCGAATCTGCAGAGCGAGTACGACTTCTGGATGACAAATCGGTCCGTTGAAGTGACGAGGCCCGGTGCGTCCAAGACCCACACGCTTAACCGCTTCGATGTCTTCATGGGAAACCCGAGGTATTCTTGAAACTTGAATAACGCTTAGAACCACTGGTAATGCAACTCTTGAGCTCATCAAGTGCTGCAAGAATAGAGAGGAAGACAATGGGTGCTGATTCGTTTAGCTCCCCCGGGTCAGCCCTTTCTGGGAATGGTCGTGTTTTACTGCACAAAACAAGCGAGAGAACGGTGACGAGGTTGACTGGTGTCGACCCGGGGGAGCTAAACGAATGCACCCATAAATTGACACCAACGTCAGAATCTGATGTGGCACCTACATAGACTGATTGATACTCATGTAAACCAAGGCAGATTATAGGTCACAAAAAATTTACCTTTTAAATGTCCACAAATTTCATCTTCTCTGTATCTTCGATACATTAGTTCATGACAACTTCGATTACATCAGTCACATTGTATGTCTTTTATCTTTACTTCCGTAGACCAGAATCGTACCGGGAAGATATGGAGACGGCTGCCGGGCTGTCAGCAGGTAGGAATTCTCATCTAGGAACCGAAATGTCGCAGAGTCTTAAGGCGAAAAAGGGCTAGCACCTCAAATGCACGCTAGCGTATCATCAGACAAAAATGTATCCAGTCAATTTATTGAGAAATATTATCTTGTTGGGATTTGTACAATTTTGTATTGCGTTGCCATGTTGTGCTGATGTTTGTTGCATCCTTCCGACATGAATGCAGATGCCGCAGCGGAGGTATATTCCAACCTGGCCTCGGCGGCAGAGAGTGGATGGGACTTCTCCAGTCGGTGGTTCGGCGAACAGGGCACGCTGAAGTCCATCCGCACCAAACAAATAGTACCTGTGGATCTGAACAGCATCCTTTGTCTGAACGAGAGATTGATGGCGGAGTTCTATGACCGAGCAGGTACGGTGATGGGGCCAGCGGCTAGATTCATGGAATTGGAAGTATCTGAATACTTGATTCTCCTTCAGGTTTGTCTTCGTTGCCAACAGCTTTCACCACAAACTGCAGTCGACGCAGAACCATTCATGGCCACATTAGACATGATAAATGGTCAGACGACTATCATTAGTTAATGGTGGCTATGTTTATGTAACACTACACAGGCGATGTCACCAAAGCAGCACAGTTCAGGTCTGCCTACCAGGCTAGGCGTGAAGCGATCCGTGATATCTTCTGGAGTGATTCGGCCGGTGTGTGGCTGGATTACGACCTTGAGTCATCCGCCAACAAAAACGTGTTCTACCTGTCGTGCATCACCCCTATGTGGGCGGGGTGCTACGGGGAGGGCGAAGAGGCAGCGATGGTAGAGAAGGCCGTGGTAGAATACCTGAAGGTGAGATGATAACGGGATTTGGGGGCCAATAGGAGATTGCTTCCTCGTACGTTTGGGAACAACAGAGTCTTCAAAAATGTGTCTGCTTGATGAATCGGTTTCTTTATTCAGGTTAATTTATCCACTGAGCAATTGATGAAATGGTCTGCCTGACTGGCGTGGCCGGAGACCTAGCTGGTTATGTTGCTTTTTCAACTTGTTAGATCATGAAGTAATGGATTTTTCAATTTATGAGGGCAGAAGTCGGATACCTCCCACGCTTTCTGTCTTGATCTTTCTAGCTGACCGGCTGTCCTCCATGTTTGCTCGACTGTTGTACCGCTTGCTTCCCTGGTGATTAGTCGACCCAAAGATGACACATTAATTTTCATGGTTTCGCACCAACGAACATCAGCACCATTCTTCATCAGGCTTCTATAACTTTGATCCCACATCCTCCACTAATGTTACATCCTTACTCCATGGGTAATTTTTTCTGGTTTCTAGAAAGAAGGTGTCCTTGACCACCCAGGCGGTGTGCCTACCTCCAAGCAGCCAACAGGGCAGCAGTGGGACTACCCTAACGCATGGCCTCCTCTCCAACATCTCCTTATTGAAGCTCTCGATAACAGCTCCTTGAGCGAAGCTAAACAGCTGGCCTTTGATCTGGCCCAGAAATGGACACTGACGAATTACATTGCTTACGAGCAGACTAACATCATGTTTGAAAAGGTAAAATCACTAACCCAAACTTACTTAATATTCAAAACAATGAACAAACAACAATTACATAAACTTTACAGCTGCAGCATAAACAAAAACAACACAGTAAAAACAAAACATCAAATAAGGGAAACCGACAGGATAAATTTAAAGTAATTGAAAAAGAAATGAACAAAGAAAAATTGGCTGGATTCGAATCCCACTCTAGTAAATCTCTCCTTGTTCACTTTCTATTCACTACAAATTAAACAAAAAACAAACACAAAAACACAATACTAAAAGCAAACAGATAATAGACCGTGGGGTTATGGTTATTTACCAACAAAGCTTCTACCTATGACCAACAAGTATTTCCAGAGTCACACAAGTTAAGATTTCATATCAGATATCGGTACAAGTAAACGTTTGACCATCGATATACCTCAGGGAAATAACGATTCCTGTCTTATTTGTCAAACAACCACATGGAGAACTGACTGCATAATTGTAAGTCATTGAAAAGGAAACAAATAAAGTGAATAATTGTACATTTTGGTCCATGGTGGATATTTTTTTCTTCTGCAGTATGACGTGACGAATCAAGGCATTCCTGGTCATGGCGGCGAGTACGAGGTGCAGGTAGGTTGACTCATTTCATCACAAACTCAAAAGGTTTTGATCCTAAACAAATATTCTAATGACACATCTCTTTCCAAGATCTGACCTGGCTCCTCATTTCATCTTGTGGGCTCATGGTGTATGTTGTGGATGTCATGTCACTGGTAGGTACAGCTGGTGTAGTTAATTTTCCCCATTATGTTTTATCAGGGTAACCTTTTCACATAAAATATGGTCTTCAAAAGGGCCCTCGGATAAAAACAAGCAATACTGCACAATTGAATAAAATGATTAAAATTACAAATGAGAAAAGTATAATAAATTCTCTATGAAAATAATTACACATTCAACGTTAATAATTACAGTGAAATTTCTATACAATAAGTTTTAACTTAAAAAAGCTTTAAGAATTTGAAATGTCAACATTGTTCAACCATGGACTTTAATGAGGCAATGGAGAGGGCTGATCTAGTCTTCATGATTTATTCTTTAAATTGTTCCAAACCATAAAATGGACAATAAAATGGACAAATGCTAGGTGCCTAATGGGAAAAATTTCACACACAAAAAAATAATTGCCAATCAGTCTTTAATTATATGATTGTAAAATATATTCAAATATAATTTAATCATCAAATAAACCCAAGGGAAATGATTTAATTTTAAATCATTGAAAAGTGAACGAAGAAAAATTGACTGGAGCGGGATTGCAAATATCATTTAATTGAAATCACAATATATAAAGTAGGCCTAGGCCTATCCAAAGGCTTGATTTGTATTCTGACAATTAGAACAATCATCACGTGTCATCCACTCCGTCTTTCCAAATCTTTTCTATTCAAAATACTTTCTTCATTGATCACTTCTCTTTTCTCGTTTTCTACCATGATTTCCTATCTTTCAAATCTTTCCCCTTTATAATCCGTTCAATATTTCATAGTAAAATCTCGGCTCGCCATCGCTCTCCGTATAAACCGGCAGTGTGTGCAGAAAAAAAAAAACATATAATGTAGACACATACATTCACACATTGTACGGTCAAGTACATAAACATGTACACTGTACATGTACATTATTAAATACACGCACATTATGTCATCACAAAAACTTTTTACGTAGACATTTGGGTGCGAATATCTCTGTTTTGTAACGTCTAGTTGACAAAGACAGTTCACCAGCAGTTACAGACGAAGTTCATAAGCGATCTCAGATACAAACATGCATGTACAGTGTTGTACAGTGAAATTTCTGAGAAATTTACTGCAAAAATGGGCGCTGTTAAGGATGCAAATCTTACCTTTCCAGTGACAGCCATGCGAGAGAGCGAGTTCGGTTGTCCAGTGTCCGGAAAAGGCATATCACATAGCAATATCAATACGCTATTATTCCCTCAAAATTGTCAACACATGACAACGAATCACTTCAAGCCCAATGTTATTAATTGGAAAATTCTGTAGATTAATTACATTCATATTGGAATGTAAGTGGCGAGTCGAAATGACACTTAATTACAATATAATTGGACTATTTTGTGTGGATGACGTGCCCTCGGGCGGTGATCCGTCTTCCAGAAGTTTCTGGAAGACTTCATTACGGTGTCCTTGAGAAACCACTGATGACACTCAAAACAGTTTACGGAGTTTAAGAAACGGAGGCTCAGGCTCAGGTTCAGACTCAGGCTCCATTTCGTGAATCTATTCTAAAATTAGAGGTATAAAAAGTAGAGGCTTTTGGCGGCAGTTCGGAAGTAAATACATGTATACTCTGGTTTAAAATAATTTTTATAAAACAGAGCTTCAATGAAAAACTACAAATTGTTATTTTCAGCATATCATATGGGAGAGCTGCAGCCTGAGACCGCTCCTCCATTTCGTAAACCCCCTATGACTGAATGGTTCATCAGTGAGATCAGGCATAATTATATTGTAATTTATCAGTCATTGACTTTTGAGTGTATTGTATCCACTGATCTCTAATTACAGGCTTGTAGATACATGTTATTGGTACCTGAGTCATCAGGACATCATTTACCTCCATAATACAGCAAATAATTACACTGGTATTATTTTGCCAACAGGAGGGGTTCGGGTGGAGCAACGGTGTCATCCTGACCCTGCTGGACAAATACGGTGACAGACTGACGTCAGAGGCCGCCATCGCTACCACGCCTTCAAGCACTGGGGCAAAACCACACCCCTTTCTGGGCGTGGTTGCTACAGCCTTGAACCTCATGTTGTTATTGTTCGGTTTACTGTAAAGTATAATTATATCAATTAGTTTTAATTTGTCTACTTGTATTTAAGGCGTTCCTTTCCCCAAACTACGAGTTTGGTAACAAGAAACAAAACAGTCAAATGCTGGATAACATTTTCTGTATTTGTTGATTCTTTATAACCGCAATCAGCTAGGCACACCAGCAAGTTAATTGGGGCACAAGGATGGAACGGTGTCCATGCAACATCACCAGACTTGTGTCATTGGTCATTCTAAAATTATTACAATTTCTTTCTTTTATTGCAGTTCGTGTTACAACCAGAGCGTATTAGCTCTTGTATCTTAGTATCTTGTTAATATGACTGGTCCTTGTACATGTACTGACAAACACACACAGGCAGGATATCAAACTCGGATATGTCAGACCATGCAGAGTGTATAATTACAAAATGTTCCATTTATTTTGTTTTGCCAAATGCACATGCATGTTACATGTATTTTTATTGAAACGAATTGCAACATACCAGCGCTTTCACAACTGAAAACATTCAAACATATCATTTGTTTTACTGAATGATGGATGGTTTCTAGTTTCTTTCACAGAAAAATGACAACTTAATATGGCAATGGTCTTTTGCAAAATGTACTGTGTACATGTAGTATACTGGCTTTAACATGTTTATTGGCAAATTTTTATACCTCTGCCAAATGTGAGTTTACCTGACTGAGTAAGTTTTTTAACACAGGCTCTGGTTTTACAAATTGTCAGGTGTCTTTATTTAATTGATTGATGTATTGGAGTCATCTTATGTTGCAGTAACAATGCACTTTTTTGTGGGGAATTCAAATGTTGAATGTGTTATGCAGTCTACATGCTTAAAAGGCAAAGGAAAGATATTAGTATATAAAACATTCACAAGGGATGTGAGATTGACTAATAAGTTCCGCTTCTGACCATGCTGACTGCTTAATAAACAAAGATAATTGGCTATTAGGGGCATTGCCAACATAGGTCTGGATAGCTCAGTTGGTAAAGCACTGGTATGGTATTCCGGGGGTTGCAGGTTCAAATCTCGCTGAAGTTAATTCTCTTTGTTCACTTTTCAATACCATCATAGTGAAGTATGTTTTTATATTCCATGTACATGTATACAGTTGCAACAAATGTGTCTCTGAACCAGTTTTAAGAATTTTCATCTCGAGATTTAAAGTATGAGGGTAATAAACCATTATCAGCCTTAACAGTGGGCATTCTGGAGGAGAGAAACGATAACTTTGTGGATATAAATGTTTATGATGTGACAGGGATTGTCAAGAATTCTCCGTTCTTATCAATGATCTGATGCTCTATTGTCTTCTGAAACCAGTTGAGAAGGCCAACGTCGTAGATCACACCATCATAATTTTCTCACTATAGCGTCTCGAGGCACCTGTAGCACTCCATGATATAGATAGTTCTGCTCTTCCAAGCAAGGAAGGTCTCATTTTGTGACTTGGAAATGCCAACATACCCCACATCCATAGACGAAGAGACCAGGGACAGCACTTAACCTCTCTGATTAAAGAGAAAGTCCACCTCCTTCCGGGGAAGGTCTACTTGTACTGCTTAGAAATGTCCACATACTCCCCATCGGGACTGTCCTTAGAATAGCCAGGAATCGGGGGAGTGTAGAGAGGTCCCTTCACCTCAAAAGGGAAGAGGCTTTGGTCCACCTCGATGGCCTGCTGGTAGAGCTCTTCCGACTCAGCACGGAGCTCCTCCAGGGCCTTCTCTTGGGTTCTGAGGAGGGACTTGATGAGGTGGGTCTCGCTGATGTGCTCTTGGAATTTGTGGCGGGACCATTCTTTCTGGACGAGAGCTCTCCTTTCTTGTTCCTCGTAACTGATGTCTGGGACTTCACGCTTCCTGAACAGGAAAGAGAAACGGAATCAGTAAAGAGTACCAGGTAATAATGAGCCCTCCCCTAGGACAAGTGCCCCTTCCACTTTAAGAATCAAACTCCGGTTCTGATCGATCATGTGTTAACATTTGCTAATAATCAGTGCATTGGCATTGTAAGGGAACAATCACTACATGTATGTTGATTGGTGCAATACGGTAAGTGCAAGAAAACTCGTGACAAAAATGACATCATTGACAGTATGAGTGGAAAACAAAGCCACAAGTTAAGCTGGGTTAAATGTCAAATTTGTGATTAAAGATTGCTGGAAAATTCTCACTGATCTTCACTTTGATCTCAAACGAGACTGGATTAGCTGCATTGACAGACTAAACTGCATTGTTGTACAAAGTAAAAGATTTGTGTATACAACTAATGAAATACATTGATGTCTTTGGACACTTGAAAGCTTTAAATATTTACCTTTTCTCATCCAGCAAGAGCTTCCGATCAGTCCGGAACTCCTCGATGGGTTTCAGCTCCGGATCTCCCATCTTAAATTGAATCTTCTTCAGACGTTTCATTATCCTCTGTTGCCTCATTATTTCCTGCTTCGGGTCCACACGCTTCTTCTTTTTCGGTGGTTCCGCACTACAAATAAAAATAAAATCAAGTTCTAAAAGTTATTAGATTGCTACTACCTCGGATTGCTATGGCGAGCTTCTTCATTCTGACGTTAAGCAGATTGGTTTGAGACTCTTCATCTCTCTGTGTTACAATATCGTCATCAAATAACCACTAAGGAAACTGACTGGATTCATTGAAAAAAAAAAAAACAAAGGCACAAAATTAATGGAGCAGGATTTGAACCAGTGAACCAGTATTCCAGAATACAATATCAGCACTCTTACCAACTGAGCTATCCACTATGTATCCGGCCCTATGTCGGTGCCGTTGGTGTTTCTAACGAACTTAATGATAATTGACTATTAGAGGCACCAGCAACATTATGAGGCTGGATAGCTCAGTTGGTACAGTATTTCAGAGATCACTGGGTCAAACCCCGCTCCATTAAATTTGTTTCTTTGTTCACTTACAATAGCATTGGTTTACTGTGAATTGTCATGTTGATGGAGCAGGGGGCAAATCCTTTCTCCATTGAAATGCAAGCTTAAACTTCCGACACTATTTTGTGTAGAACTTTCAACCAGAATTTGGAAAATAGTGGCTATCTTCAGGGTCGGCTAAACATGTACGTCACTTCCTGCATATTAAGCACAATGTAAGCACACTCCAGTGCATTGTGTTTCTTTTCACTTCATCTACATTGTCAAGCAGTTCAGTGTCCTGAGGTCACGAAAAAGCCAGGATGTGCGTCCGTGAGAATAAACATGGAAAAGACTTCAGATTTCAGAATTGTTTATAAATATTTAGTCAAATTTACAAGACAAGATTTATTGGAAAAGGCGTACCATAGTTGCTGCGAGACCCTGATGAACAGGCCTCCGTTCATTGTGAAGAATCCCCGAGCAGGTTGAGCGCAGACACAGGAAATTCTAGACAAAGACAAGTACATACAATAATGAATGCTTCAGACCCTAAGTCACACGCCCAACAAGTACTTGCAAAATAAGCGGGGTTAGTGTCTTTTACGGCACTCATATTATTTTCAGTATTTATTTACCTTCTTCTAGTTCTATCTGTTCCAAAATGAGATTTGTTACCTAAAGCAAATTTATTCAGTGGTCTTGTAAACACTAAAATGAACATATTTCAGCAATATTTCAGCGAAAAAAAACCCAGATTCTTACCCAAATAAAGACTGAAAATAATATGGGTGGCGTAATACTAAAAGACACTAATGCCCAATAAGCCTACAATACTAACATGTACTTGTAGTTGTTTAACTTTAAGGCAGATAATTTAATCTTATCCTTTGTTTAAATTTAAATCAATCAGCTGATCAGTGTACTTCAACAATTGTTAGCCTCATCCATACGTTCCAAGGGACAATGCCAAATATACATCAACAGATGGACTTCATTGGTCCATGTACATGCATCCCACACAATTTATACGTACACTGACACGGGGCCGATTTCATGATAAAGCTCTACGATGCGTCGCAACTCGATTTGCGACGCGTCGTAGCTGCGACGCGTCGCATCTATGCGGTGAGTCCATAGAGAAAGGATGCGTCTTAACTGTGCGACGCGTCGTAAGTTTGATGAAATCGGCCCACGGACTCACACAGTGCTTTTATGATAATGCTGCGCCGCGCCTGGACCTTACCGGTTGGCCTACACCACAGACAGTAGTGACGGTAACCATGCATAGGCCTACATCTTAGTTTTTAGGACACTTTTTCCCCATTTAATCTGGACTTCGTCCTACTTTTGTATCATGCTACCTCCACTGGAGTCAAAGCAGTAATGTTTCATCAATTTAACCATTAAAACAGTCTGATATTAGAGGAACTTTACCTTGTGAACTTGGAAATGTTGGCGCAGAAAACGCTGGCCATGGAGGACGCCATCTTGGATTTAACACAGGTGAACGACGGCTGTTTCCTGTTTCCACTGGAACTGTACTGGTTGTACGGTTTTATTATGTTATTTGTAGTCACTGAAACAGTCGTTGTAAATTCCTTGTCAACAAAAATGGCGAAGACGCGATTACTGGTCACTATGTCTGGTTTGAAATGAGTTTTATTGATTAAACTCTGCTTTTCTGGGTTTTAGAGACTAACGTCGTTTAATCTGCAGTTGTCGAAGACTAAGAAAATCGTAGAATTGTACTTTGTTTCAAGTATGGCGAGCAGAAATCCGGACTTGTATCGATGGAAAAGATGGTCGCAGAAAGATTCACCGAGCAGCAACACGTATTTGAATACAAAGGTAAACATACAAAAAAAGCTCAGCGCTCAGCTCAGGTTTGATTCAGCCATAACTTTATAAGCCCAAAAGCTAGCTATCAATCATTTTCTATTTCCTTTACCTTCCCTGGAAAAAATTCCACTGACGGCCATGGCCAAATTGACCTAATTTTTGGATATTTGGCAAGTTCAGAAGGGGGGAATCTATATTGAGGGTTTTTAGGTGTGAGAGGGGGCTCAGTGACTAGGGGGAAAGGTTTAAAAAAGGGGGCAAATTAAAAAAAAAAAAAAAAAAAACGCCCTCTTTACACTTCTTTCTTCTCTCCTACCTCTCTCCTATATCCCTTCCTCATCTACATTATCACTCTTTATTTTCCAACTTTTTTTACCTTGATCTCACTGGGATTCGAACCCGGGCTGTGGAAGAATCAACAATATTATTACAAATGCAATGGATTATCTGAGCACGCCACACGAGCGCTTGCTGCCAGAAGACGGTTAATATGTTCCATTTGAAGTTAAGGTCAAGTAAAATTGGCGGGGGAGTCCCAATATTCAATGGTTGAATCTAAGCTGCGTACCGCAATTCAATTCAGACCTTCCAAAAATGTCCCTATAATAATGCTTTTTTGAAATCCCCACACCTAAACCCTCCCTGAATTTTCCTACCGTTATTACCTCACACTAAACACACCCACCCGCCCCCGCCCCCGCCAAACAATGGTCCCTCCTGAACATCAATATTCAACAGCTCCAGTGCCCTTTGCCCTCTGTCATGCGCACCACACATAAGTTCACAGATAGAAAATGGCTGCCCCCGTTGTGCGCTACTGCTCCGAAGTCTGGGTCCAAAATACCCCGTAAAACTCACTTTCCAGATGTGCTACCCAGCTTTCCACTCCTGAGATTGAAGTTGGTCCTAACTTGTATCCAGTAAGTTAACTTTTAGAGGATATAACTTTTTTTCCGTCATGGCCGTCAGTGGAATTCTTGCCCCTTCCCTAAACCTGCTTAAGTTGCCTAAGACCTTAGGCGTGAAAGGCATAACATTTGAAGAGTCAACGTTGCGTTGGTGTGAACCTCGAATGTGGGAATCTAAATTAGGCTAGGGCCTTATCGCCATTTTACATTTACAAAATTGGAGGGCTGATTAATTGAGAATTGTATGTTACATTATCTTCCTTTTGCTATTTTTATTTTTGATATTGTCTGTTGGTTTGTTTGTTTGTTATGTTAGTTTTGGGGGCTCTTTGTTTTTGTTTTTTAACTCAGTATTTTCCCTTAATGATTAATTATTCTAGAAGAAAAGCCAAGTTCCAGCGACTGATGACATTCAAAACTGGATCAAGGTACGGGAATGTGTATTTTGTTAAATATTTCTGGTTATGAAACCAAGGATTCCTCAATTTACGACCTAGACACTGAGCTTGAAAACCTGATGGATCCTTTTTATGGAAAGATGATGAGAAGAAGATACAGTTGGGAGGAAACCACAGAGTGATATTCTGGGTAAAACCCACAGAATCAGTTATAGTCTGAAAACCCAATCCACTTGTGGACCGAGCCAGACTTGAACCCAATCTGCCAGAGGTGAAAGGCCAGGAACGAACCACTACAACAACCTGACTGCCCAACAGTAGTTTAACAAAACATGTTTTAACAAAATAATTTCACTAAAATCACTGAAACATTTGTAATTGAATCCTCATTTTACAGTATTGTTTGAATTTTTCCCCTTCATTGTAGAAAGTTGAAAATGCATCGGACAGAGCAGCTGAGCTAACCTTTGGTCATGGCAACAGTCACCATGGCGATTTCTCATCAGCCAATGGCTATGGCAGTGCAGCTGCTACATTGGAGGCCTTGCACGACCACAATGAGGCTCACTCTGAGGGTAAGAAGAGAATTCCAACGACGTTTTACGAATTTGATCCTTTGCAAATTATACACCTGTATCAATCGAGTTACTAATTAATGCCAAATTTCTGATTGACAAGCACATGAAGTGCATCATGTAATAAACTTTCCTTGGAGAGTTTCAGCAAATCGACAAATTGACTGGAACAGTATCCGAACCTGCAACCCCCGGCCCGGAATACTGTACCGGCACCCTTCCAAGTGAGCTACCCAGCCCTATATTGGTGGTGACCCAAATAGTCAATTAGCTTTGTTTTCTCAATTTGACATAACAGCTACTTTGGAGGCAAGGGTGATTGCAGCTGCACAGATTTTTACGCTATTAAGTGATACTGTGGAAAATTAAATCGTCACTCACAAGTGACATTAAAACAGTTTTCAATTTGTCTCTAATGAACAATTTTTCCTCAGGAGCTGAAATTTAATTTTATTTTATTTGAAGAGGAGTTAGATTGGTGTGACAAAATAAATTTCATCGCATTAACCCTTGAAATGTAAAGCATGTAACAACAACACAGAACAACAGGTGCTTTTTGTTCCATGTAGCTCAAGATCTGCTCAGTCAGTGGATGGCTCAGAAGTGCAGTACAAATGATGATGATGACGATGATCTGAAGATGTTTGAGGAAGATGATGATGTCAGGGATTACGCAGCTTCTAAGAAGGCGAGCAAGTCAGACCTGAAGAGTCATTGGGATGACATGCTTGCAGAGAATGATCCCATAGCTGCCCAGCCTCACAACAAGATATCCTCAGAAGGTAACGCAATCCACCTGTTCGTCAATTAAAACATTTATATTTCATCTGTATCCTTAGTTCAAACCCAGGTTAATAATGACGCATCAATACCTTCTGGGTGGATTAAGACTTGAAGTAGATTTTCATATGGAAAAGACTTTCTGAAGCTAATTGGGGTCCTAAGTCTCTGAGCAAATTTTGCTGGCATTGAGGTTTAACCATTTTCTAGCCACGCCGGTCGGCACTGGTCGGGGACATCTGGCCCTCAGCCTTCCTGACCGGCTCTCAAGATAAAGAATCAAGTGACAACATGAATGTTGCGTATTTTCACTGAGAGTACAAGTAAGATTTTCAGCAGTGCTGTGAGACTCGAGTCTGGTCTTGGTCTCGAGACTGGACTCGAGACCGATTTTGCCGGTCTTGGTCTCGGACTCGGACTCGGAGGTTCATGACTTGGACTAGGTCTCGGACTCGGGCTCTGTGACTCGATGAATCGGGGCCGAGTCCGGCTCGAGACTGGCAAATTTGACCAGTTTTGAGTGTGCCAAATTGTTGCCAATGTTTTCGTCTTTTAGCCACCTTTTGCACGAGACGGTTTTGCTATCAGAATTTATCTATCTTCAGACAAAGGGACACAATCATGGTTTCCAATCTAGTTGATGTTATTGTCCAATGTATCACCGCCAGAATGTACATGACTGTCATCTAGAAAACTCCTTGATTGGTTCTCTCTATCAGCTACAGCCCTTCAGCATTAGACACATCAGCATCCCATAATTATCTAGTCCCATTAGTTTTCTCTCATTTGTAAATTTGTTGTCGGACAGAGTTCTTTCAGGAGATAGAATCCCGCGATGACCATCAGGCAGTGCAGAACATCCTGGAGAGTCTGATGAAGAAGGACGTCATCGAGACGACAGTCAAGAAGAATCTGAACGCTGGGGCGGATAAAACGAAGAAGCGTGACCCTCGGGTAACTATGGCAGCAAGACAGCAAAAGGTTAGAAGAGGTTTCATGTTGATTTATTCGTAGAGGAGATAGAATAATGCAAACAAATTATTGCCCTTCAACGACGTAAATAAGCACTTCACTAAGTGCCTTTTGAGTACACATGAAAAAATCATGGGCTTGCTCAGGTGGGATTCGAACCCACGACTTCCTGCTTACCAGTGCAGATGCCATACCCGCTAGGAAGGAGGTCATTGATTCGAATCCCACCTGAGCCAGCGCATGATTTTTTCATATCTGTGCTCAAAAGGCACTTAGTCAAGTGCTTATTGACGTCGTTGAAGTGCAGTAATTTGTTTGCCTGTCTTATGTTTTTAGCAAATTGTGTTCTCGGAGCAATTATTCGATTTCAAGGAAAGTTGTAAATAGAGAGAGTACCGATTAAGTTTCGAAAGTAGTAAGAATTTGAGAGTGATTGAAACGTTTTTCTAGGTGAAGGAGAATCGGGAGAAGAGACAGCAGACGAGGGAGGCGCATCTCCGTCAGCAGAGAATGACTAAAGAGACTCAGTCTCAAGCACACCAGATGGTCGTCAAGGAGGAGCGCAATAAGGCACTGCAGAGGCAGAGAGAGGAGGCTCTGATCCAGCAGGAGATGGCCAGGCTCAGGAAGGAGATGCAGGAGCAGAGGAGGCTGGAGGATGAGGCCAAGACAAGGTGAGGTTAAATCATGAGGAGTAAGAGGAGAGGTTGTAGCTTGGGTTGTGAGGTTTGAAGTGAGGTGTAGACAAAGTTTGGAGATAAGGCCTGGACAAGGTGAGGTTACCCCATTGGGAGTAGTAGGAGAGGTTTGAATGTGAAGTGTAGGGGAAGCCTGAGGATGAGGCTAAGACAAGGTGAGGTTACACTATGAGGAGTAACAAGAGAAGTTTTAACTGAGGCTATGAGGTTTGAAACTAGGTTTATAGGTTAACTAGGAGATAAGGCCAGAGCAAGGTGAGGCATCACCATGAATAGCAGGAAAGGTTGTGGCTGAGGTCTCGAGGTTTAATGTGAGGCATGAGGCTTTAATAGTGGTAGTTTGGAGATAAGGCCTGGGCAAGGTGAGGTTATCTCATGATGTGTAAGAGTAGAGGTTGTAGCTTGGGTCTGTGAGGTTCAATGCAAGGTTTATAGAGGAAGGTTGGAGATAAGGATAGGGCAAGGTGAGGTTACTCCATTAGGAGTAACAGCTGAGGTTGATACTTGGGCAGCAAGGATTGAATGTGAGGTGTAAATTAAACCTGATGATGAGGTCATGGCAATTTGAGGTCACACCACTGTGCATTATCCAAGTACACCTCAGCTAATATCATGAAGTAATGTGCATTGATGAGGTGTGTAAAATATACTTGTGAGGCTTGTACTCCAATCATGAGAATGTATGCATGATCACGTGAGGCTCAAAATGTAAAGAGGTTCCTCCAGTCCTACATTCTGTGCAAACTTGTAATAATTACTTCCAAACCAAAAATTTACCTAGGGAGAGGGATCAAGAAATGAAGAAGAAGGAGTTGCTGAGGAATGAGGAGGAGAAGAGACGACAAGAGGAGCTCCAGAAGAGGCTTGATGCAGAGTCCCTCGTCGAGGAAGAGAGGAAAGAGATGAGGCAGAAGCTTGAGGAGGCTCGTGCAATCAAGGCGAGCGAGGACCTGAAGGTTCGTGCACAATATAGGGTCAGTAAGCAGCACCTAGGTTGATTTCACAAAGCCCTTCCATTGATCATAACAATAAGTTTGGAAGGATAACCCATCGTGTCCTACGTAGGGCTGCAATGCATCATAGGTCCTACGATTGATAGTATTAAAGTTACGATGAGTTTGGTGAAATCGACCCCTGTCACACTAGTCACGTCATTCTGTGTGAGCTTCCCAATCAAGTAGATCATTAAGGATGTTTGCAGAAGTGTTATACGTATCACAGGTTGATGAATGCTCATCACCTACCTGTCCTTTTTCCTGCTTGTAAACCATATAAAATTTCTGAATTATCATTTTCAGAGCTTGCAGCGGCATTTTCATGCCTGGTACCATTTGGTCCTTAGCAATCGGCTTGCTATAGGCAAGGCCCGGGCCGTGGCTGATTGGAGGAGCTTACTCCGTGCCTGGAATGCCTGGCGAGCCTACGTTAGAGCCAGCAGAGCTGAACGGGAGACAAGAGAAATTGAAGAAAACTTCAAGGATCTGCACAGGTAAAAAAACCTCAAGACCTGCTCTTGGTATCGATTCTGCCCGAGCTGCTTTTTCTTATCATCTGGTGATTCTCACATGAAGTTGTGCTTTGCAGACTTTACTTCATTTTGTAATACTGCAAACTGTTGACCCTTGAAAAGATATGTTAATATTCTGGTTACTTGTTGCTACCATATGTGAAACATAACAGTGCAAAGCCACATGGTGAATGTTTAAGCACACTGCTTAATAATTTTGTCGGGCTTCAAAAAATGTGTTTCCAGTGGTTACTCATACTGTAGTCATTTGCTTTCCAATGTTGCCCAACTCGATGGCTACATTTTGTCCATTTTTCCTTAACCATCTTCTAATTATCAAAGGCTGCATCTGGATCTGTTGTCTAAAGCTAGGTCTAGGTCTTTGCTCCATTGGAAATACGAAGACAATAGACCTAGCCGTTACTCTGGAAGCCTGTTTCGGACACATCCTTAGCCTTCAACAACCAGAGCAAAATGGCTGCCCGAGAATTGTTGTGTATACCATATTAAAAGTCTTTTCCACCTTTTTACCTAGTTGCGGAGAATGGATACATCTACCCTTGATTCTTGTGTTCTTGCACTCATCATGTTTCATTATGTCTCACGACTGATCCTTTTTTTCTGATTCCAGGAAGAAGCAGCTTGCTGAAGGTCATCACCATCACAAACTCCTGAGGAAGTATTTCTCAGTCTGGTGCCTGTGGCTGCGTAATGAACACCACAGTAAGGAAATGGAGCAGCAACAGAACCAGACCAAATCCAAGATGACCGCCTTCCTGGAGGCGGCTGCTTCAGGAAAACTCTGGACCAATAGGAGTGAAGATGAGGAAGCTGATGGGCCAAAGCCCAACAGTGCGAAGAAGAGGAGCTCTGATAGGCCGGATTCTGTGGCAGAGAAATTGGTATATTACTGAAAAATGACCGTACATTGAATTGTATTATCTAAACTAAACTAAAATAGATGATTTAGCACAGTGTGTTTGTGACATTCATATTCATGTGCTTTTGTAGGAATTGTCGGTCTTTGTCGGCCATCTAATCCCTATCCTACTAATCTTTCCTGATCCAAATAGATCCTGAGCTAATCTTTCTTCCATTGGATGATCAGTTTAGTCATCCACATGGACCCTGATGAGCTAATCCTTATCCTACTAATCTTTCCTGTTCCAAATAGATCCTGAGCTAATCTTTCCTCCGTTGGATGATCTGTTTAGTCATCCACATGGACCTTGAGCTAATCCCATTCCTAATCTTTCCTTTACAGGATGGCACATTCACTTATTCACATGGACTCCTAGGACCTGTTTGTTTCATGCACAAGATCACGGATCCTACTGATCCGGATCACATTTTAGCGTACCCTGCATGGATCGTGGATCTGCAAGATCCGGATATCGTGCATGAAAAAAACAGGCCCCTAGCCAATCCTTATCCTGTCAATGTTTTCTCCATAGATGACATGTTCAGTCAATCACTTGGACCCTGAGCTAATCCTAATCCTAATCTTTCCTTCACAGGATGACATGTTCGGCCAATCACATGGACCTCAACCTAATCTCAATCCTACCCCGGACTCTGCCTGTAGCGACACCTCAAGCCAGCCTGACACTCCCAAGAGTAGACCGCACAGTGGCCGGTCAGCCGGCCCAACTAGACCCAAGTACGCTTGGCAGGTGATGCGTAAACATACTGATCTCCCTATTGAAGATCTGCTAGCAGCTGGTGATGATGATGGTTACACAGACGATAGAATCCAGCAGCAGAATCGTAACCAGAGTAATGCTGCTGAGAAAGGTAGATTACACTCAAGGAAGACTCTCTGCTGTTCAGTGTCCAGATTTATCAATATCAAAATCGAGTTTCATATAGTGTGAAAAAAAAATCAGAAAGAAACAAAAAGAAAATATTACACTTAGGAGGGCCTGACATTTCGAATTAACAATATTAAACATTAGGCCCTCCTACCTCTGAGCAGGTTGATTTAATTTCACATCATTATTTTGGTTGATGAGTATTTTGCAGCAGTCTTTGTTTTACTTATGTTGAAGGGAAAATTTTCTAAAAGGACTTCCATGAAATATCTTTAGAGATCAAAATTGATGCGTCACCGTCCAGAAAAAAAAAAAAAGGTTGTCGTTAAATTGGATTTTTTTAGCAGAGCTGAAAGAAAATGAACATATTGAACCGAGATGAGAACTCTAGTTTCTGTTTTATTGCATCAGTGTTTGATCATTGAGCCGTCTTAATAGTGTATGACAAGGGCCCCAAAATCTCAAACCTGTATTCAGTGGTTTGGTATGAGGAAGAATTCAAGTTTAGCTGAATTACGTTTCATTTCAGGTTCTGCAACGTCCGCTGTCCCCACCAAGAAAACCATCAACTACAAGGCCAATACCTTTGAGCACCGCTACGCTGCACAGCAACGCATACTGCACGAACAGCAGCAGCAACTACGAGAGCAGAAACGGCTGATTGAGGACCTCCAGACAGCACAGCGACAGCAGCAACTGCGGATGCAGCTGGGAGGAGGAGGAGGAGGAGCTGCAGGTATCGAACCTGATGCTGCTGCTGCTGCTGCTGATGTGCTTGATTCTGAAGGTTCAACTGATGGTGCGATGGATAGTGGCAGGTATAGAAGCCTGTGTCTTGAGAATCATTCAGGGGCGGATCCAGCCCCCTTTCTTCCTGAAAAAAGAAAAGAAAAAAAAGAAAGAGGAAAAAAACATTATTTAGGGAGGGAGAAAGACTCCAAAAGAGAAGAAAAAGAGGGGGGAGACAAAATTAGCTAGCTTTGATCGCCCCGAAATGCATCCATCGCTATTGAATTGATGCATTTTATTTCCACTTCCCCCTACCCCCTTTGAAAATCCTGGATCCGCTCCTGTCCTTGCATCTTCAGGGCTTGTTCACCGTTGTGTAGGGCTTTTCTGTAATTATGTCCAGCGACAATTTAAAAAAGTACGTCCGTTGCTTCATTCGTCAGTCGGTCCTTCAGTCCGTCAAATCGTCCGTTTCCTCATTGATTTGCTCATTTGACTAGTGGATTAATTTTTTTTTTAATTTTTATTGTTACTGTTTTCTAGATCGCAGCCTGACTCGTGTATGGCGCCCTCTACAGTCCGGTCTGATCACAGTGAATCCAGTATCAGTAGTGTTTCCAGTCACAGCAAGGACCAAGCTAGGCCACAGCTTCTTAAAGGTACAAAAAGAATGACGGGGTGGGTCTGGAATTTATGAGGAAAGATCCTTGTGCTTCTGCTGCATTTTAATTTTATTTATATGCAGAGAAAACATATGAAACTTTAACTATTTACCTGAAATTTGCTCTTTGTCATATGTACCACTCGTCTACCTTCCTCGATGATGGGCTAACTTTCAATCATTTTCCTCAAATCAGTCGTTACTGTTAGACAAGGAAATTGCAATGGGAGACTTTGGAGAACCGGTCTTCAAGTCAACAGCGCACACGATTGTGAGCATGCGCGCGTTGTTTTGCACGCGTGTGTGTGTGTGTGCGCTGTTGATTAGAAGGCCAGTTCTCCAAAGTCTCCCATTATGTTATGCGTTTCGATCCTAACAGGATCTTCCTCAAAGGCTTTACATGTAATACTATTTGGGCGTCATTTCATTTCCTCTTGGGGTTGTCATTTGCATATTCAGGTTTTAGTCATTTATGTATTGTGTTTGATGGTGTATGTATGTTTGATGTTGCAGGTATGAAAGAGAGGGAAGCTATTAGGCTGAAGATGAAAGCTGAACGGGAAGAGAGACAGCGAAAGAAAGAACAAGAAAAACTGGTACTTATCAGAAATAATTAACAGATTTGTCAATATGTATCACCAATGCAATCAGGGGAGTCAGGTTGGAGGAGTGGTTTATTCACCTCTGGCGGCTCAGATTCGAGTCCAGCTCGGCCCACAATTAGATCTTGGTCGATTTCACAAGGCCCTACGATTGATGGTAACTCGAGATACAAAGGATAACCCATCGTATCCCACGACTTCTACGTAGGGCTGCAATGCATCAAAAGTCCTACGATTGATAGTAAGTTGCGATGAGTTTGGTGAAATCAACCCCCGGTTGTTTATCAATGCCTGATTCCGTGGGTTTTACCCTGGGTGTTGTTCTGGGGTTTTCCTCATATCTGAAAAAAACCGGTATCTTCTTCTCATCGTCATAAAGGTTTTATCAGGCTTCGAGCTATAGTGCTTTGTTGCTTATGACGAATATTTGCATTCATTACAAGGAATAGGAAAATAGAAATGAAGCACTAACATTATTCTGTTTATTGTTGATTTGTTTTCTTGTTCCAGGCTGAGATCAGAGCCAAGGAGGAGAAACAGAGAGAGGAAGAGGAAGCAGAGAAGAAAGCCAAGATTGAGAAGAGACGAGAAGAAAAGAGACTTGCTAAGCAGGTATGGATTGATAGCAATGGTTTGAGGGGTTTGATGCTTAGGAACAGGAGACCTGCTAAGCAGGTCAGGATGGATAACAATGGTTTGAGGGGTTTGATGCTTAGGCATAGGAGACTTGCTAAGCAGGTGTGGATGGATAACAATGGTTTGAGGGGTTTGATGCTTAGGCACAGGAGACTTGCTAAGCAGGTGTGGATAGATAACAATAGTTTGAGGAGTTTGATGCTTAGGCACAGGAGACTTGCTAAGCAGGTGGGATAGATAACAATGGTTTGAGGGGTTTGATGCTTAGGCATAGGAGACTTGCTAAGCAGGTGGGGTGGATAACAATGGTTTGAGGGGTTTGATGCTTAGGCACAGGAGACTTGCTAAGCAGGTATGGATAGATAACAATGGTTTGAGGGGTTTGATGCTTAGGTGCAAGTGTAGAGGGGTAAGGTATAGAAGAGACTCGCTAAGCAGGTGGGGATTGATAGCAATGGTTTGATAGGTTTAGAGCTTAGGCACAGGAGACTTGCTAAGCAGGTGGGGATGGATAACAATTGTTTGAGGAGTTTGATGCTTAGGCACAGGAGACTTGCTAAGCAGGTGGGGATGGATAACAATGGTTTGAGGGGTTTGATGCTTAGGCACTGGTGACTTGCTAAGCAGGTGTGGATGGATAACAATGGTTTGAGGGGTTTGATGCTTAGGCACAGGAGACTTGCTAAGCAGGTGTGGATAGATAACAATAGTTTGAGGAGTTTGATGCTTAGGCACAGGTGGGGAGGAGAGGGGTAAGATATAGAAGAAACTCGCTAAACAGGTTTGGATTAATAACAATGGTTTGAGGTGTTTGATGCATCAATTTCATTTTTAGCTTAATTTTGAAACTGTTCTCATTGTTTTTTATCTATGAACTAGAGAGAGGTAGAGAAAAAGCAACGTCTTGAACACCTGCAGCAACAGACAAGCAGAGCTGATGACCATTACAGACGGACTCTGATGTCCCACAAGGGACTCAATCCTTGGATGAGATTAGTCAAAACAGCCAGGCAAAACATGCAGGTAATATATAACGATGGTCAAACCAGGTGATTGGAGAGATTGGTTGATCAAAGGTTGTCTCAGAATGGAGCTTGGATTAAATCAGATTGGATTAGATTAATTGATAGGATTAGTGAATAGGATTGGTGATTGGAGAGATTGGTTCATCAAATGTTGTCTCAGAATGGAGCTCGTATTAAATCAGATTGGATTAGATTAATTGATAGGATTAGTGAATAGGATTGCTGATTGGAGTGATTGCTTGATCAAATGTTCTCATCGTTCTCAGAAGGGGGCATATAGGTGGCAAATGTGTTAGGCACTCGCCTCTCACCAATGAGGCCCGGGTTCGATCCCGGCTTTGGTCATATTTGAGTAGAGTTGTGCGTTGCATCCTTTCCTATGCTTAAAGGGTTTTTCTCCGGTTTTCATCCCTCCAAAAAAATCAAACACATTCGATCTCAGGCTGTGCTCCTTGATCATGTATGGGTTGATGTGGCTGGCTGCCAAAGGGGGCCCAAGAAAGCCTGCTACTCGATCACATGTAAGCACCATCCTTCATAATTCAGCACTCCAGCTGCCAATAAGGATGATTAGCCTCCGAAATTATTATTATTATTATTATTATTCACAGAGCCACTCAACATTTTGCTCTCACTTACTGATATCTTAACAGGTCGCCGAAGATCACCACAGTAACCTGCTGCTAAGGAAATGTCTGTTGCCGTGGAAACAGTACACAGATGAGGTTTTACAGGAGAAGCTTGCTATGGCTAATCGGCTTTGTGAGGTCATCGTTGTCAGGCGAGCATTTCAGTGTTGGAGAAGGGTGAGTTCCTACAGGTTGTACATTTTAAAAAGATGTGAGATTCATACAGTGGAATGCCGCTATAACGAACACCGCTATACCGAACATTTGGCTATAAAAGCGCCCCTTTTATTACTGTGGTCCTCATTTCCCGACGGACCCATATTTTGGGCTCCAACCGAAAAAAAACAAACTTTTTTTTTGGCCGCTGACCCTGTCCAGAATTACATAATATAAATTCAAGAAAAAAAAAATTTAATGAGGAATTTCTGGAGACAAATTTTGCCAATTTGCCATCATTTTTATACTTTTTATCACAGAAATAATAAAAAAAAATATTCAAACAAGACTACAGTAAATACAATGAACATTTCTCATCATTTTCTGGAGGTTTTTGTGTATTCAGCCAGATTTTTTTTCCACCAAAACTTTTTTTTTTCGACCGACCAACCGACACTCCGTCAAGGTGAAAAAGAAATAACAACCACAGTAATAAAAAGGGGCGCCCTAATGAACATCATCCTTGCCGTGGCTCCTATTTTCTGTGTGCAATGTATAGGCCTGCTGAGCATCGTTGACTATAACGAACAACCACTATAACATACAATTTCTGTGCATCCAAGCATGTTCGTTATAGTGACGTTCCACTGTAACTGTTTCAGGTTTTGTGTTGGCAACACTTTGGCAAAACGACAAACATCTTGATGTGTTTTTGGTGTTGGTTTTGTTGTAGTACGGTCATCTTCAGTCCATCCAGCTGCAGAAAGCTCGACGGCACTATGCCTACACCTTGAAGGGGAAGGTGCTTCAGGCTTGGCAGCAGTATACCACGAATGAGAAGCTCAGGATGTGGAGGAATGAGGAGGCTGCAGAGGAACACAATGAGAGGTAAGCAGGGTTGACCTATTAAAAGTACCTGTGGGGGTTTGTCTAGATCTCTGTTACACCTGCAGGGGTTGACCTAAAGCACCTTATCTAGATCTCTGTAGCACCTGCAGGCAATTACTCAGACAGCTAAGCTGGGTTGACCTAAGCACATGTAAGGGATCTGTCTAGATCTCTGTAGCATCTGAAGGCAAATACTTAGACAGCTAAGCTGGGTTGACCTAAAGGCACCTGTAGATCAGTATATTTCTGTAGCACCTGTAGGCAATTACTCAGACAGCTAAGCTGGGTTGACCTTTAGGCACCTGTAGATCAGTATGTTTCTGTAGCACCTGTAGGCAATTATATAGACAGCTATGCTATGCTAACCCGTAAGACACACGTAGAGGCTAATTGTGGATCATTAGATCCCTGGTACACCTGCAGGGAATCACTTAGATGGCTAATGGCTATTTTAGCTGGTTGGCCTAAGGCTAATGGCTACTCTCTGTGCTTCAATGAGGCATAACCCTGCCATTTTATTTTGTTATCCTCTCTATGAGAGAACCTACTGGTAGGACTCGCCCGGTAGGGGGGCCACATGACATGTGGTTGCATCAGATGGATCGTTATTTTGCTGAGATGGGGATGGGTCGCGTGGCTGCCTGGGGGATGGCCATCAGAATACCGAAGGTAGATGCGGCAACACGCTGCCACGGCGCATGCTCCCACTGATTGATTCGTTGAACCTCTCTCTTTATCTCTAGACTCAAACAAAACTCCTTTATTTATTTATTGATTTATTTTTGTTTACCCAGGCGCATCATGAAGACATCATTCCTAGTCTGGAGGCAGTACCCTAAGATGTTGAAAGCTGAACGTCTCCGAGAGAAACGACTACAGGACATGAGGAAGAAAGTGGCTTCAATTCTGCCGGACTTTGGTGACTGAGGAGTCCACTTGTGATGTCTGATGTTGCAATAGTTTACAAACATTTCAACCTTGTTTTTCTTAGTGATTCAAATTAAGGGCTCGAATATTAGCTGTTTGATAATTTGAGGACATTGGTCGATTCAATAATTTAGTGAACTTTTTTTCGGGCATGAAAGCTAGCATTTCGCTGAATTCATTTCACCAACCATTCCACCAACCATTTCCCAGTGGACGTCAATATAATGGCCAATTTGATTATACAGTATCAGGCATCCTAGCTGATCTGAACACACGTACATGGCGTAGTGCAAAAGTTTTAGCCAGCAGCCAATTTCACGAAACTTTCCGCAGTTGCGTAAGTCCACTTACGCCACAAAATTTAGGAAACTGCGGAAAGTTTCGTGAAATCGGCTGCAGGACAAACAAGACTCGCCCTTGTCCCATTGTGTGTTGATTTGTGTGCGGCTTTTTGATTATTTCCTATCAGGGGATTTTTTTTCTTGTCATATAATTATGTTTTAGGCTTTTCATAGCAATGGCTCTGCCAACACAAGGGGGCAGTCTCTCAACTTTCTTCTCTGATTCTTAGGATTCGTTGGTTGTTGGTTTGAGGCTTTGTAGCACTGAAACTGGATAGGTCGTGGGTGCAGTGATTAGACGGCTAGCCGTGAAGTCACCAGCGGCCATGTTAGGATATTCAACACAATACTCATTGCACTGCATGACTGCACAGCAAGCAGCGCAGCAATTCATTGTATACGCCGGCCACCGCGCCTGCTAATGTATTGAATATCCCAATATGGCAGCACGGATGCTTCACGTGCAGAGCCACACGACCTATCCAGTTTGTATAGACCAGTGCTTTGTAGCCACTCCTGCGGAAGTTCCTCTGTTTGGTCTTCTTGTATTAAGCTGATTGGATAACTGCATCAGATGTGACCATCAGAAAATGCAAATACAGTATACGTGTGGCCAATCAGATCGTAGCAGTTAATGAGTGGACTGTGATTGGCAGAAGTACAGTTCTTGGCATGACACCTGGGTGATTTCACGAAGCCATGCGATCGATCGTAACTCAAAGGCCTTAATATGTCCTCTTCATTCTTGATTCCTCCTCGGGTAACTGATGATTTTGATCGTTACGATCTTTGAGGTAATTTTGCATAATGTGCCTTTAACTACCTGCAAAGTCTCGTAATAAAAATGGTGTATTTTTCTGTTCCTGTACAATTATTTATTGTGACTCTATTAAAAATAACTTCACTGGAAACTGGAATGTTTGCTTTCAAATGTTTATTTTAGTAAATATTGTCTTCTATTCTCAGTGTTTGGAAATTGTCCTAAATAACTAACAGATATAACCTACTATTGTCTTTCACATTATTTTGATGAAGTAAGCTGTCGGTGAAAATTACACGCATGTGTGTTTATGGTTTTCTGATGTCACAATACAAGGTGCTGTGACGTCAATGGTAACTCATGAATATTCATTTTGAAGATTTGATGGAGTGAGCCTGGGTTGTAATAAATTATAACTTCCAAGTCTTCCACTCAAGTTACATATAATTCCTCTATAAATGTGTCAGGATTCTTCGTTGTTGAGATGAATCTTTCATAGTGCAGAATATGGGATAGTCAAGCTCATTTTGTCCACAGATAAACCCATTCAAAAACTTGGAAGATGGAAGCTACAAAATGTTTACAACCAGCCAAGATGCTCAGCTGACCAATGGATTACTAACGCAAATTATATTATTTGCTTTTTTATGATTATGTATTTGTTAGTTAATTTTGCTTAGCACTCTAGCTCCAGCAACATTGTCTGCAAACCGAATCCGATGAACTTGAAGCTTTTTATGAAAGAGATACACAGATATCTTATAAAAGTAAACACACGATTCATGTAAATCTTAGGTATGAAATAAAATGTCGATTTGAAGTTTCTAGGTCAGTCAGGTCGTATATACTGCAGTCCTCTATGTTGCTCCCTGATGGATCTTAAGCCTCCAGTTTGCGCTTCTTCATGGCCGCCAAGAGAGCCTTGATGCGGAGACTATCCTTTTCTGCAAAATATGAATCGATACAATACAACAATCATGTATCACGCTGCCGTCATGTGACCAGCTGCTGTACTTATGTGCAAATATGCCCGGTCTAGGCCTAATCCTAAATCCTTTTTACGCACTTTGGATAAAATTGTGATGAACATTCTTAATTTCATGCTCAATTTTACTGTATTTGTTTGCTTATTTGTTTATTTGTGTTTTGTTCGGGAGCTTGAATGTATGTTTTTCCATTCTCATTTGCGTAATTCTTTCCTAATACGGACAATTTACAATAGTGCGCCACCAAGAGTTTGCAAAGCTTTGGCCAATCACAATGTGATTGACCAACACGTTGTAAACCGTTTTTGGAGGCGCGCTTTTGTGATTCGGCACCCGCATTGGAGTTAATTTTTCCACACCACTGTGGGAGTAAAACCACTGCCAGACGAGAGTGCTGGCTCAGAGGGTTTTAATATTCAACTCTTCATCTTGAAGACAGCTTACCTTCCTTGGGCTTAGGGAGCCAGACATCGGGTACCCAGCTGGGTGGTTCGCCCCAGGACTCTGGCCATTCCCACTCGCTCAGATCGTAGGATGATGACCAGGAATCCTTCCACTCCCAGTCAGAGAAAGAGAAGGAAGATGAGATCCCAGAGCCCTCGGATTCTTCAGACTCGGCTGGAGGTGGGGGTGGTGGTGGCATCTCCTGACGCTTCTTCTGAGCATCTAGGCAAAACATCAAGCACCAATACACGGTTATGCTTCATAATGGAAAGAATGTCATCACCTACCCACGTAACACGACGAAATTAGCCTACGATTCCTTGTAACTAATTGCACCAATTCAGATATCTTTGAAAAGTTTGAATATTACATCCATCAACGCTCCTGGCCAAAGCGAGTGGTTTTGACATGATTTTGTTCCTATTATAAAGACGTGCCTTTTGCTTTGAGGCAATTTTGTAATTTGCAGCTATAGGCTTCGGCCTAGGCCTAAATAAGGTTACACCAAGTGATCCAATATCGCAGGAGGTGTTTGATATCCTGTAATACATATTCTTCAGCTGTAGTATGGCCAAGTCTACGTACACGGTCGTCATCAGTTATTGGTTGTTGCACGTGAGTACGTGTATTAAATGACCACTACGTCTGGGCTCTAATTGAAATGACCACATGGAGCCTCTGGGTGGCAGCAGACACGTACCAAATTTCTTTTTGAAGTTTAAAAGCTTGCAATTCTCAAATTCCCGTTGTGAATCAATGTTGTGCAGGGTCATGTCATCAGTGTTGGCTGTCACCTTTTGCATTTTTCGCCCCAGTCTGACGTTTTCTCGTTTTATACATTTTTTAATCTGTTCATTTGCCTAGTGAACTTACCAGCCAGGTGACGTTTGAGGGCGCTTTTCTTCATGGCACGCAGTCTGTCGGCTGGCTTTTTTTTGCCATCTGATTATTTAAAAGATTTAGAAAGAATAAAAAGATCCATGAACTAACTTTCGTTTTTGAACATGGTATATCACTCAATGCAGTATCCAACGCTTACTGGTTTAAATTTTCACCACAATAGCCATGTCTAAATGACGCTATGGGCCTTTACGAAATGAGGCTTGAGGCTAGGCTTGAGGTTTATTTTGCTACTGCCATTTTGCTTTCCTAAATGAAATGGAGGGCTTGAGATACATGGCGAAACTGGAGCCTTTCTTCGGCTTCGTTATGTGGTCCTCAAATGGCGGTAGTGAAATAAGTCCCAATTAGCCTTATCTCAAGTCTGGTTTCGTAAAGGCCCTAGGATCATCGTCTTCCAACTTTACACCTACCCTCTTTCTCGGGCTTAGGGAGCCAGACATCGGGTACCCAGCTGGGTGGCTCGCCCCAGGACTCTGGCCATTCCCACTCGCTCAGATCGTAGGATGATGACCAGGAATCCTTCCACTCCAAGTCGGAGAAAGAGAAGGAGGATGAGATCCCAGAGCCCTCGGATTCTTCAGATTCGGCTGGAGGTGGAGGTGGTGGTGGCATCTCCTGACGCTTCTTCTGAGCATCTAGGCAAAACATCAAACACCAATACACGTTCAATGACATGCTGCCCATTTATAAGCTACGTAACGTGGTGATCCGTTGTAGCCTTGCACCAATTCAAATATGTATTGTTTTAAATATTGTTTCAGTCGGAGGCTCAGGCTCGAGCTCCAGCTCTGACATCCATGTGCTGAAATTGTAGCCTGGGGGGGGGGGGGGGGGGGGGTGGTCACTGAAGCTGAAGCTTCTACATCCGAACCGCAGCCAAAAGATTCTATTTTGATACCCGTTATTGTAGAATGGATTCACAAAATGGAGCCTGAGACTAAGCCTGAGCCTCCGTTTTGTAAATGCCCACAATTAACATACATAATTAGTCTGGGCTTTAATTGTGATGGCTACATGCAACCTCTTGGTGGCAGCAAACATCCATCCAATTCAACTTCTCTTTGAAGAATTACACCAGGGGGTCTATAATACACGGGTTTGCGCATGCGTGATAGTGCCTCGTTTTGAAGTCGCGATCAAAACCGCCGAAGTGTAAACACGTGTATTGTCTTCGACAATGGACGGGTTGAATACACTTCGAAAAGTGCGCATGCGTGGAAGTGCCTCGTTTTGAAGTTGCGATCAAAATCTAAGATGGCCGCCATGGTGTAAACACTGCGCGTTAGTGGTAGCCTTGTTGCCATCTTGTGATTGGTCCGTGCAGCGATGCGTAGTCGTGCAGTCAATGTACATACACATAGGCAGTGGCTAGTGCGTAGTCGTTGCCGTACAGCCTCGATTCATGTACAAGTACAGTGCATCCGCATTGTACGCGTACGGGGTACGTGTGGCTGACGTGAGACTTGAAATTTTAATCTGAATTCCGAATTTTTTTTCAGATTTTATACTCAGAATTTCAGGTTTGCTCTGCACGGAAGTATAAGAAAAAGGTCTTTTAAATTTGAGCTTATTTCTCGGTGTTTTCAACTTCAGATTTTGTTTTGTTTGGCCACTCACATCCCCGACGTACGTGCGTGCGGTACTTGTATTTATCACACGAGTCACGCAGTGTATAGCATGCAGTGCATGCAGTGTGTAGCACACACGGATGGACCAATCACAAGATGGCAACAAGGCTACCGCTAACGCGCAGTGTGTAAACCGGTGTATGTGCAGACTCCTGCGTCAAGAATCAATATGCAGGGTCAGTACTGATTTTTGTGGTTGATCGCCCCTTTCTGATGTTTTCATTTTGTTTGTCTTGTTCATATGGGATAAACTTACCAGCCAGGTGACGCTTGAGGGCACCTTTCTTCATGGCACGCAGTCTGCCGGCTGGCTTTTTCTTGCCATCTGATCATTTAAAAGAATTGAAAAAGGTCCGTGAACTAACTTTCAGTATCCAACTGTTGGCACGATACCTTCACAACAATCTAGACGTTTATTAAAAGACGCAATTGATCATCGTCTTTCTGCTTGACACTTACCCTCTTTCTCGGGCTTAGGGAGCCAGACATCGGGTACCCAGCTGGGTGGTTCGCCCCAGGACTCTGGCCATTCCCACTCGCTCAGATCGTAAGATGATGACCAGGAATCCTTCCACTCCAAGTCGGAGAAAGAGAAGGAGGATGAGATGCCAGAGCCCTCGGATTCTTCAGACTCGGCTGGAGGTGGGGGTGGTGGTGGCATCTCCTGACGCTTCTTCTGAGCTGTGAGGCAAAACACCAAATGGATAAAGTAAATCATCTGAGCATATTAGCTTCCCTGACGGATCAGGGCTCGATTTTACGAGCGGCTAAGAAGATCGTAACATGCAATCGTAATTGCAAAGCAATTAGTGCGATGTCACAATACCAATTACTATATTGAAACATGAACAACTCATCTAAAAGATGAGTCTTGTTGGGTTTTCAAACAGGGGAACTGCTTGTCCAAGTTGAATACTTAGAATTGAATACTAGGGCCTGTGTGTTTAATGCACAGGATAATGAATCTTGCGGATCCAGATCCCATTTTAGCGTACCTGCATAGGAGGTGGATCCCTAAATTTGGGATCCTCTGCGTTAAACAAAGGCCCTCGCTATCTTTACTTTTAACGTCGATTCATTTTTTTCAATATTCATCACATCAATGATTGCATCTCTTAAGTACTGTGCCAATTTCACGGCCCTGCTGAACACAAACAAATCGCTAACCACAAAATTTTGGTCTAGATAAAAACAGGATTAATAACCAAAATTTAATGTGCTGTGTATCACTGTTTTTGGTTTTGACTGTTGTCCGCTGACCATGAATGGCGGTTTGTTTTATAGGGTAAAACATGTTTGTGCTAAGTTTTTTTTTTCGGTGGCGAATTACTTACCAGCCAGGTGGCGTTTGAGTGCGAGTTTCTTCATGGCACGGGGTCTCTGCGCTGGCTTGTCTTTCTTGCTTCCATCCTTTGGTTTCACCTCGGGCTCGTCCTCGACATCTGCAGGCCAACAAGTAAGGTACACTCTAATAAACTTACTATCGCAATAATGTATTCAGTTTTCCTATTAAACTCGGCTTGACGAGCGCCATCGTTGCAATTTAATCTTCAATTGTGAAAAACCTGAAGTTCCTGAAATAATGTTGACTCGTGTCATCTGCAGGTGCACACGTGGTGCCATGGATCAAGCAAAATGGCGGCCCCAAGTCCGAATGCTTGGGAGTAAGTTTCCCCCACTCTTATGACTTACCCCAGTTTAAGCGTAACGTTAAAATACGTCTCGCTTCCTTATTTATTATGATCGGTTTTCTCTTCTATTGCTTTTTTTTTAATTAGCCCTCATCTTGAATGGCCTTCTGGGGCCTTGGAATTGGGCGATTTACGTTAACAAATTTAGTACATAATGCTAGTCGGAAGAAGACATGACACGACACTCGGGCCACTTTTTGCGTTTTTCCCCGAAGATTTTGTTTTTCCAAATTGCTTACTGTCAAAGATGGCGATTAATTCAACCATTGATTAAGTTGGCACTGTGAATTGCAATTAAATTGTTTTGCTTTCTATTGCAGTGTCCTTCTACGTTCTTACTACTGGTCTCTACTAAGAGCTTTGTGGTTTGTGGTTTGTACTGACCTTCTTTCTCCTTGTCGAACCAGGAGTCTGGCATCCAGCTGGGTGGTTCTCCCCAGGACTCAGGCCACTCCCAATCGGACAGCTCAATGTCAGAAAACGACCACTCGGTCGAGCTTCCGGAACCCTCAGATTCGGACTCGCTTTCCAGAAGTTGTCTCTTCTTGGCGGCATCTGAATGGGAATGTGAATAATAACATTTATTAAATTAATACTAATTTCATACAAGGAAGATTATTTGGCTTCGGGTTGACTCCAGTATGTGTCTATGCTAATGGCTACGGCTGCTTCCAATAGACAATTGTGTGGTTCAAAGTCGTAGCCAAGTTTCTCACCAATGTGTCTCTTGAGGGCTGCCTTCTTCATGGCGCGAGCAGCCATAGCCTTCTTCTTCATCAGTTCTTGCTGCATCTCGCGTTTTTTCGTTGCCGCTGTTGAGCAAATTCAATTACCAAATAAAATATCATATTTTTAATTCATCTTACAAATATTGAAAAAAAAAACTTTTATTCAAAGCTATGAATACATTTCTTCTTAAGAAGCAAATTAACGTCTTAGGCCTAAGTCAGTCTGAAAATATGCCATTTTAGAAATAATAAACTAACGACTTTTCAAAGCTTCCGAGTAATGATAAAGCATTCACGAACTTTTGGAAATGGTAATATTGCTTAGTAGTATAATTCAAATATTGATATTAGATTAATGTATTTACCATGGTTATTACTTTGGTAATTTTTCCTATCAATTGGAAATCTTCAAGTTGTAGTTAAAGGTAATACCATACTTTGGCTTTTGTCAAAGAAATGCAGATTCATGGGCAAACATATCGAGGAAGATACAGTAACAGTCATCTGTGAACATTTCAGTCCCACTGTGCCCGCTTTTTGAGAAAACAGTGACAAAATGGGCACAGTATTTCTTCAATCTTTTCAACGTTATTTTTTATCTTTAAAAGATCAACATTGTTTTTGGTCATTGGGTTTTACTCTTTTCTTGATTAAATACAGCATTTCAGGCAGAAAGAATTCAACAGTGTATGTTTCTACCATCAACATCTTTATACTGTGTAAGTTATAGGTAACTCTGTGAAGATTTCTGTTTGGTATATGCTACCAAAGTATGATAATACCTTTAAGTCGTAAATCAATATGAATCTTACCGAGGGATTTTTCCTTTTCATGTTCAAGAGCTCTTTTCAGTGCTCTCACCTCCTGTAAACAAGCAATATAATACCGGGAAAATGTAAATAATTGTCGGAATACAAGGATATGTGGATCATTTTGTTTAAGACGAATTGGTGGAAAATATGGAATACGTGGTTTTAGTCACGTCCTCTCATTGTTAGCTTCAATGTGGGAATACATGGTGTTTGTGTGACTTGGAATTAGCACCCACTTTATACAACGATTTGCCATTGATGTTTATTAAACGATTTCTGGAGCTTGACCCAAGCAATTTTGGATCACTGTCATGGCGTCAGACAAAAACAAAAACACAGAATATATACATCTGTTCAAAGATGTGAATCTTTACATTCCAGGCAATACAATTTCCCATGTAATAGTGGATTTTACTCTACATCCGGTCATTTAAGAAAATCAAAATATTTTCTTAATTAAATAAGTCTCCGTGATTTTGTCAATAAAAAACAGCAACATATGCACACATTCATGTTTTTGTCTTGCTAGGTGCAAATATTGTACTACTACAATACCAGGGGCGTATATTACGGGGTGGGTGTTTAGGGTTCACCCCCAAAATTCCACTTTATATAATGTGCAAAAAATTACGTATATGAACGTTTTATGACCCGGCTAAAGGACCCCCCTCCCCAGTCTGAAGACCTGTCTACGACATAAACTGTTATTTCAAATCATTATGCCGCATTAGTTTTCCTTTTTGATTTTATTGACAACTTTTTTTAACTACACGTATGTGAATCGACTCAAATGAGTCATTGTAAACTCAGTTTAAAAATGTCCCATGGCCATTTCCTGTCAGGTTATCGCGTAAATTCAGAGGATTTTGTTCTGCTAAGTGAACACATCCACATTGACGTAAACCATTACAAATAATACTCTAGTCTGAGTCTAGAATTTAATGAATTTGGCTGAAAGGATGGCCAACAATTAACAGATAAAGTTGCCAGTTGATACGTATGATTATTTAGTTGTGTCTCGGTGTAAAATGTCTTCAGCATCTCAACTTAAACCGAGAGAAATGGGAGTCGGTTGGTGCAGCGGTTCTTTCCTCGTCTGTCACCTCTGGCGGAGCGGGTTCGAGTCCAGCTCGGTCCACAAGTGGATTGGTTTTTCAGTCCCTACCTGATTCTGTGGGTTTTACCCAGAATATCACCCTGGGGTTTTCCTCCCACCTCTAAAACTGTATCTTCTTCTCATCATCTTTCCATAAAAAGGTTTAATCGGGCTTTAGAGCTACAGTGCCTAGGGCGCTTTTGAGGAATCCTAATTGGTGCCATTACCAGAAATAAATATAAATGATAATAATAATTAATAAAAAAAATAGACATGAAAATTCATTACAAAAATAGAATGAAATGGTAACTTACCGAACGTTTGGATTGTGGTTTTGCCTGAATTGCCACAACGGCAACCAGCACCAGGCAGGCTAACACCAGCAGACGAGCCATCTTCTCAAAATGTTCTCACGACTGTAAAACCAGTTTATCTTTCCTCTTTTAAAGCAGGCCGAGTCTCGCTAGACAATCTGTAAAGTCTACACACTTCCCTCAAGCCGACCTACCCCATTGGCCCTTAGTGTTGGTCTCATCCGTGACGTCAACGTCACCATGGCGATATGGTAATTGCTGATCTTTGATTGGACATCGGATAATCCTCGGGTGTGGTTTAGTTGTTCTTTATTTTTCTACTTGAAGAGTGAATCTGTGTTTGTTCGTTGGTACCTCGACAATACTTCGGTGTGTTTGTTCTTGGGAGGTGAACCGATTTTGTGAATTTTAATTCGAGGTCTGGTTTTGTGTCTGTACTTTCTTAAGAGTTGAGAGAAATCTCAAGAGCAAACGGAGATCTTATATTTGAATGAGTGTTTGTTTGTTTGAAATAGTGGTTATTTTTGTAGTGTCATGACGATAATGACGAGGTACTTTTCTGAAGAAATTATAACGACCTTATACGTATGATGGCATATACACGCAGTCTTGCATTATCAATGCCATGGCTTGAAGTATAGTCGCCGTACTACTTGCACCGTTGGCAAATCTCCAATCTCCAACGCCCGCAAAACAACGCACTAAACGCAGCCATTAGGCCAAAAAAAAAATTGCTGTGTTGTTCTCAGCGACCGACCGTAAAATGCCAAAACCTTGGGTCGGGATTTTGTTTTTTTCTCCGAGTCCTAAAGTATATAAACTCACAATTTTGGACAGAAAATGTAAGATTTATCAGTAAAAAAGCATGTCTCCTCAAAATGACCCAAGACCGTTGATTTATAAGCCCTGGTGACCATACATCTTGTATTTATTCTTAAATGTTTGAAAACACAACAATTTTTTTGCTCCCAATTTTTTAATTTTCCATCCTTAAGTTGGCACCGATCGTACACAGAGCGCTTAATGACAGAGCTCTGACTTACACTTCGATGTCTCACTAGGTATCAGCTACCTCTTAAAGATATGTTTTTAGTGTCCGTATTTTAATTGAAGACAGAGAATGCTCTCAATATTAATACGTATCAATTTCACGTTCATTGGTTTGGAGGATGTTTGGACCAAGTTTCCTGTGAGTGTTTTATGCAAGCCCTGGATGTATTAGGTAAACCCACTCGCTTAACATGTTCATGCATCACCATGTTATGATGACCAGGTAGAACAGATTGTTGCCAAGTAGTGTCCGATGAGCTATTCAGGGGAAAGATGCTATGCCACTTCATGGAAACCGCATAAACCTTTAGGAGTTCTTTTAGGATGCTCCATAGCTAGGCTCTTTCGTCCAACCATGGAAGAAAGAAAACAGTTTTCCAACCACAGTTTTCCAAAACAGTTTTTCAACCACGAACAAATATAGCTTGAACGTTTCTTTATAAGTGGACGGGCAAGAGTCTAATTTTGGTTCTAAACATGCAGGGGCACTAACACGCTGAGCAAAGACATGGGGTCGGTGTGCGTATGTTTGCCATTGCCTCCAGTACCCACAGCAAGGTCCTATTCCCAAGCGTTGCTCACTATTTGTTTGCCGAATGTGATACGTAGATCTGTACTCTTTGAAGTTCGAGCGTCATCTTGTAAGCATTAATTATGAGATTATTTTTCAAAATTCGAAAACAAATTTCCCAAGAGAAGTAATTATATGTCTTTCAAATGTTGCTGTGGAAATGTCAAAAGTATTCAACGAATGTAACTGTGCAATTATTACGGAGGCCGTTGAGCAAACAAGTGAGCAAACAGTACCTGCCACGACCGGTGTAAGATCAGCAAACAAGATTAGGATCTGCCAGCTTTACTTTGTTCAAATAATGGATTATGCCAGGTAGTATTTAGGATCGCAAGGCTGCACTGTCACCCCTTCAGACGTCCTAAGGCATCGACTTAAAGGCCGTTTCACACGAGACCATTATATTGAATACTTGTCCGTTGATTGGCATATGTTGTATCTATGACATGGTGAAGGGTGCCTATCTTATCAACCTGCAACCCTTTGTACAAAACTTCATTGTAACTTTTTGGCATTTTCTCATTTACAGAATTGGTAACATACCCAAACAGAAACATTCACAGATTTACGTATAACTTTCAGGGTTTGAAGATGGTGCTGCATGGTAGAAACGAACCGTTAAAATATTTCAGCCAGAAATGGTATATTTATACGCATCCAGGA
The DNA here is from genome assembly GCA_963971285.1 of Astropecten irregularis. Classification (NCBI taxonomy): domain Eukaryota; kingdom Metazoa; phylum Echinodermata; class Asteroidea; order Paxillosida; family Astropectinidae; genus Astropecten; species Astropecten irregularis. The sequence continues at coordinate 11,671,512 of OZ020261.1, forward strand.
AATTAGTAAATCAAAGACCGGAACAGTTTTCATCTCGGGGTAAGATCAAAACCATTTTGTATGTTTTATAAGAAGAACATTGACCCAGATGTTCAATTGACCTCTAATTTTCCCAGGTGTATCATTTCATGTACATGTTGAAGTAGAAAAAGTGTGAGTGTTATTTGTAATCTTTGCCAACTAATTATACTTTTAATTCGCTCGTGTTTTTTTCTTTCACGTGATGGCAGGCTACACGTTAGAACAGTGGAGAGTTAGTCTAAAGTTATGTTCAATTTGCATTGCATTAATTTACAACCACTACGAAAATCGATCTTTTGGCAAGTTGTTCGTGAAGGTTTACTCTTGCTCTGAGACAAGACAGGCAATACGAGCGATTCACAATAGTGCGCCACCATTATGTTTGCAACGCGTGTGGCCAATTTGTCGACAAACTGCGCATCTTTCAACATGCGCAGTTTGTCAACACAATAAATTCCTCGCATTGTGATTGGACAACGCGTTGCAAACTCATGGTGGCGCACCGTTGTGAATCGCCCTTGGCCCTTTTCCAAACCTCGGCTCCGGCTCAGGCTCCGGCTCCAGCTCCATTTCTTGAAACCATTATAAAATAAAGGGTATCAAAATATCATCTGTTGGCTATGGCTTGGAAGTAGATACTATAATTAGAAAACAGAGCTTCAGCTTCAATGAAAAGCCACAACCTATATTTTCAGCATATGGATGACAGTGCCGAAGCCGGAGCCTGAGCCGGAGCCGAGGTTTGGAAAAGGGCCTAAATAATGCCATGAAATATTTCTTACGGAACATAATGTATTATTGTGAAAACTTCGAGGATCGATATTTAACATAATTATATAAAATACAAAAACCAAACGCATACATTCCTAACTTGATGAAATTTATTTTTAATTAATCAAAACCAGACCTGTAGTAGCCTTTCAATTAATTGCTTCAGTCCTTTAAACAGAACGAAACATATTCAGACTAGACTAGACTTGACTGTTACACCACTCTAATTTGTGTCTATTCACGACAAATATTACGATCAGCAAATTCGTAAGGGATGTTCTACTATAACTGTTTGGCAGATCTGTTAAACATCTATGTATAAGTGTTGTCAATAAAGGTAGTATCATACTTTGGTAAGAGACCAAAACAGAAATGTTCACAGATTTACGTATAACTTTCAGGGTATGAAGATGATATACTAGTAGAAACCTACTGTTGATTTGTTTCCACCTGAAATTGTGTATTTATCCAGAAATTAGTAAAACAACGACCGAAAATATTTTTGATCTTTTAAAAGATCAAAAATAAAAGAGTAAAGACAAAAAAAAATACTGTGGCCGTTTTTCACTGTTTTCTCAAAAGGTGGGCAACGTATGGGACTGAAATTTTCACAGGTAACTTTTAATTTACTGTATATTCCTTTATATTTTTGCTCATGAATCTGTATTTCTTTGATAAAAACCAAAGTATGATACTACCTTTAAACTGCTATCTCGGTGATAATAATGTCATGTCAACATTCCCTGTGTGTTTGTTTTTTCTTACTCATTTCTAAATTTTCAGTCTGTCAAAGCTTCAAAACGTCGAGTTACAAATCAAGCAAACGAGTCACACAGTGGCATGGACCTAGCAGTCTAGCAATACTAACTAAGTATGCCAATAGCATATCAAATTTCATCATACCGAAAAAAACTATATATTTGCACGTCCTTTAAATATATCATAATGATCACAAATTGTCCAAAGTTAATTGCATGTCTTACAAGTGCAGCAACTCCACAGTTCCATGTTAGTTCCATCACAGAAGCAAACATTTATCAGTCCACTGAGATGAATGACTGTTAACATCTGGGCTCCTTTGAAAACATGATGTCCCGTATGTCCAATCAAATCTAAGAAATGCTGAAAATGTTCGCGAAAATGTGAGAAACTACAGACATTATACATGTAGGGCATTAACAAGAAAAGCTAGTATTATATTTCGACATACAATAATCTGTGCTGTATTAAATCCGAGACAACTTTATGCTTAAAAGCAGGACTTGTCCAGTCTTCCCTCTTTGTTGGTGGTGAAGCAGTACATGTCAGATGGCTCAGCAGCCCGGATGCAAATGGCTGGAGTCTGAAAGTTACATCCGAGATCATTCCACTGTCCATTATTTCTGTACAGGGCAGCGCAGTCTTCTTCTGTACCGTTCCAGTTGTTAGGTTCTCCGGGCGTCCAATACGTGAAGGTGGCGCTTTGCTCGATGTTGTTGCACAGCCACTGGCCCTCAGAAATCTTGTCATGGCAGGCTATCCAGGGGATCCATGTCTTATCGAAGTTGAATTCTTTGCCAAAGCTCCAGATGAAATCATTCTCCTCCTGTGACCGGGGTACGGTCATCTCTCCTCCCATCGCCTTGCAGGATTTCTTGGCATCATCCCAGGATAGACTCGGGGTGAGACGATAGCAAGAACCTCGCCACATTCTCCATCCGTGCGGGCATCGTGGGGGACACTTTTCGGCACAGGGATTGTTCTTAAACTGATCGAGGGTGGAGCTGACGAGAATGAGTCCAGAGAGGAAGATGAAGAGGTGCACTGAGAACATCTTGATAGCGTTCTACTTGCAAAAGTCAAATGTTCCTTGCTGCACAATCAGTTTCAGTGCGGTACTTTAATGTAAAATTAAAAAACTCGAGTCAATTTGACGTAGCTCTTCAAATCTTCGTGCTTGTCGATCAGATCAGATAATTCAATGTCTGTCGTGAATTATGATCAGGTTCCACTGACACGGATTTCAATCCTTATGGAACATTGAATGTCGAATCAAGTAGAGATATATCTTGTATATTTGATCCGTAGAGATTGACTTCATGTAACAGCCAAGGAATGTCAGTCTCTCTCATTCACTGCTTCGGTAGAAACTAAACTGTGCATCCAGCGATGCTGTATATTATAGGGAGTACACTCAATAATACGCTCATCCACGTAGCTAATTGTAAGTATCTCAACTTCCGGTCCCAGCCCAGCATCTTTGATATTGCGGGCTTATTCTCGCCAGTATACATAATTATCACGAATGTGTATAATATGCAACGATTCAAATACCAGCGCGTATTGCGAAACTTACAGACACTCTACAGTTGGTTGAGCAAATTTCCAATTTCACCACGCTTCACTGGACTGCTGGGTCACTTCCGCTTTCCACGAACAGGGAATTCAGTAAAATCAGTCTACCGAATAACATGGAGCTACGTATATTGATGATACCATGGAAACAAACTGTAAACAGAGCGACATATTAATATCCTGGCCAGTTTGTACGCCACCACTAGACCAGAAACCATGGAAACCGAAAACAGCAAGCTCACAAACAAACACAGTGTCATTAGGATTTGACGTTGGGTTGATAGAAATATTATAATTAGCCATCCCATTCATTGACTAGTTTTCAATAATTGCATACGCGAGGTTTTTCATTTGAAAGTGCAGCATGTGCATTTTGTGTTGGCTGCTGTGACCTAGTGGCATGATGTGTCAAAATATTGTGGTCTATCTACAGACTGTGGGTTCGAATCCAGCCACGGGTTAGTGGTGCTAGCGCCCTTGGGCAAGAGATGTTGTCAAAAATTTGCTTTTGTTGACCCAGGACGATTTTGCTAGAAGGGTGAGATGGTTATGTGCTTGATTATCCTCTTACAGCAGCCTGTGCTGCATACTCCCTGGGAGTCGAGATGGTTTTAATAATGTAAATTGATCATAATACAGTTAAACATTATTGTCATTTTTTGAGAGGGAAGCTAAAATTGCCTCCGAATACTGATTTTTGGATTCGATTCACCCTGCAGACTCCAGCTAGCTCGGTGGCCTAGCAGGTAAGGCATGTGCACTAGTAAGCAGGAGGTCGTGGGTTCAAATCCCACTTGAGCAAGCATGTGATTTTTTTTCACGTGCACTCACAAACACTGAGTATACAGTGCTCATCCACAACGGTGAAGGGCAAGCCTAATTTGCATATTATTATCTATTTCCCGACCAAACTTATTAACATTCATTATAAATGTCACTTCATTTCCTCTTCAAATGTTTTTTTTTCCTTGAAAACTCAGTTATTCCTCATTCGAATATCTGCAGTACTTTATCTAATAATAGACCAAATGTATTGATGGGAACAAACGACATGAAGACAAATGAACGTTGACATTTAAAAGGAGTAGAATAAAACAAAACGATATATCTGTGCAAATACTAATCTCTATTTTAATTTCCTATTAACACTTCTTTCATAAATAGGTGCACATAATATATTTTCATAAAAGTTTTAAAATGACTAAATGACATAATTATATACATGATAAAATTTTTTCAGATTTTTAAAAGTAAATCTTGAGTTTTAACTTTTCGATGTCATTCAGTATTTTCTTCGTATCAATGAAGGCATTGCTTAAGATATCAAGATACAGTATCCCTTATATAACTGTCTTTGTTCTGTACACTAATTATTTGAATTTGAATGAAAGAATTGAAGATGAGCAAAAGTATCTCGTTGAAGAAGAATATTCCTGGTTGAATCAATGTTATTATTTCAGTGGTTTTCCAGTAACCTAGAATACAGTGCGTTTATTATCTGACATCCATGATGATTGACCGTCGTTAGTTCACTGCAAATGTGAAGAATTGTATCCTGAATGCATTATGAATTCAGCGTTCAGGTAGAACAATGGTGTCAATTGTTTTCGCTTTCATTTTTGTTTTGCTACGGCTTTTCTTCAATCCATTAAATAGGTGTTTTTTTTTTTTTTTTTTTTTTTTTTTTTTTTTTTACAGATTTCCAGATCGTTTGGTTTGAAATTAAAAAGAAAAAAAAAACAGTTTCTGTTCAAAATTACCAACAGTATATGAGCAATTCATTTACGCAGTGACAATTAGGAGCCAATAGACAGGCAATCAAAACAAGCCAAAATGAATACTATACCAAGGAGAGAGATCGACTATACAGAAATACTTTTTCTATTTGCGTATCCTTAAGTCCAGTTGAATATTGAAACATGTTCAACAATTGTTCAAAGTTAATGCCGTGTTTTACATTCAGCATATTCAGAGTTTCATGTCCATCACCAAAGCAAACGTGTATCAGTCCACGGAGATGAATGACAGTTAACATCCGGGCTCTTTAGATATAAGATGTCCCGTATGTCCAATCAAATGTTCGCGAGACTTCAGACATTATACATGTATGGCATTAACAAGAAAAGCTAGTATTATATTTCGACACGTAATCTTATTTGCTGCATTAATATATTGATATATCTGTTCTAAAATCCGAGACAGCTCTAGGCTTGAAAGCAGGATTTGTCCAGTCTTCCCTCTTTGTTAGTGGTGAAGCAGTACATGTCAGATGGCTCAGCGGCCCGGATGCAAATGGCTGGATAGAGACGGTTACACCCGATATCATTCCACTGCCCATTGCTTCTCTGAATGGCAGCGCAATTTTCAGCGCCTCCTGCGTTGTTAGGTTCTCCGCTCCTCCAAAACGTGAAGGTGTTGTTGTGATGGATGTTGTTGCACAGCCACTGGCCCTCAGTAATCTTGTCATGGCAGGCTATCCAGATGATGTATCCGTCTTCGGAGTTTAATCCTTTGCCAAATCTCCACATGAAATCATTCTCCTCCAGTGACCGGGGTGCGGCCATCTCTCCTCCCATCGCCTTGCAGGATTTCTTGGCATCATCCCAGTTCAGCTTCGGGGTGAGCCGATAGCAAGAACCTCGCCACATTCTCCATCCGCGCGGGCATCGAGAGGGACACTTTTCGGCACAGGGATTGTTCTTAAACTGATCGAGGGTCGAGCAGACGAGAATGAGTCCAGAGAGGATGATGAAGAGGTGCACTGGGAACATCTTGATAGCGTTCTACTTGCAAAAGTCAATTGTGCGTTGCGATACAATCTCTTTCACTGCGTTACTTCAATGTAAATTTAAAAAAAATCAAGTCAATTTGACGTAGCTCTTCAAATGTTCGTGCTTGACGATTAGGTCAGATAATTTAATGTCTGTCGTGAATTATGATCAGATTCGAGTGGCATGGATCTCAATCCCTTTGGAATATTCGAAGCAGTGTCGAATCAAGTAGAGATATATCTGACATACACCTTGATCCGTAGAGATTGACTTCATGTAACAGCCAAGGAATGTCCGTCTCTCTCACGCACTGCTTCGGTAGAAACTAAACTGTGCATCCAGCGACGCTGTATATTATAATGATATCATACATATACGCCCAGCCACGTAGCTGGCTGTAAGCATCTCAACTTCCGGCCCCGATCCAACATCTTCGATAGGGCGAGCTTATTCTCGCCAGTATACATATTACGAATGTCTATGCAGCGATTCAATTACCAGCGCGTATTGCGAAACTTACAGACACTCTACAGTTGGTTGAGCAAATTTCCAATTTCACCACGCTTCACTGGACTCCTGGATCAATTCAGTAAAACCAGTCTACCGAATAACACGCAGCTAGGCCTAATTATGATACCATGGAAACAGACTGTAAATATTATAATAAGCCATGCCATTCACCGACTATAGTTCTGAATAATTGCATACGCGAGGTTTGTCATTTGGAGTTGCAGCATGTGCATTTTGTGTGGGCTGCTGTGACCTAGTGGCATGATGTGTCAAGATATTGTGGTCAATCTACAGACTGTGGGCTCGAATCCAGCCATGGGCTATTGGTGCTTGCGTCGTTGGGCAAGACGCTTTGCCACATATTGCTCTTCTTCACCCAGGTGTAAATGGGTACCTGCGAGAGTAGAGATGGCTTTGTGCTTGATTGGCCTCTGTGCACCTTACATCAGCCTGGGCTGTAGAGTGCCAGTGAGTTGGGATCGTTTCAATAATATAAATTTATCATAAAGCGGTTTACCATTATTATCATAATTGAGGTGGAAGGCTAAATTCCGAGCCCTGATTTTTCCGACAGCCTTTTAACCGCATAATTGTATGCCGGTCAAAAATATTATGATGTTATTCAACCCACAGCAGTTAGATTTCATGCTATAGTTGGAAACATATTTTATATTTGTCATTTATCTCCTCTTCAAATGTTTTTTTTTTCTTCTTGAAAACTCAGTTATTCCTCGTTGGATTATTTGTAGTACTTTATCTTGTAACAGACCAAATGTATTGAATGGAAATAAACGACATGAAGACAAATGAACATTGACATTTTAAAGAACTCAAATAAAACAAGGCGATATATTTGTGCAAATACTATTTTCTATTTTAATTATCATTAACACTTCTTTCACAAATTGGTGCACATATTATTTTCTCATAATTTTAAAAAATGACAAATAACATATATACATGGTAAAAATGTGTTCAGATTTGATGAAAGGAAATCTTGAGTTTTAACTTTTCGATGTTATTGACTATTTTCTTCATATCAATGAAGGCATTGCTCAAGATATCAAGATACAGTATCCCTTATATTATTGTCTTTGTATTGTCTGCTAATTGTTTGATCTTGAATAAAAGAATTAAAGATGAGCAAAAGAGTCTCGTTGAAGAAGAATATCCCTGGTTGAATCAGTGTTATTATTTCAGTGGTTTTTCAGTAACCTGGAATACAGTGCATTTATCATCGTTAGTTCACTACAAATGTGAGGAATTGTATCTTGAATGCATTACCAATTCAGCGTTCAGGTAGAACAATGATGTCAATTGTTATTTGTTTTCATTTTTGTTTTGCTTCGGCTTTTCTTCAATCCATTAATTATTTTTTTTTTTACAGATTTCCAGATCGTTTGGTTTGAAATTAAAAATAATAATAATAAGTTTCTGTTTAAAAATACCAACAGTATATAAGCAATTTATTTACGCAGTGACAATTAGGAGCCAATATAAAGGCAATCAAAACAAGCCAAAATGAATACTATACCAAGGAGAGAGATCGACTATACAGAAATACAATATCTATTTGCGTATCCTAAAGTCCAGTTAAATATTTTAACATGTTCAACAATTGTTTAAAGATAATGCCGTGTTTCACAATTCAGCATCTTCACAAGAGTTCCATGTCCATCACTAAAGCAAACATGTATCAGTCCACGGAGATGAATGACTGTTAACATCCGGGCTCCTTTGAAAACGTGATGTCCCAATCAAATACGAAAATGCTCCAAATGTTCGCGAGATGTGTGAAACTGCAGACAATTAACATGTATGGCACTAACAAGAAAAGCTGGTATTATATTTCGAAACGTTATATCTGCTACAGAGAAATATATTTATATATTTGTTCTGAAATCCGAGACAGATTTAGGCTTAAAAGCAGGACTTGTCCAGTCTTCCCTCTTTGTTGGTGGTGAAGCAGTACATGCCAGATGGCTCAGCAGCCCGGATGCAAATGGCGGGAATCAGACGGTTACACCCGTAGTCATTCCACCTTCCAATGCTTTTCCACAAGGCAGCGCAATCCTCTGCGCCTCCTACGTTGTTAGGTTCTCCGGGAACCCAATACGTGAATGTGGCGTTTTGATCGATATTGCTGCACTTCCATTGGCCCTCAGAAATCTTGTCATGGCAGGCTATCCATAGACCTAATATGTCTTCGGAGTTGAATTCTTTACCAAAGCTCCACATGAAATCATTTTCCTCCAGTGACCGAGGTACAGCCATCTCTCCTCCCATCACCTTGCAGGATTTCTTGGCATCATCCCAGGTCAGCTTTGGGGTGAGACGATAGCAAGAACCTCGCCACATTTTCCATCCGGGCGGGCATCGTGGGGGACACTTTTCGGCACAGGGATTGTTCTTAAACTGATCGAGGGTGGAGCTGACGAGAATGAGTCCAGAGAGGATGATGAAGAGGTGCACTGACAACATCTTTAATGTCTTCTACATACAAAGTCTAGTGAACCTTATAGCATATTTTCTCTTCACTGCGTTCCTTCAAAGTTATATGTTTTTTTTAAGAAGTCAATTTGACGTAGACCACTTGCTTGACGGTCGATCATTTTCTACAGTGCAATGTCTTATATTACAAATAACCTGATGTGAACAACATGTACATCCATCAACTCAAATGGAATGATGGTACCAGTAACAGCCAAGGAATTTCCGTCTCTGCTCTCACTCACTGCTTCGGTAGAAACTAAACTGTTAATCCAGTGATGCCGTATATTATATGGAGTACACTCAGTATACGCACAGCCACGTAGCTGGTTGTAAGCATATCAACATCCGGTCCACGGTCCGGCACCTTCGCTTTGGCGAGCTTATTCTCAGGAGTATACACATCGTGTGAGCAGCGATCCAAAATACTAGCATGTATTGTGAAACTTACAGACACTCTGCAACACTCCGTGCTTGGTGTAGCGAATACTAATTGTACTAATATCGCCACACTTTACTAGATCGTGCATCCACTGTCCTCAAACAGTCATTCAGTAAAACCAGTCTACCGAATAACATGTAGCTTGGTGTAATTTGGATACTTAGGAAACAAACTGAGCGAATAATATTTGTTTTTAATTTCACGAGGCAGGTTCGTACGGTCCCAGAAAACAGGCAATTCAGCAAAATCAGTCTACCGAATAACACGTAGCTAGGTATATTTATGACACCATGGAAACAAACTGCAAACTGATCGAATAATATTTGCTTTTATTTTCACGCTTTTTCATACCGGGTTCAAGAAAACAGGCTATTTTGTACAATCAGTCTACCGAATTACATGGAATTAGGTATATTTATTATACCATGGAAACAAACTGCAAACTGAGCGAATAATATTTGCTTTCAATTTCACGCTGAAACCAGAACAGCGACGTAACAAACAAACAGGCTCATTAGGAGTTTTCAAAGACTTGATAGAAATATTCAAATTACCCTTGCCCTTCACTGACGAGTATTAAATAATAAAAAAAATAATAATTTAGGCATTTATATAGCGTTCTTACACACAAGAAGGGTATCAAAACGCTTTATACATTATTATTATCGCTGGTCATCGGGCCCATTTACATTCCTGAAACAATCTCAGCTCCCTGGGGAGTATACAGCCCGCAGCTGCCTGCAACGCGTGCAGGGCTAATCAAACACACAAAGCCATCTCTACCCTCACATGTACCCATTTACACCTGGGTGAAGAGGAGCAATGTGTGGATAAAGCGTCTTGCCCAAGGACGCAAGCACCTTTAGCCCATGGCCGGATTCGAACCCACAATCTGAAGATTGACCACAGGATCTTGAGTACGACACGCCAGACCACTAGGCCACAGTACCCCATTAAACACTGTATGAAGAGACTCTTCATAAGAAGATGCCGCATGCGCATAATTTTATGAGGTGGTGTGGTCTAGTGTATCATACTCAAGATCTTGTGGTCAATCTAAAGCGTCTGGGTTCAAGTCCAACCATGGGCTAGTGGTGCTTGTGTCCTTGGGCAAAACGCTTTGTCACATAATGCTCCTCTTCACCCATGTGTAACTGGGTACCAGGGAGGGTTAAGACGGCTTTGGGCTTGATTAGCCTCTATGCACCTTACAGTACCCTGGGCTGTATACTCCCAGAGAGTCCAGATGGTTTCAATTATGTAAATTTATCATAATACGGTTTATTATAATTACAAATTGGGTATTAGGGAGACATCGGGGTTGAGGGAGACTTTTCGATGTCTCCCTAAGGTACCAGCTACCTTTTAGAGACATATTGTCGCTGTCCATATTTTAAAAGAAGACAGACAATGCTCTCAATATGAACATGTGTCAATTTCAAGTTTAGTGGTTTGGAGGATGTTTAGAAATAGGTAAGTAAAGTTTTTGCATGACCCGATGGGAAAGTCTCCCTAAGGTCCCATCCTCGGTTAAAACAATCAACAGTATTATTATATGTCACCTCATTTCCCCTTGAAAACTCAGTTATTCCTCGTTCGAATATCTGCAGTACTTTATCTAATAATAGACCAAATGTATTGAACGGAAATAAACGACATGAAGACAAATGTACAATGACATTTTAAAGAAGTCGAATAAAACAAGGCGATATATTTGTGCAAAAACTAATCTCTATTTTAATTTGCCATTAACACTTCTTTCACAAATTGGTGCACATAATTTATTTTCATAAAACTTTTAAAATTACTAAATAATATAATGATACAAATCTGTTCAGGTTATTTGAAGGGAATTCTTGCGGTTTCGACTCGACTTTTCGGTGGTTTTCATTGTTTTCTTTATGTCAATGAAGGGATTGCTCAAGATATCAAGATACAGTATCCCTTGTATTACTGTCTTTGTTCTGTACACTAATTATTTGAAATTGAATGAAAGAATCAATGTTGAGCAAAAGTATCTCGTTGAAGAAGAATATTCCTGCTTGAATCAGTGTTATTATTTCAGTGGTTTCGTTTAAGTACAGAAATACTCCTAATTGTTATTTGATTTTTTTAGTTCGTCAATCCTTTTACAATTTGTCCAGATTGTTCGAAAACAAGTTTCTGTTAAACTTACAAACAGCGATTTGCAAAGCATTTGAGAGCTAGCTGGCAAGCAGGCAATTCGAACAAAGATTTATAGTATTAGCTCGACCATAAAGAAATGCACTATCTATTTTTGTCTTCAGTTAAATACTTCATCATTTTAAAATGACTAAATAACATAATGATACAAATCTTTTCAGGTTATTTTAAGGGAATTATTGCGGTTTTGACTCGACTTTTCGATGGTATTCATTTTTTACTTTCTGTCAATAAAGGCATTGCTTAAAATATCAAGATACAGTATCCCTTGTATTACTGTCTTTGTTCTGTACACTAATTATTTGAAATTGAATGAAAGAATCAATGATGAGCAAAAGTATCTCGTTGAAGAAGAATATTCCTGCTTGAATCAGTGTTATTATTTCAGTGGTTTCGTTTAAGTACAGAAATACTCCTAATTGTTATTTGATTTTTTTAGTTCGTCAATCCTTTTACAATTTGTCCAGATTGTTCGAAAACAAGTTTCTGTTAAACTTACAAACAGCGATTTGCAAAGCATTTGAGAGCTAGCTGGCAAGCAGGCAATTCGAACAAAGATTTATAGTATTAGCTCGACCATAAAGAAATGCACTATCTATTTTTGTCTTCAGTTAAATACTTCATCATGTTCACTCCCACACATTGTCTAAGGATAATTTGGTGTTTAACATTTAGCATGTTCACAAGAGTTCCATGTCCATCACCAAAGCAAACATTTATCAGTCCACGGAGATGAATGACCGTTAACATCCGGGCTGTTTAGATATAAGATGTCCCGTATGTCCAATCAAATGTTCGCGAGACTTCAGACATTATACATGTATGGCATTAACAAGAACAGCTTGTATTATATTTCGACACGTAATCTTATTTGCTGCATTAATATATATATATATATCTGTTCTAAAATCCGACACACCTCTAGTCTTGAAAGCATGACTTGTCCAGTCTTCCCTCTTTGTTGGTGGTGAAGCAGTACATGTCAGATGGCTCAGCAGCCCGGATGCAAATGGCGGGAACCTGCCGGTTACACCTGATATCATTCCACCGCCCATTGCTTATCAGAATGGCAGCGCAGTTTTCAGCACCTCCTTGGTTGTTAGGTTCTCCGCTCCTCCAATACGTGAAGGTGTTGTTCTGCATCTGATGGATGTTGTTGCACAGCCACTGGCCCTCGACAAGTTGATCATTGCAGGAGATCCAGATGAGATCCCACGTGGAGATTTCCTCTTTTCCAGAGCTCCAGATGAAATCATTCTCCTCCAGTGACCGAGGTGCGGCCACCTCTCCTCCCATCGCCTTGCAGGATTCCTTGGCATCATCCCAGAATAGACTCGGGGTGAGACGATAGCATGAACCTCGCCACATTCTCCATCCGGGCGGGCATCGAGGGGGACACTTTTCAGCACAGGGATTGTTCTTAAACTGATCGAGGGTGGAGCTGACGAGAATGAGTCCAGAGAGGATGATGAAGAGGTGCACTGAGAACATCTCGATAGCGTTCTACTTGCAACAGTCAAATGTGCATTGCGATACAATCTCTATCACTGCGTTACTTCAAAGTACATTTTAAAAATCAAGTCAATTTCACGTAGCTCTTCAAATGTTCGTGCTTGACGATCGGGTCAGATAATTCAATGTCTGTCGTAAATTATGATCAGATTCGAGTGACATGGATCCCAACCCCTTTGGAATATTAGAAGCAGTGTCGAATCGAGTGGAGATCCGTAGAGATTGACTTCATGTAACAGCCAAGGAATGTCCGTCTCTCTCACTCACTGCTTCGGTAGAAACTAAACTGTGTATCCATCGATGCTGTTTATTAGAAGGAGTACACTCAGTATACGCCCTGCCACGTAGCTGGTTGTAAGCATCCCAACTTCCGGTCCATATTCCTGCATCTTTGATGGGGCGAGATTCTTCTCGTGAGAGTACATACTACGTATGCATTGCAATTCAAATACTAACGTGTATTGTGAAACTTACAGACACTCCGCAACACAATCTGCCCTTGATTAATTAATTTAATTTCCAGTTTCACCACGATTTCCCGGCCTTATAGGTCACTTCCGCTTTCGTCGAACAGGCAAGTCAGTAAAATCAGTCAACCGAATAACATGGAGCTGTAGGTATAATTATGATACCATGGAAACAGCTAGACTTCAAACTGGTATAATTATTTCGCGAGCAGTTTGCTAATAACCGCAGGACGAGAAACCATGGAAACCAGAACAGCGAGTTAACAAACAAGTCAGTGGGATTTGTCGTTGGGTTGATAGAAATATTATAATTAGCCATGTCATTCACCGACTATAGTACTAAATATTGCATACGCGAGGTTTTTCATGTGAAGTTGTCGCATGTGCATTTAGTGTGGGTTGCTGTGACCTAGTGGTAAGGTTTGTCGTACTCAATATCTTGTCGGTCAATCTAAAGACTGTGGGTTCGAATCCAGCCATGGGCTCTTGCATCCTTGGTCAAGACGCTTTGACAGATACTGCTTCCCTCCACCCAGGAGTAAATGGGTACCTGCGATGGTGGAGATAGCTTTGAGGTTGGATTATCCCCAGTGTGCCATTACAGCAGCCATTGTTGTGTACTCCCAATGGATTTGACATGGTTTCAATCTAAACTAGACATTGTGGTTGTGGGAACAACCACTAGGTGTTCGGGGTCTCATTTCGTAGTTGAACTGTTATGTGAAGATGTTGGAACGTATGTGATCAATTAATGGCATATTGAAAGACACTTACACTGCGTGACTGAAATACTGATCATGCTGATTGCTTTATTCGTACACTTAACAGGCAGCTGAACGGTATAGAAAATGGCTTCACCTTTAAAAAAATTATTTTCAATGCATATTATGCATCACAAACAAAAATCTAGTGGCCCTTGTGTCTTTTATTTCTACCTCCATGCTCTGATCCATAAACCAAAATTTAATTTTGTTCATCATTATTAGGACTTTCCTCAAACAATTTGATTTATGAGGTCTGAAAGAAATAAATCTCTACAGTTATCATTGTACATCAGTCATCAGATGTATCCTGAGTTTCTTCATCATTTGAGTGTGTCTGTTTAAAACTTTAGCTCATAAAATGATATGCTCCCCCCTTTGATTTTGTCTCCGTCATTTTCAAACATTGATAGTATTACCCAGTTTTTCGATATTAATACCACTTGACCAGTTCATCAAACGTGTCAGCACAAGCTTTGACAAGAGCACTACTCCCCAAAGGATATTTCATGGAGTTGAAAAACACTATCCAATAATGAAAATCAATGTCAATCTTTCAACCCGATTCTCACGGTGGATGGGATAAAGTTAACTTTATAACAGCAGTCGCCTGTACATGCAACATCATCATTCAATTCTCAACGTGTTTTGCATCACAAGAGGGCGCTGTTGTAAGGACTCTATTCCAACAACAGAGAAACGATCATCGAGCTTGAACGTTAGGTGTTTATGCAGTTGATATATCACACATTGTATAATTATCGCCATCACAGACAACCAAATTTAAGTTTTAAAAAGTTTAAATCATGAAATGGTACGTACATTGTCCGGGATTACATACATTAAATCAATTTATTCCAATATTTGAAAAAAAATGTTCAATCACAATGGTGTACATCACCTTTAAAATATGCAATATTGTCATGACGATAACTTCCGGTTAGTTCATCACAGACAACTCAAAGTTTGCAGACATCATTCTTTGCGTACAATGTAAATAGTTTGCATTTTTCATCGATGCACGTCACATGATTACTGAGTAAACAGTATTTGAATAATGACGTAAGTTCTCCTTTAAAAGAGCATAACTTCCGGTTGAATGACGTCACCACTTTCAAATTTCACAAACATGTCAAGGTGCATAAGAGCTTCACACTTACCAAATTTGGCGGAAATTCATTGTTAACTTTCGGATAACGTAATCACTGTATGTCTTTAATCAACCGTAGAGGGCGCTATATAGCCTGCATGATGTCATCATTTACATTTTCTGAAAGCCCAAGACCTACTCTATCTTTTACCCATGAGATTTTTTGTGCCCAAATCCTTCCGTTTTCGAGTTATTTTGAGTCAAACTTCAACTTCCGGTAACACCGGAAGTGAAGGTCATTTGTACACAACATTTAATATATTAATTGTTAGGATTTACGTGTTGAGTAACATATGTCAATATCAAAATCATCGGTCATGTGGTTCTCAAGTTATAAAGCACCAAAGTTTTTGCTAAAAACGTGCGTAATTTGATACCCGATGACGTCATCATGACGTCAATCTTCTAGGTACAACTTGGCATCACTACCGAAGTTCCCACCACAAGTTTCAGGTTAATATCTTGTAACAGTCACATAGAAGTCCTGCTGACAAGTTTGGGAAGAAGAAAAATAATAAAAAACTAGACATTGTGGTTGTGGGAACAACCACTAGGTGTTCGGGGTCTCATTTCGTACTGGAACTGTTATGAGAATGTTTGATGGAACGCATGTATGGCATATTGAAATACACTTAAATTGTGTGACTGAGCAAATACCGTACTGATCATGCTGATTGCACAGTGTATTCGTACAAGTACACTGACTGATAGCGTATAGAAAATCGTGTCACCTTTAAAAAATGTAAAATTGTCAGGGCGATACCTTCCGTTTAGTTAATCACAAACAACTGAAAATTTGCAGAAATTATCGAATGCGTACGATGTAAACAATTTGCAATTTGCACCGATGTACGTCATGTAATTACCGAATAAACAGTATTTGAATAATTACATCATGTTTCCTTTAAAAATGCATAACTTCCGGTTGAATGACGTAACAGATTTCAAACTTCACACGTATGTCGAGGTGCATCAATGCTTCACAATCACCAAATTTAGCGGAAATCCGTTGTTTACTTTTGGATTACGTAATCACTGTATATCTTTAATCCACCATAGAGGGCGCTATACAGCCCGTATGACGTCATCGTTTATATTTTCTGAAAGCTTAAGACCTACTCTATCTTTTACCTCGCGAGGTTTTATGTGCCCAAATCCTTCCGTTTTCGAGTTATTTTGAGTCAAACGTCAACTTCCGGTAACACCGGAAGTGAAGGTCATTTGTACACAACATTGAATATATTAATTGTTCAGATTCATGTTGTGAGTAACATATGTCAATATCAAAATCGTAGGTCATGTGGTTCTCAAGTTATAAAGCACCAAACTTTTTCCTAAAAACGCGTGTAATTTGATACCCGATGACGTCATCATGACGTCAATCTTCTAAATACAACTTGACATCATGACCAAAGTTCCCACCAAGTTTCATGTCAATATCTTGTACCTGTGACCAAGAAGTCCTGCTGACAAGTTTGGGGGAAAAAAAATAAAAATAAACTAGACATTGTGATTGTAGTAACAACCACTAGGTGTTCGGGGTCTCATTTCGTAGTGGAACTGTTATATGAACGTATGTTGGAATATATGTGATCAATCATCCCTCATATGATGGCATACTGAAACACATGTACACATAAACTGCGTGACTGTACAAATACTTTGATCATGTTGATTGCTTATTTGTACATTGACTGACTGATTATAGGAAATTGCGTCACCTTTAAATATATATAATATTATCTGGACCATTATATGATGTAAATATGTTGCAGTTTTATTTTGTTTGATTAAGACATATGGTTTAAAAGTGACCATATCTCAACGTAAAAAAAACCCTTAATTTTAGCCCTTAGATTTTGTTGCAGTGTTTATGGAACACATTGTCATTTGACAATATGATGTTCAATACTCCGCAACCTACATCGATAGCATTTCGATTAAGATTTGGTGCTGGTATTTAATGATATATAATAAGATTTACGTGCAAAATCTATGGCAAGATGTAAACAACTAAACAAAGTTTTGAGTCACGCAATTGGACATTACATGTATATGTACATGTATGTTCTACACAGTGAATTATGTACGTATATATAGTGTATGGGAAATAGAGTCAATCGATCATCATATTTTTTTGTAAAAGACCATATTTCCACGTAACACATGTACACGTATGTGTACAAAGTTAACAGGCTAATGTGAGAAATATTTAAAAATTCATATAAAATCAAGAGATGCAGTAAATGTTCACTTCACATCTACGATGTGGAAACTTTGTCTGGGCATTTGTATGGTTAAAATTGACTGTTTAAAAGTGTATGAGGTGTATCAAACTCCTGTGTGGAGGCTATCATGTGTTTCCACTCAGACAACATAAATGAAGCACATTCCAATCACCTTGCAGTGACTGCCATCTGGTACTAATCAGAGTCTCTTGTAATCACATCAACACTGAAGCAGGCAATTAGTTTATGATACCTTAAATGGTTGAGTAAACAAATTGATTTAAAGATCTGATAAGAAGTTATATACCATGGAGGTATATATACATGGCATCACCTTTAAATATATATAACATTGTCTGGACAATAACTTCCAATTAATTCATCACAAGTAACTGAACATTTACAGACGTCATTGAATGCATGCAATGTAAATACTTTGCAGTTTTCACTGATGTACGTCATGTAATTACTGAGTAAACAGTATTTGAATAATTTAGTCATTTTCCCTTTAAAAGCGCATAACTTCCGGTTGAATGACGTCACAAATTTCAAACTTCACACACATGTCAAAGTGCATTTGTGCTTTACACTCACGAAATTTGGCAGAAATCCATTGTTTACTTTCAGATTACGTAATCACTGTATATCTTTAATCCACCGTAGAGGGCGCTATACAGCCCGTATGACGTCATCGTTTATATTTTCTGAAAGCCCAAGACCTTCTCTATCTTTGACCCATGAGGTTTTTTGTGCCTAAATCCTTCCGTTTTCGAGTTTTTTTGAGTCAAACTTCAACTTCCGGTTACACCGGAAGTGAAGGTCATTTGTACACAACACTGAATATATTAATTGTTGACATTCACGTGTTGAGTAACATATGTCAATATCAAAGTCATAGGTCATGTGGTTCTCAAGTTATTGAGGACCAAAGTTTTTCCTAAAAACGCGTGTAATTTGATACCCGATGACGTCATCATGACGTCAATCTTCTAAATACAACTTGACATCATGACCGAAGTTCCCACCAAGTTTCATGTCATTATCTTGTACCTGTGACCAAGAAGTCCTGCTGACAAGTTTGGGAAGAAAAAAAAAAAAAAAAGTAAAAAAAAAAAAAAAAAAAACTCTTACAATAACAATAGGTGTTCGGCATGAACCCGAACACCTAAAAACAAACTAAACTAGAGGTTGTGTCTGTTGAAAACAGAACACATGGCTTTTCCGCAATTGAGAATATTTCTCAAATTGTATCACTTTTTTTGTCAGTTTTAGACATGTATTTTAAAAGTATCAATTATTTCAATGTAGAAAACTAAAGTTTAACACATTTAGTTGCAGGGTTTATGGAACACATTGCTTGTCATTTAGAATTGTCACAAAAAACAACTTGCCTAACATTGACTTTCTTTGAAAGAATCATGATCAAAGCCCTTACCACTTTAAAATGAGAGGCATTCATGTTTGACCAGAAGTAGAGGTCACAGAGCTCAAGCAATGTTTCATAAAGAAAGACCTTGCCTAACATTGTCTATTGGTGAAAGAATTATGATCATAGCTCTTACCACTTTTAAATGAGAAGCTACTTCCTGTTTGACCGGAAGTAGAGGTCAAAGAGGTCAAGCAATGTGTCACAAATGAAAGACCTTGCCTAACATTGTCTATTGGTGAAAGAATCATGATCATAGCTCTTACCACTTTTAAATGAGGAGCTACTTCCGGTTTGACCGGAAGTAGAGGTCACAGAGGTCAAGCAATGTGTTACAAAGAAAGACCCTGCCTAACAATCACTTTTGGTGAAAGAATCAACTTCATATCTCAAACCGTAGATTTTTTGTTGATTTTTGAAGATTTTGATTTTTGAATTTGAATTGCTTGTCACGTGACACCTGATGACGTCACAATCATGAAAAGTTTCGGCAAACAACTACCCTATAGGGACTTCCTTCTGACCAAGTTTGGTAAAAATTGGAAGTTTTAAAGTGACCAAAGTGCCTCCGACAAAAAGTCTATGGTAACTCAAACGACAAGAAGAAGAAGAAGAAGAAACTAGAAATTGTGTCTGTTGAAAACAGAACACAAGGCTTTTCCGTTTCCGCTTTTATTGGAAAAAAATTCATAACCTTACTGACACACAAAGACAGTTGATTATGATCTAATGTTTTATACCTTTGAAGTGTGCACCTTTAATCATAAACTCACGTGAATTGGTCATATTTGTGTCACAAAGAAAGACCTTGCCTAACATATTGACTTTTAGCAAAATAATCATGATCCAAGCTCTGACCACTTTTAAATCAGAAGCTATTTCCAGTTTGACCGGAAGTAGAGGTTGCAAAGGTCAAATAATGCGTCACAATGAAAGACCTTGTCTTACATTGACTTTAGGTGAAAGAATCATAATCCTAGCTCTTATTCCTTTTAAATGAGGAGCCACTTCCTGTTTGACCGGAAGTAGAGGTCACAGAGGTCAAGCAATGTAATACAAATGAAAGACCTTGCCTAACATTGACCTTTGCTGAAAGAATCATGATCATAGCTCTTACCACTTTTAAATGAGGACCTACTTCCTATTTGACCGGAAGTAGAGGTCACAGAGGTCAAGCAATGTAATACATATGAAAGACCTTGCCTAACATTGACCTTTGGTGAAAGAATCATGATCATAGCTCTTACCACTTTTAAATGAGGAGCTACTTCCTGTTTGACAAGAAGTAGAGGTCACAGAGGTCAAGCAATGTGTCACAATTGAAAGACCTTGCCTAACATTGTCTCTTGGTGAAAGAATCATGATCATAGCTCTTACCACTTTTAAATGAGGAGCTACTTCCTGTTTGACCGGAAGTAGAGGTCACAGAGGTCAAGCAATGTGTCACAATTGAAAGACCTTGCCTAACATTGTCTATTGGTGAAAGAATAATGATCATATCTCTTACCACATTTAAATGAGGAGCTACTTCCTGTTTGACCGGAAGTAGAGGTCACAGAGGTCAAGCAATGTGTCACAATTGAAAGACCTTGCCTAACATTGTCTATTGGTGAAAGAATCATGATCATAGCTCTTACCACTTTTAAATGAGGAGCTACTTCCTGTTTGACCGGAAGTAGAGGTCACAGAGGTCAAGCAATGTGTCACAAAGAAAGACCCTGCCTAACAATCACTTTTGGTGAAAGAATCAACTTAATATCTCAAACCGTTGATTTTTTGTTGATTTTTAAAGATTTTGATTTTCAAATTTGAATTGCTTGTCACATGACACCTGATGACGTCATGACGACGAAAAGTTTCGGGAGACAATTTCCCTACATGGACTTCCTTCAGACCAACTTTGGTTAAAATCGGCTATTAAAAAATGACTGAAGTGCCGCAGACAAAATTCGTGTACAAAGTCAATACAAATTGAGGAGAAGAAGAAGAAAAAACTAGAAATTGTGTCTGTGAAAACAGAACACATGGCTTTTCCGCATATGATATAGAATATTTCTCAAATTGTATAACTTATTTTGTCAGTTTAAGACATGTGGTTTAAAAGTATCAATTATTTCAATGTAGAAAACTAAAGTTTAACACATTTAGTTGCAGGGTTTATGGAACACATTGCTTGTCATTTAGAATTGTGTCACAAAAAAAATTGTCTAACATTGACTTTTGGTGAAAGAATCATGATCAAAGCCCTTACCACTTTTAAATGAGAAGCTACTTCATGTTTGACCGGAAGTAGAGGTCACAGAGGTCAAGTAATGTTTCACAAATGAAAGACCTTCCCTAACATTGTCTATTTGTGAAAGAATCATGATCATAGCTCTTAACACTTTTAAATGAGGAGCTACTTCCTGTTTGACCGGAAGTAGAGGTCACAGAGGTCAAGCAATGTATCACAAATAAAAGACCTTGCCTAACATTGTCTATTGGTGAAAGATTCATGATCACAGCTCTTACCACTTTAAAACGAGGAGCTACTTCCTGTTTGACCGGAAGTAGAGGTCACAGAGGTCAAGCAATGTGTCACAAATAAAAGACCTTGCCTAACAGTGTATATTGGTGAAAGAATCATGATCATAGCTCTTACCATTTTTAAATGAGGAGCTACTTCCTGTTTGACCGGAAGTAGAGGTCACAGAGGTCAAGCACTGTTTCACAATGAAAGACCTTGCCCAACATTGACATTTGGTGAAAGAATCATGATCATAGCTCTTACCACTTTTAAATGAGGAGCTACTTCCTGTTTGACCGGAAGTAGAGGTCACAGGGGTCAACCAATGTATCACAAAGAAAGACATTGCCTAACATTCACTTTTGGTGAAAGAATCATGATCCTAGCTCTTACCACTTTTAAATGAGGAGCTACTTCCTGTTTGACCGGAAGTAGAGGTCACAAAGGTCAAGCAATGTGTCACAAAGAAAGACCCTGCCTAACAATCACTTTTGGTGAAAGAATCAACTTAATATCTCCAACCGTTGATTTTTTGTTGATTTTTAAAGATTTTGATTATTAAATTCAAATCACTTGTCACATGACACCCGATGACGTCATGATGACGAAAAGTTTCGGGAGACAACTACCCTATATGGACTTCCTTCAGACCAAGTTTGGTTAAGATCGGCTGTTAAAAAACTACCAAAGTGCCGCAGACAAAATTTGTGTACAAAGTCTATACGAATTGAGGAGAAGAAGAAGAAGAAGAAGAAGAAAAAAAAAAAAAAAACAGAACAAAAGCAATACCTTTTCCGATTGAAATCGGAAAAGCCAAAAAACAGAACAAAAACAATACCTTTTCCGTTGAACACGGAAAAGCCAACTAGAGATTGTGTCTGTTGAAAACAGAACACATGGCTTTTCCGCATATGATACATAAAATATTTCTCAAATTCATACAAATCACTTATTTTGTTTGATTAAGACATATTGTTTAAAAGTATCCATATTTCAATCTAGAAAACTAAAGTTAACCCATTTAGTTGCAGGGTTTATGGAACACATTGCTTGTCAATTAGTATTGTGTCACAAAGAATAACCTTGCTTAACATTCACTTTTGGTGAAAGTAAGACCGTAAGTAGAGGTCATAGAGGTCAAGCAATGTAACACAAATGAAAGACCTTGCCTAACATTGACTTTTGGTAAAAGAATCATGATCATAGCTCGTACCACTTTTAAATCAGAAGCTACTTCCTGTTTAACCGGAAGTAGAGGTCACAGAGGTCAAGCAATGTGCCACAAATGAATGAACTTCGCTAACATTGTTTATTGGTGAAAGAATCATGATCATAGCTCTTACCACTTTTAAATGAGGAGCTACTTCCTGTTTGACCGGAAGTAGAGGTCACAGAGGTCAAGAAATGTGTCCCAAAGAAAGACTCTGCCTAACAGTCACTTTTGGTGAACAAAATCAACTTAATATCTCAAACCGTTGATTTTTTTGTTGATTTTTGTTGATTTTGATTATTAAATTCAAATCGCTTGTAATTTGACACCTGATGACGTCATGATGACGAAAAGATGCGGGAGACAACTACCCTATATGGACTTCAGACCAAGTTTGGTTAAAGGTAGTATCATACTTTGGTTTTTATCAAAGAAATTGAGATTCACGGAAAAAATATCAAGGAAGATATACAGTAACAGTCATCTGTGAAAATTACAGTCCCATACGGTGCCCACTTTTTGAGAAAACGGTGAAAAAACAGCCAAAGTATTTCTTAAGTCTTTTTTTTTTTTTTTTTATCTTTTAAAAGATCAGAAAAGATTTTCGGTCGTTGTTTTACTAATTTCTGGATAAATGCACCATTTCAGGCGGAAACGTTTTAACGGTATCTACCACCACCATCTTCATATCCTGTAAGATATACGTAAATCTTAAAAATTTCTGTTTTGGTTTCTAACTAAAGTATTATACTTCCTTTAAGATCGGCTGTTTAAAAGTGACCAAAGTGCCGCAGACAAATTTGTGTACAGAGTCTACAGGAATTGAGGAGAAGAAGAAGAAGAAGAAGAAGAAGTGAAATCCGAACAAACTCAATAGCTTTTCCGTTCATCAGAAACAAAAACAGAGGCTTTTCGCTGACGCGAAAAAGCAAAAAAAAATATAACTCGAACAATAACAATAGGTGTTCGGCATGAACCCGAACACCTAAAAAAGCCTTATCTTAATAAGTTCTTGCTCAAACTGTCTGTTAGTAGTTGTTTTTTCGTTTCAGTTCAGTTCGATGTGGTAGGGTTCTTTGGATCAACCAACAAGAAGAATTCGCTACATTATTGCCAGAAAACTATCAATTCAAACATAATTTTAACGCGTCTTCATAGGCAATATAATCAGAATCGTAATAATGAAGCCCGCTTGGTGGTGTGAATTTTAATGCTGCATTTATTAAAAAAATGAGTTCCATTCCTCACACATCGGCGAGCTAATACATGTCAGGAATAATATTCAGCCCATAAATTTCCCTTTGTGATGTTGAAGAGAGGAGTCATTAGGTTTTTTGTCATTAGTTTTTCTATTGTGGGTATATACTCCTAATGGCGCCTCTGCCTGTTTTCATATAGAATTTGTATTTCAAAAGCCAGGAAGTGGGGGACATGTACCATGACAGAATACATTTTTCATGACGACTTTTGCATAATAATCGCATTATCTTGTACATATATCATACCTTTCATGAGAGTGCAACAATCATTTCAGCAAAAGCTTGGGGTGGCATTTATCAATAATTCAAAATGCACTTTGGGCCCATCATATGGCTTCAAATATGTTTACTTTGGACAGCCATCAGCTACCATGGATATTCTCTATGTGATTAAAGGTGATGTACAGTAATAAAACACAGACCCTACAACCTTGATTCAATTCCTCCCTGGAAGTTTCTTACTAGATTAATAATTGTTTTGTGTTTAGTTATAGTCTATAAAAAAGCCTCGAGATAATTTCTTGTACGTCATACATGAACATAATTTTTTGCCATCAAAATCTGTTTGTGTTATTCTCGAAATTATGTTTTGTGTATTCATGTGGAAATCGTTTTGGTCCCTCGAAAATTGTTTCATTGATCATGCCCTCAAAATCCTGTTGTCGAAAACATAGCGTCAACTCGCAAACATTCCATCAACTTGCAAACATTGCATTAACTCGCAAACATTACATCAACTCGCAAACATTGCGTCAACTCGCAAACATTACGTCAACTAGTAAACATTACGTCAACTCGTAAACATTACATCAACTCGCAAACATTAAGTCAACTCGCAAACATTGCGTCAACTCGTAAACATTACGTCAACTCGCAAACATTACATCAACTCGCAAACATTGCATCAACTCGCAAACATTGCGTCAACTCGTAAACATTACGTCAACTCGCAAACATTACATCAACTCGCAAACATTGCATCAACTCGCAAACATTGCGTCAACTCGTAAACATTACGTCAACTCGCAAACATTACGTCAACTCGCAAACATTTTGTGAATAATTCTGAAAAGCCAACAGACATACGGATTCGACAATGAACATTACAGTTTTACATACTGTATACAATGTTTTACACATGTTTTGGGAAATTGAGTCAATCGAGCATCACATCGTATGTTTTAAAAATTAAGTGATGAAGTTGTCGTGACTTCATTATTACAATCGCCAACCTCTATTTCCCAAACCTACCAATTTTCGAGGTGATCGGCCGTTCCTTCTATGTGTTATTAAAATTGTTTGAAAATGATATAAAAAAAGACGTACGTGCATTGTCTATGAGGGAAAATATAGTTATGAGTCAACGGTCAATCGGACATCACGTCCCGGCCCGGTGCGCAAGCCACCGTCGGTTCAGCAGCGGCTAAGCGGCATCGGCACGCTGCCCATCCACCAACCGTGGTCCGCCCATGCATGGTGGTTGCTACTATGAAACGGCCGTGTAAATACCACCGCGTGTACTAACAATGGTCGTCCAGCCGAGGTCGGGCCGATGGGGGACGGATGCTGACTGTATTTTGCATTTAAATATGCCTACGGAATAGAATATTTATACAAAATTATATCGAGAACATGAAATCACTCTGATGACACTAAAGTCAAGGGGAAATGGCGTGACATATTTAATTTGTTCATGTGTAAAACGTATCATATTGCCACGTAAAATAATTATGGATCATTGCACTTGTCCATACAACTCTTCCCAAGTTTTAAGTTGTACATGTATAGCTTATATTAAAACGACCCAAAAATTGACGTACAATACTCCGCAATCTACATCGATAGCTTTTCGATGATATTCGATATTTGGTGCTGATATTTAACGATATATAAAAAGTCTTACATGGAATTGTCTATGGCAAGATTATAAACGAAGTTTTGATCGAGTCACGCAATCCGTGGACATTATTATGAATGCCATACACACACAGTGCAGTGAATTACGTACGTACAGTGCAGTGTATAGTCTTGATTCCAAGACTGGCATTATCGTTTGTCCCGGTCCGATAACACCAATAGAGGGGGCTATACTGCAACGAACTCGATGGCCTGCAGCCACTGGTACCTGTGCCGCCGCTGGTACGCTTGCCATTATAATCCAATATGCCAGTCTTGAAGCAAATCAATAGCCCAGGTTAAGACCCCCGCATGGTATGAGGTGCTGAATATGTATATATATAAATTCGATCAATCTTGAATAATCACGCAAGCGCAATAGTGCAGATTGTTTTTCATACAGTCTGGTCACACGATGGTCGATGCGTAATACACATGATATACATAACAAGTCATAGAGCACCGTGGTTGGGGCCAATTTCATAGCAGTCGACTGATAAATTTTAAACTGAGAATTCTATCCAATTTTTGGGCGGAAAAAATGTTAAGGCATCAGATACAACCATAGCACAAGAGAGAATGAAATTACGTGACACTGCATAGGCATAGCATTATACTTCACAATTACAACATTACAAGAACTCTAGTTACCAGACGCATTCATTCATAATAACACTCATACGCCACAGCGCGCTAGTGCATAGAAAGCAGGTATTTGAGCTATGCTTGGAATGTCCTCGGAATTTCACGGGTCGTTTGGAGGTTTGAATCAAGACCGATATTCGTTCACAGCATGCACGCGTACCAGCGGCGGCACAGGTACCAGTGGCAGCAGGCCAGCGAGTTCGTTGATTATACCCCCCTCTATCGGTGTTGTCGGAGCGGCGCGGGACAAACGGTAACTGATATCGGTCTTGGATCAAGACTATGCAGTGTACAGTGTATGGGGAGAGTTGATTCATTCGAGCATCATATGTTTTGTACGTGACCATATTGTCACGTAATCTGTGTACAAAGTTAACGGGCGGTGAGAAATATTTAAAAATTCATATAAAATCAAGACATGACGTCATGATGACGAAAAGTTTCGGGAGACAACTACCTTATATGGACTTCCTTCGGACCAAGTTTGGTTAAAATCGGCTGTTTAAAAGTGACCAAAGTGGGGTCCAGAATGCCCCTGTGCTTTGTCTATGGGAATTTTGGCAACAAGAAGAGGAAGAAGAGGAAGAAAAAAGAAAAAAAAAACAGAACAGAAATAAAGGCTTTTCGCTTGCGCGAAAAAGCCAAACAAAAAACAGAACAAAAATAAAGGGTTTTCGCTTGCGCGGAAAACCCCAAAACAAGTAATTGTATCTGCTACAGAGTAATATATTTTTTTTCTACATATATATTTTTATATCTTTGCTGTAATCCGAGACAGCTTTAGGCTTGAAAGCAGGACTTGTCCAGTCTTCCCTCTTTGTTGGTGGTGAAGCAGTACATGTCAGATGGCTCAGCAGCCCGGATGCAGATGGCGGGAACCTGAAGGTTACACCTGATATCAACCCACCGCCCATTGCTTCTCTGAATGGCAGCGCAATTTTCAGCGCCTCCTACGTTGTTAGGTTCGCTGCTCTTCCAGTAAGTGAGGGTGGCGTTGTGATGGATGTTGTTGCACAGCCACTGGCCCTCGGTAATCTTGTCATGGCAGGCTATCCAGAGGATAAATCTGTCTTCGGAGTTGAATTCTTTGCCAAAGCTCCAGAATAATTCATTCTCCTCCACTGACCTGGGTGCGGCCATCTCTGCTCCCATCGCCTTGCAGGATTTCTTGGCATCATCCCAGGTCAGCTTCGGGGTGAGACGATAGCAAGAACCTCGCCACATTCTCCATCCGGGCGGGCATCGAGGGGGACACTTTTCGGCACAGGGATTGTTCTTAAACTGATCGAGGGTGGAGCTGACGAGAATGAGTCCAGAGAGGATGATGAAGAGGTGCACTGAGAACATCTTGATAGCGTCCGTTCTACTTGCAACAGTCAAATGTGCATTGCGACACAATCTCTTTCACTGTGTTACTTCAACGTCAATGAAAAAAAGGTAGCTCATCAAATGTCTGTCGTGAATTATGATCAGATTCGAGTGACATGGATCCCAATATCTTTGGAATATTCGAAGCAGTGTCGAATCGAGTAGAGATATATCTCGTATACACCTTGATCCGTAGAGATTGACTTCATGTAACAGCCAAGGAATGTCCGTCTCTCTCACTCACTGCTTCGGTAGAAACTAAACAGTGCATCCAGTGATGCTGTACATTATAAGGATATCATACATATACGCCCAGCCACGTAGCTGGCTGTAAGCATCTCAACTTCCGGTCCCGGTCCAACATCTTCGATAGGGCGGGCTTATTCTCACCATTATAGAAAGTACGAATGTATATGCAACGATTCAAATACCAGCGCGTATTGCGAAACTTACAGACACTCTACAGTTGGTTGAGCAAATTTCCAATTACACCACGCTTCACTGGAAGGCTGGATCACATCGGTTTTCGTCAAACAGGCAATTCAGTAAAACCAGTCTACCGAATAACACGCAGCTAGGTCTAATTATGATACCATGGAAACAGACTGTAAACAGTGCGATACTCTGATCGCGACCAGTTTGTACGGCATCATTAGACCAGAAACCATGGAAACCAAAATCAGCAAGCTCACAAAAAAAGAGTCATTAGGATTTGTCGTTGGGTTGATATAAATATTATAATAAGCCATGCCATTCACCGACTGTAGTTCTGTATAATTGCATACAGTATTCAATTATTTGAATGAAAGAATCAAAGATGAGCAAAAGTATCTCGTTGAAGAAGAAAATTCCTGGTTGAATTAGTGTTATATTTCAGTGGTTTTCCAGTAACGTAGCATGTATCCCGAATGCAATATCAATTCTGCGTTCAGGTTTAACAGAGTAATCGTGTTTTTTTTTAAATTTTTGCTATGTCATTTCTTCAATCAATTTACATACTTTCAAAACGTTTGACATTGAATACAAAAAAAGAAAATCAGTTTCTGCTAAATTTACCAACAGCAAATACAAAATATATAAGCAATTCATTTACGCAGTGACAATTAGGAGCCAATAAACAGGCAATCAAAACAAGCCAAAATGAATACTATACCAAGGACAGAGATCGACTATACCGAAATACAATATCTATCTGCGTATCCTAAAGTCCAGTTGAATATTGAAACATGTTCAACAAATTGTTCAACGTTAATGACGTGCTCTACAATTCTGCATCTTCACAAGAGTTCCATGTCCATCACCAAAGCAAACGTTTATCAGTCCACGGAGATGAATGACCGTTAACATCCGGGCTCTCTAGATATAAGATGTCCCGTATGTCCAATCAGATGATCGCGAGACTTCAGACATGTATGGCATTAACAAGCTAGTATTATATTTCGACACGTAATCTTATTTGCTGCATTAATATATTGATATATCTGTTCTAAAATCCGACACAGCTCTAGTCTTGAAAGCAGGACTTGTCCAGTCTTCCCTCTTTGTTAGTGGTGAAGCAGTACATGTCAGATGGGTCAGCAGGCTGGATGCAAATGGCGGGAAACAGATGGTTACACCAGATATCATTCCACTGTCCATTGCTGCTCCAAACGGCAGCGCAATCCTCACCTGTATCTCCCCAGTTATTAGGTTCTCCGCTCCTCCAATACGTGAAGGTGGCGTATTGCTGGATGTTGTTGCACAGCCACTGGCCCTCGACAAGTTGGTCATTGCAGGAGATCCAGATGAGATCCCACGTGGAGATTTCCTCTTTTCCAGAGCTCCAGATGAAATCATTCTCCTCCAGTGACCGAGGTGCGGCCACCTCTCCTCCCATCGCCTTGCAGGATTCCTTGGCATCATCCCAGAATAGACTCGGGGTGAGACGATAGCATGAATCTCGCCACATTCTCCATCCGGGCGGGCATCGAGGGGGACACTTTTCAGCACAGGGATTGTTCTTAAACTGATCGAGGGTGGAGCTGACGAGAATGAGTCCAGAGAGGATGATGAAGAGGTGCACTGAGAACATCTCGATAGCGTTCTACTTGCAACAGTCAAATGTGCATTGCGATACAATCTCTATCACTGCATTACTTCAAAGTACATTTTAAAAATCAAGTCAATTTCACGTAGCTCTTCAAATGTTCGTGCTTGACGATCGGGTCAGATAATTCAATGTCTGTCGTAAATTATGATCAGATTCGAGTGACATGGATCCCAACCCCTTTGGAATATTAGAAGCAGCGTCGAATCGAGTGGAGATCCGTAGAGATTGACTTCATGTAACAGCCAAGGAATGTCCGTCTCTCTCTCACTCACTGCTTCGGTAGAAACTAAACTGTGTATCCATCGATGCTGTTTATTAGAAGGAGTACACTCAGTATACGCCCTGCCACGTAGCTGGTTGTAAGCATCCCAACTTCCGGTCCATATTCCTGCATCTTTGATGGGGCGAGATTCTTCTCGTGAGAGTACATATTACGTATGTACAGCAATTCAAATACTTACTGTATTGTGAAACTTACAGACACTCCGCGACACAATCTGCCCTTGATTAATTAATTTAATTTCCAGTTTCACCACGATTTCCCGGCCTTATAGGTCACTTCCGCTTTCGTCGAACAGGCAGGTCAGTAAAATCAATCAACCGAATAACATGGAGCTGTAGGTATAATTATGATACCATGGAAACAGCTAGACTTCAAACTGGTATAATTATTTCGCGAGCAGTTTGCTAATAACCGCAGGACGAGAAACCATGGAAACCAGAACAGCGAGTTAACAAACAAGTCAGTGGGATTTGTCGTTGGGTTGATAGAAATATTATAATTAGCCATGTCATTCACCGACTATAGTACTAAATATTGCATACGCGAGGTTTTTCATTTGAAGTTGTCGCATGTGCATTTAGTGTGGGTTGCTGTGACCTAGTGGTAAGGTTTGTCGTACTCAATATCTTGTCGGTCAATCTAAAGACTGTGGGTTCGAATCCAGCCATGGGCTCTTGCATCCTTGGTCAAGACGCTTTGACAGATACTGCTTCCCTCCACCCAGGAGTAAATGGGTACCTGCGATGGTAGAGATGGCTTTGTGGTTTGATTATCCCCTGTGTGCCATTACAGCAGCCATTGTTGTGTACTCCCAATGGATTTGACATGGTTTCAATCTTAATTAAACCTAATGACCAGGGATAATAGTGATACGGGCATAGGGACTATACAACATGATTATACTATTATTATCATTATCTGAGGGGAGCTAAATTGTCTCCAAACCATGACATTTCACCAGCCTCTCTTGGAAAACCGCCAAATTTATATGACTTCCATGCAAGATATTATGAAGCTATTCCATGCATATAACAACCAGATTTGATGCTAGAATTGAAATCACATGATTTGTGTGTCTTGCTTCCCATCATAAAAACTAGTTTCATCCAAACGTGGTTATTCCCGTAATAATGTGTAGTAACTCGTGTAATAACAGACGAATTTTAAAGCCTCGTATAAATGGAAACAAACAACATGAAGATGAATAAACACTGACATTTTAAAGAAGTTGAATAAAGCAAAGGCGATATAATTATTTGTGCAAATACTTATCTTTATTTTAACACTTCTTTCACAAATTAGTGCACATACATTTTTACTTAAAGCTTTCAAAATGACAAATAATACATATACATGATAAAATGTGTTTATGATATTTGAAGGGCATTAGTGTTTTTCAACTTTTCGATGATATTCTTTTTTTTCTTCGTATCAATAAAGGTATTGCTCAAGATATCAAGATACAGTATCCCTTATA
The DNA here is from genome assembly GCA_963971285.1 of Astropecten irregularis. Classification (NCBI taxonomy): domain Eukaryota; kingdom Metazoa; phylum Echinodermata; class Asteroidea; order Paxillosida; family Astropectinidae; genus Astropecten; species Astropecten irregularis. The sequence continues at coordinate 11,703,312 of OZ020261.1, forward strand.
ATTAATGTCTTTGTTCTGTACATCAATTATTTGAATTTGAATAAAAGAATTGAAGATGAGCAAAACTATCTCGTTGAAGAAGAATATTCCTGGTTGAATCAGTTTTATATTTCAGTGGTTTTCCAGTAACCTGGAATACAGTGCGTTTATCATCTGACCTCCATGATGTAGTTCACTACAAATGTGAAGAATTGTATCCTGAATGCATTATCAATTCAGCGTTCAGGTGGAACAATGGTGTCCATCGTTTTTTTGTTTTTATTTTTGTTTTGCTTCGGCTTTTCTTCAATCCATTAAATATAATTTTTTTTTTTTTTATACAGATTTCCGGATCGTTAGGCTTGAAATCAAAAAAAAAAAAATATGTTTCTGTTTAAAATTACCAACAGTATATAAGCAAATCATTTACGCAGTGACAATTAGGAGCCAATAGACAGGCAATCAAAACAAGCCAAAATGAATACTATACCAAGGAGAGAGATCGACTATACAGAAATACAATATCTATTTGCGTATCCTAAAGTCCAGTTGAATATTTTAACATGTTCAACAATTGTTCAAAGTTATTTCCGTGTTTTATATTCAGCATCTTCACAAGAGTTTCATGTCCATCACCAAAGCAAACATTTATCAGTCCACGGAGATGAATGACAGTTAACATCCGGGCTCCTTTGAAAACATGATGTCCCAATAAATACGAAAATGCTCAAAATGTTCGCGAGATGTGAGAAACTGCCGACAATTTACATGTATGGCATTCACAAGAAAAGCTAGTATTATATTTCGACAAACAATTTTATTTGCTACAAAGTAATAATTTATTTATCTGTGCTGTTATCCGAGACAGCTTTGTGCTTAAAAGCAGGACTTGTCCAATCTTCCCTCTTTGTTGGTGGTGAAGCAGTACATGTCAAATGGCTCAGCAGCCCGGATGCAACTGGCTGGAGTCTGAAAGTTACATCCAAGATCATTCCACTTCCCATTATTTCTGTCAAGAACAGCGCAATCTTCTTCTGTACCGTTCCAGTTGTTAGGTTCTCCGTTATTCCAAAACGTGAAGGTGGCGTTTTGCTCGATGTTGTTGCACAGCCACTGGCCCTCAGAAATCTTGTCATGGCAGGCTATCCAGGGAATCCATACCCCCTCGAATTTGAAATCTTTGCCAAAGTTCCAGATGAAACCATTCTCCTCCAATGACCGGGGTGCGGCCATCTCTCCTCCCATCGCATTGCATGATTTCTTTGCATCATCCCAGGTCAGCTTCGGGGTGAGACGATAGCAAGAACCTCGCCACATTCTCCACCCGGGCGGGCATCGAGGGGGACACTTTTCGGCACAGGGATTGTTCTTAAACTGATCGAGGGTGGAGCTGACGAGAATGAGTCCAAAGAGGATGATGAAGAGGTGCACTGAGAACATCTTGAATGTATTCTGCATCCAAAGTCTAGTGAGAATTACAAACACTTTTAATCTTCAATGCGTTACAAAGTTAATCTTAAAATATCAAATCAAGTCAATTTGATGTAGCTCATCATTATGTTCGTGCTTGACGACCAGTTCCGATCTACACCAATGGAATAATGGAATATTAGAAGCAATGTCGAATCGAGTGGAGATATGTCTTTATACAACTTGATCCGTAGAGATTGACTTCATGTAACAACCAAGGAATGTCCGTCTCTCTCACTCACTGCTTCGGTAGAAACTAAACTGTGCATCCAGCGACGCTGTATATTGTAATGAGTACACTCAGTATACACCCTGCCACGTAGCTGGTTGTAAGCATCTCTACTTCCGGTACGCGGTCCTGCATTATTCGCTGTGGCCAGCTTATTCTCGGGAGTATACACATCGTGTGAGCAGCGATCCAAAATACTAGCATGTATTATTGTGAAACTTACAGACACTCTGCAACACTCCGTGCTCGGTGTAGCGAATACTGATTGTACTAATGTCGCCACACTTTACTAGATCCATCCACTGTCCTCAAACAGTCATTCAGTAAAACCAGTCTACTGAATAACATGTAGCTTGGTGTAATTTGGATACTTTGGAATCAAACTGAGCGAATAATATTTGTTTTTAATTTCACGACGCTGGTTCGTATCCAGTCCCAGACAACAGGCAATTGTGTAAAATCAGTCTACCGAATAACATGGAGCTAGGTATATTTATGATACCATGGAAACAGACTGCAAACTGAGCGAATAATATTTGCTTTTAATTTCACGCTTTTTCATACCGGGTTCAGGAAAACAGGCTATTTTGTAAAATCAGTCTACCGAATAACATGGAAATAGGTATAATTATGTATACCATGGAAAGAAACTGCAAACTGAGCGAATAATATTTGCTTTTAATTTCACGCTGGAAACCCAGTAGCGACGTAACAAACAGACAGGCTCATTAGGAGTTTTCAAAGACTTGATAGAAATATTCAAATTAGCCTTGCCCTTCACTGACGAGTATTAAATAATAAAAATAGTAATAATTTGGGCATTTATATAGCGTTCTTACACACAAGAAGGGTATCAAAACGCTTTATACATTATTATTATCGCTGGTCATCGGGCCCATTTACATTCCTGATACAATCTCAGCTCCCTGGGGAGTATACAGCCCGCAGCTGCCTGCAACGCGTGCAGGGCTAATCAAACAAACAAAGCCGTCTCTACCCTCACATGTACCCATTTACATCTGGGTGAAGAGGAGCGATGTGTGATAAAGCGTCTTGCACAAGGACGCAAGCACCATTAGCCCATGGCCGGATTCGAACCCACAATCTGAAGATTGACCACAAGATCTTGAGTACGACACGCCAGACCACTAGGCTATAGTACCCCATTAAACACTGTATGAAGAGACTCTTCATAAGAAGATGCCGCATGAGCATAATTTTATGAGGTGGTGTGGTCTAGTGTATCATACTCAAGATCTTATGGTCAATCTAAAGCGTCTGGGTTCCAGTCCAACCATGGGTTAGTGATGCTTGTGTCCTTGGGAAAGACGCTTTGTCACATATTGCTCCTCTTCACCCATGTGTTACTGGGTACCAGGGAGGGTTAAGACGGCATTGAGTTTGATTAGCCTCTATATGCACCTTACAGTACCCTGGGCTGTATACTCCAGAGAGTCGAGATGGTTTTAATTATGTAAATGTATCATAATAAGGTTCATTATAATTACAAATAGGGTATTAGGGAGACACGTTAGCGTCTAAAAGTGGGCATCAGGGAGTCATCGGGGGTTTAGGGAGACTTTTCGATGTCTCCCTAAGGTACGAGCTACCTTTTAGAGACATATTGTCGCGGTCCATATTTTAATAGAAGACAGATAATGCTCTCAATATGAACATATGTCAATTTCAAGTTTATTGGTTTGGAGGATGTTTAGAAATAGGTAAGTAAAGTTTTTGCACGACCCTATGGAAAAGTCTCCCTAAGGTCCCATCCTCGGTTAAAACAATCAACAGTATTATTATATGTCACCTCATTTCCGCTTGAAAACTCAGTTATTCCTCGTTCGAATATCTGCAGTACTTTATCTAATAATAGACCAAATGTATTGAATGGAAATAAACGACATGAAGACAAATGTTCAATGACATTTTTAAGAAGTCGAATAAAACAAGGCGATATATTTGTGCAAATACTAATCTCTATTTTAATTGGCCATTAACACTTCTTTGACAAATTGGTGCACATAATTTGTTCTCATAAAACTTTTAAAATGACTAAATAACATAATGATACAAATCTTTTCAGGTTATTTTAAGGGAATTATTGCGGTTTCGACTCGACTTTTCGATGGTATTCATTTTTTACTTTCTGTCAATAAAGGCATTGCTTAAAATATCAAGATACAGTATCCCTTGTATTACTGTCTTTGTTCTGTACACTAATTATTTGAAATTGAATGAAAGAATCAATGATGAGCAAAAGTATCTCGTTGAAGAAGAATATTCCTGCTTGAATCAGTGTTATTATTTCAGTGGTTTCGTTTAAGTACAGAAATACTCCTAATTGTTATTTGATTTTTTTAGTTCGTCAATCCTTTTACAATTTGTCCAGATTGTTCGAAAACAAGTTTCTGTTAAACTTACAAACAGCGATTTGCAAAGCATTTGAGAGCTAGCTGGCAAGCAGGCAATTCGAACAAAGATTTATAGTATTAGCTCGACCATAAAGAAATGCACTATCTATTTTTGTCTTCAGTTAAATACTTCATCATGTTCACTCCCACACATTGTCTAAGGATAATTTGGTGTTTAACATTTAGCATGTTCACAAGAGTTCCATGTCCATCACCAAAGCAAACATTATCAGTCCACGGAGATGAATGACCGTTAACATCCGGGCTGTTTAGATATAAGATGTCCCGTATGTCCAATCAAATGTTAGCGAGACTTCAGACATTATACATGTATGGCATTAACAAGAACAGCTAGTATTATATTTCGACACGTAATCTTATTTGCTGCATTAATATATTTATATATCTGTTCTAAAATCCGACACACCTCTAGTCTTGAAAGCATGACTTGTCCAGTCTTCCCTCTTTGTTGGTGATGAAGCAGTACATGTCAGATGGCGCAGCAGCCCGGATGCAAATGGCGGGAAACAGATGGTTACACCAGATATCATTCCACTGTCCATTGCTGCTACAAACGGCAGCGCAATCTTCACCTTTATCTCCCCAGTTATTAGGTTCTCCTCTCCTCCAATACATGAAGGTGGCGTATTGCTGGATGTTGTTGCACAGCCACTGGCCCTCGACAAGTTGGTCATTGCAGGAGATCCAGATGAGATCCCACGTGGAGATTTCCTCTTTGCCAAAGCTCCAGATGAAATCATTCTCCTCCAGTGACCGGGGTGCGGCCATCTCTCCTCCCATCGCCTTGCAGGATTTCTTGGCATCATCCCAGGATAGACTCGGGGTGAGACGATAGCAAGAACCTCGCCACATTCTCCATCCGGGCGGGCATCGAGGGGGACACTTTTCGGCACAGGGATTGTTCTTAAACTGATCGAGGGTGGAGCTGACGAGAATGAGTCCAGAGAGGATGATGAAAAGCTGCACTGGGAACATCTTGGTAGCGTTTTACTTACAAAAGTCCAAATTGTCTTAATACAACATACTGTCTTGAAATGAAACAAGAAGTTGATATCACGTTTACGGTAGCCCACCAATGTTCGTGTTTGATGATCAGATCTGTCTTTACAAATCATCAGATGTTGATGATATGGACATCTATGCCAATGGAATGATGGAATATTTGAAGCAGTGGCAAATCAAAAACACCTTGATCCGTAGAGATTGACTTCATGTAACAGCCAAGGAATGTCTGTCCCTCTCATTCACTGCCTCGGTAGAAACTAAACTGTGCATCCAGCGATGCTGTACATTATAAGGAGTACACTCAATATACGCTCAGCCATAAAAAGCTGATTGTAAGCATCTCAACATCCGGTCCAGATCGGTGCATTTGCTTTAGGGCGAGCTGATATAGAGGAAGCTGTCCAATACGCTTCTAAAGTGCTACAATCGGTATTCAAGATACATGTACTTACTGACAGTCTTCATCACCTGATGTCGTGAGAAGGTTTAATAAATAATTTCTCACATTCACCACGCTTCGCTGGACCCACTTTCACTACCTTTCCCGAATAATAGGTAATTATCTTAAACCAGGTAACCGAATACCATAGAGGAGCTAAGTATGATGTGATACAAAGACGAGCTGAATATTTGATATTGAGTGGCCTTCGGTTGAATGGCACCAGCCACGACAGTAACCTTGTCACCCAATAAAGCAAGGCTTTATTCCAACACGGCCTCATCTTTAATTCACAAGAAAAGAAAAACACAACTCAAATATTACTGTAATCGACTCGACGTATTGCAAGTAGCTAACACGTCTCTCATACATAATGCACAGAATACTACAAATTAGCCATCAACATCTTCATCAGCACGACATCATAACCAAAGTGCAGATAATGGATGAAAAATGTAGTATGTACTGTTTTCGCCTGGCTGTTTCCATTTGGTGTATTTCTTTGTTCCTTCATCCATCAAACAATTCGAATGTTTAAATAATATAAACTTATCGAGGCAGAAAGCAGGTTAGTGTGTTCCACGTAGCTCTGTTTGTTCCTTGTTTTTATTTCTTGTTTGTGTGGTGTTGCGTGCTTCTGAGCTTTTTTGTTTTGTTTGCTTTTTGTTGCATGTCAAGAAGTTAGGGTACAAAAGCTTTTGCTTATCCTGATACCTAAATAATTCCATTGTCTTCTTGATGTTATGTACTTAATGAAAACATGTCTAGTATCTACATAAATAATATGTTACAAAATAACGTACGCTTGTGTGCTTTTAACTTGTGTGTATCCACAGTGAAAACATTGAAGAAATATCTTCTTGAATAATGAATGAATAGAGTATGTGTGGTATACAGTGGAGGCTGAGTGCCCGCCTTATATTATGCAGAGTCAGGGTACACGACTAATGCATGTCAGACCAAAATCCTTGGATGAACTGTTAAAAGGCCATAAAAAAATTTTTGTATTGGAGTAACGGAGGGTTGGAAAATAGGGTAGGGCAGACGGATTTTGTTTTATTTAATTTTTCCTGTATTAAATGCTTTTTTTCCTGTATATCACAGTATTTGACGAGTCAAATAAAGACAAGAAATGACACAACAACTTTAACCAGTCTGGTTTCCATCTTTTGCTCCTTTTAAGCTTTTAATCTGCGTACAAATTTGCGATTTTTCTCTTTTTTTCCCTGATTTTTTTTTCATTTGTTTATTTTTTTTATTTTAAATGTTTAGGGTCGGGGCATATTTTTGGGTCGGCCGGGTTACGCCAATACAACAATTTTTTTATGGCCTTATCATGTGTTATAACTTACGTAGACCCTTTGGCAGATAGTGGCCAGTGAAATTTGAGATACAAATATATATATGGAAATTATATTTGCAATAATAAATTTTAAAAAAATATACAGAAATACAACCAGCGCACAGTGCTAATCCACGTCGGTGAAGGGCAAGCCAAACTGCAACATAATATACATCTTATCAACGTAACTGCACACACTTCATGTCTACGTCTACGCCCATAATTTCATCAACTTTAACAACTTTGAGACTTTGCCGTACATTTTTTCATTGGCACAAACTACAGCATCGACCATTAGATCCTAGCAAAAATTCATGTCTCTATTCAGAAAAAAAAATTTAGGTAGTCTTGTCTAAGAACTTTTTTGCATATAAAAATAATAAATCCGAAAGAAGCAAATTGAAAAGAGAAAAGCCAAAGCACAAATTAAATCAGATGTTCCAACAAAATGGAGTTTCTGTTGACGTTCAGCTAAAACAATTGTCCTAAAGATATTAAAACTGATATTGGACAATAAGGTTAAATTATGTCAATAGTCAAATTATGTGCTATTCACGTTTATCGCCAAACTTATTCCACTGATGAGACCTGGCACATCATTAGTCCTGGAAGCAGGACTTGTCCAGCCTGCCGTCTTGGTTGGTAGTGAAGCAGTACATGGGAGGTGCCTCAGGAGCCCGGATGCAGAATGCAGGGAAAACGCGGTCACAAGGAAAATCATACCACCCCCCATGTGCTTTGTCTGATGGTAGCACATGGTTCTTCATATTGCAAGTAGCTAGGTTGTCCTGCATCCCAATTCATGAAGGTACCAGTCTGCTCGATGTTGTTACACAGCCACTGGCCCTCAACACGACAAGCTATCCAGACAGCAATAGCGCCGGGGTCATCCTGTATGCTCATGCTTACGAAGAAATCATTCTCCTCCTGTGACCGGGGTGCGGCCATCTCTCCTCCCATCGCCTTGCAGGATTTCTTGGCATTATCCCAGGTCAACATCGGGGTGAGACGATAGCAAGAACCTCGCCAGATTCTCCATCCGGGCGGGCATCGTGGGGGACACTTTTCGGCACAGGGGTTGTTCTTAAACTGATCGAGGGTGGAGCTGACGAGAATGAGTCCAGAGAGGATGATGAAGAGGTGCACAGAGAACATTATTGTTTGTCAGTTTTCTGCAGCAGTTAATTATTCATACACAATCACGATCCTTAATGGATAATATGAGCCTGCCACAAATCGTTATGCGTGGTTCAACATGTTTACTTGGGAGATCCCTGCGAGCAATTTTTTCAGACAGTGAATGGAATGTGGATTCAAGTAGGCCTACAGATAATATCTTCCACAGTCTGTTGCATCTGACTCTACACGTTACTAACCCAAGATGCAACTCTCTCTAACGATTCAGCACAAACTGAAATTCACCCGTGTACAGTGTTGCTTATAATATAAGAAGCTCTGGTCATAGATGACGCTTTGCTTCGCTATTTTGGGAGCTTGATGGTATTGATTAATCAGTTAAACCGCCAGTATAAGAAAGACCATGGCCTCACTATATTAACCTGATTTACTTTCTGTGCATGTAAATAGGTCATTTCAATAGTGAGTATAAATACGCCCAATGGAGAAATTTTACAGAGAAGCATGTAGGAAGTTACCCATCAGAAATACATATCTGTTATGCTTTTAATAATGACGACGTATGTTGAATTTATTTACCCAGTATAAAGATAATACATTGACACATTTCAATCAAAAACATAAGCATCACCTATCAACTATAACAGTAACACAGAACTGAATGGCAGCCATGTATATCCCTTTTGGTAAAATAATGAGAAACAAATTCTTAACTTTGTGAATAAGAGTGACTGTCGCACAACGAAGAGATGCTGATTAATGTACTTGACAATCATACTTCACGACATCAACAGAGTAGGTTCTTTGGTAATCAATGGTTTCACATGCTGGAGCATTGTAGCTATATACCAGTGTGTACTCGTAATTAAATATTCAACCTTGACTCAATAGTTCCTAGCAAGCTCTGATTGAGCTACCTGGTGACGTCACTAGCACAGTTTATGCATCGATCCAATGGTCCTTGGTCTGAAGCAGACTGATATGGAGGAGCCTGCTGTGGTGATGTCGTATATATGAATGAGTGGGTGTGTGGATGGTATATGAAATGCATCAAAGGGACATGTCTAATCTTTGATTCATATAAACCTAATTTGTTCACCTATGATTATATTGAAAAAGCATTGTTGGCATGACACATTGTATTACATAGGGTTTGTTCATACTGCAACTGAGTTCTGATGGAGGTACTCTGTTGTATCAATTTTCATTCAGCAACTCGCCCATTGGAGACAGCATTGCCTTAATTGACAGCATTGCCTTAATCGTGCAGTCAAGATTCATGGGGTCATTGGACCAATTGGGATCTATCATACCCACCAGATCACATACGTTCCAACATACGTTCACATAACAGTTCCACTACGAAATGAGACCCCGAACACCTAATGGTTGTGACAACAACAACAATGTCTAGTTTTATTTTTATTTTATTTTTTTGAGGGGAGGGGGGCTGTTATATTTTTCGTGGGTCATCTGTCACTTAAAACACCAAATGTAAATAAGTATACATTAGGTTCAAGTAAAACATCCTTGATCTTCCATTATAATCTGCAGAACTGGTATCCAATAATAATGGATGAATTTTATTAGTTCATTTTGGGCAGGAGGAAAACGATTCTAAGAAAAACATGTCAAAAGGTCATCTACCTACCATTGTTTGATGAGGCAACAGCAAAACGACGGGAAACCTAAAAGAAAAAAACAAAAAGGAAAAAATAAGAACTTTTTATAAGATATCGTAGATTATACAACGTCAAGGTTGATGTGTAATCCTGAACGCACCGCTATTTTACCGCAATGCAGCGTGCAGCATTCCAGCCTCAATTAAACAGCACCGTCAGTGAAATAGCTTAGTTCATGGCCAACTTCAACGTAATTGTTCAGAACTCACAGAAGAGAGAAACAAATAGCTTAGTGTAAGTATCTAATGGTAGACACGAACCCTTTGTTTCCAATTGTGTTTGGGAATGGTCCTCCGAAGTCTGTGCCAAAGGAGTGTTTACTCGTCACCATGGAAACGTGACCATCAACAGCCTTGTATATTCTTTTGTTAAACCACATTAAGTCAATGGGCTTTTAATTTCTTGTCTGCACAATTGTCTCATTTCACGTGCACCGATAGGAAGAATCTAAGAGTGGAGGCCAGATTGGCTATCATATAAATAATCATTTTGCAGAGAACTTCAAATTAAGTTACCATTATAAAGCAAGTGGCGCGTGTACAACTGCAAATTACTAACAGTTGGTTGATTGCTCATCACTTTTAGAGTCTGCTGTTGTTGTTGTTGTTGTTGTTGTTGTTGTCGTTGTTGTTGTCGTCGTCGTCGTTGTTGTTGTTGTTGTTGTTGTTGTTGTTGTTGTTGTTGTTGTTGTTGTTGTTGTTGTTGTTGTTGCTGCTGCTTAAATGATATATAAACGACATTATTCCATCCGTGGGATGTGAAAAATGTTTATGTCCATGCTCTAATTGGCGATTTCATTTAGTTCAGAAATACAATAAGACAAACAAAGGGACACACGGCCAAATTCATTAGGCCAAAAATCGAACAACCAGCGACGGTAAGACTTGTTTCGATTTTCAGGTAAATTGTTTTGGCCATGCCATTGTTGTTTCGTTTAACTGCTTCAATGAATCAACCTTTTCTTGGCAATATTGGACCGTTTATAACTGCTTTGGCGAAATCTGAAAAATCAATACCATCAATTCCACAGCCAGTGCAGCAAAGCTTCATGTATAAGCGACATCACACTCGGGTAAATTTCAGTTTTTGCCGAAGCGTTAGCGAGACGTGCATCTCTGCCGTAACGTGTGGAGTGAGATGCAACAGAGTGTGCGAGGTATTACCTGTACTTGAATCCACATTTCAGAGACAGTCCGGCGATAAAGTCGATATACGAGAGCCTTATCTTGAACTTGTTTGTACACTTGCAAAGATCTCCCAAGTTAACAATTTTGAACCGCGTTTACGTCACGGTTTGTGGCAGGCTCATTATTTGTATTCGCTACCTTATGGAGAAAACTGAGTAACAAGATGTTTTCAGTGCACCTCTTCATCATCCTCTCTGGACTCATTCTCGTCAGCTCCACCCTCGACCAGTTTAAGAACAATCCCTGTGCCAAAAAGTGTCCCCCTCGATGCCCACCCGGATGGAAAATATGGCGAGGTTCTTGCTATCGTTTCACCCCGAAGCTGACCTGGGATGATGCCAAGAAATCCTGCAAGGCGATGGGAGGGGAAATGGCCGCACCCCGGTCACTGGAGGAGAATGATTTCTTCTGTAGCGCTGGCAGAGAGGAGGAAGGTGTCCATTTCTTGTGGGTAGCCTGCAGCGACCAGATTAATGAGGGCCAGTGGGTGTGCAACAACGCCGACCAAATAGGTAGCTTCGATAATTGGCAGGACGGAGAACCCAACGGTGGAACATTTGAGAGTTGCGCTGTCATCTACTACTTGGATACGGCAAGAGCTCAATATGGACTCTGGTATGACATACCATGTGTGAACCATTATCCCGCTCTGTGCATCCGGGCTCCCAAGCCACCTCCCATGTACTGCTTTACCGCTAACCACGAGGGCAGGCTGGACAACTCCTGCTTTCAGGATTAACTTCATCTCATGTTGACAATTTGGAACACATTTTAAGAATCGATGAACTTTATGAAAAGAACATCTTTAATTAATCTTTAATTAATATATTGTAATTCAGTGTTTTCTCTCGGCATGACTTATAGTTGCTTGTTCACATCTAATCTAGTTAGGAGTCATAAACAAGTGGAGAGAGAATCTCGACTCATGTTTGAATTATTGTCTAAACCGGTTTCTGTGACTGCTCGAACAATATTTTATATGGGATTTAAATGCATTACCTTTTATATTGGACATGAACACAAAGAGACTGCATGAAATACGAAACGCCCTGCATGACTGTATCATGGAGTTGAGCTGTCGTCTCTTGGCGTGGCTTCTGTTTTTGCTCCATGCGGCTATAAAGGGCCTCATTTAAGATGTCATGGGTTCGGTGAGGCAGCCTCGGAATTATCCTAATTCAAATTTCTGGTGTTTTACCGTCGTATGGAAATGGGCAATTCCGAGCACAATGTGACTGACCGTTCACTGTACAAAGCCTGCAACATTCGTAAAAGCATTACTTGAAGCTTTGGGTGTCAAGTTGAAATCAGTGTATAAACCTGGCAGAAAGAATCATCCTTGTAAAACTTATACCACCAAGTTATAGAATTGACAAACACAAGTGCAATGCGGCTGACCATGGAATCGTCCAAATGTATTGGAAAGTTAAGTTATTTATTGCTCAAAATCCATCTTCATTAAGTGTCGAAAGATTTTGTTTAACCATTCAAAAAATTAATGGCGATGATTTCCTACTGGGGAATTGTTAATAAAGATGAAGTTGAATAAAATTTCTCGAGCAGAAATGACAAGTGAACGCCTTCGATTCCCAAATGTGTCTCTTATGTCGTGTTTGTCTTTATATCCTTTGCTTTCGTATATCATGTTTAATGTGCTTCACAATAATTATTGGACTCGAATATATCAGCTCAAAATCGATTGCCAGGAAACGTTGCTAAAATTTGTAATTCCTATAACTTATAAAGTCCCTCCCCCACAATATACTGCCTAAAGAAGGGATCTTATAAAAGCTTGAACTTTTGTAATTGTGCTGTGTCGTACCTATGAAGTGAAAAGTGAAAAGTGGACATGCACTGCTGGTTACCAGCGAACATGATTTTTAATTGTCACTACAGAATGCGTCCAGTTTAATTCTGCTCTTAACAATGAAAACCAATTGCCTTCTTGTTTTTTTCTTTCTTGTATTAATGATAACTCTGACTTATACCATTACAATCACGTCGTATATATCTTTTAACGCCAATGTTGAATTTATAATCCCGGAGGCTCCTATATATTACTGCTTAATTAGCTTATTGGCTTAAATTAAACGCCATTGGCAGTTAATAGCTTACTTCAGGCACGTTCTCACACACCAAAAAGCGCGACTGTTTGGGTCGCGATTTGGAGTGCGACCTAAATAGTCGCGCTTTTTGGTGTGTGAGAACGTGCCTAATTATGGCCAACTTAAAAATGATTGTTCACTATTCCCAGAGGAGGGGACCGTATAGCTTCATGTAAGTATCTAATGGTAGACACGCTACCTTTGTTCCCTATGGTGCTTCGGGACTGCCTTTTCCCAATGAAAGGAGTGTTTACTTGTCACTATGGAAACGTGACCATCAACAGCATTTTGTATTTGTTTGTTAAACCACATTAAGCTTTTTTGTCTGCACATTATGTTATCATTTCAAGGGCAGAGATTAGAAATCAATTAAATAGTGGAGTGCCAGACGTCTTGTGTTGGCTATCAGATATCATTAGCAGGGAAAATCAAATTAAGTTACCATTAGATATTATTTATCATTCAAAACCCGTGAGAAGCATTTCCAGGTGTCAAACGTCTACTGTTGTAAAGCACAGTGTTCACACTGCCAAGGATTTCGGTAACATATCGGTAACATGTTGCACACTTAAGGCAACATTTTTCGGGGCCGATTTCATAAAGCTCCGCGACGCGTCGCAACTCGATTTGCGACTCGTCCTATCTGCGACGCGTCGCATAGTTGCGATGAATCCGTAGAGTAAGGATGCGTCTTAACTCTGCGACGCGTCGTAAGTTTTATGAAATCGGCCCCTGGGCAACCTGAAACAACATGTACACTAGAAACATGGCCAACATGTTACCGAGATGTTGCTGCGACATGTTACCCAACTCATTTTGCTCTGTGTACACTGACAACATTTTCAGCAACGAGGTACCTTGGTAACATGTTACCCAGATTGTTAACTAAAATGCTCACAGTGTACACTCTGCTTTAAATGCAATTGCGCATTGCTGTTGCTTGACTATCCTCAGAATATACAGCATCCATACAACTCCTCTACTGGCTTCACATTTTCCTTCCCAGTAAATACAACAAAATAGAGCTGGATATGGCCCAGGTGCGTGTTAAGCAGACACGCGTGTTGCCAATCCAGCATCTCCATCATCTTTTACCATCAAACTGTTGCTGTTGGTAACCAAGGAAACGGCTGGCGTCAGCATTCTGGATTCTACTAAAGGTGGTACCCATCCTCCTATTTCTCATGCGCAATGTATTGGCTATGCGATATATCTAATACTAGGTACGGGTACACGACGACATTGAAACCATGACATAATATATTGCCTGATCAAAATTCAACATCAGGCTAACATCGATATAATTTGTTACTCATGGAGCTGATGGGTGTCTACACATCAAGCTGTTCCTCCTGAAAATTAATTGAACAAAATTTTACGTATGGAAGGATGTTGTTGATTTTCTTATACGGAGAATATTCAAAAATTGTTACGAAAGTCCCTCATTAGACATTGTTTTGCCTGTATCGTCTAAGCTGGACTTGCTGTTTTCATCACTTTGTATTCGTATTATACAAAATGTGAATGTTTCCTTTCAAGGGGTTGTATATTTGGAACTGTTAACCAGAAACCCAGAGACATTCGGTTAGAGTGCTGCGACGAAAAGGCTCCAAGTATCGTTTAACTTTGCACCGCCAAGACACGGGCAAGTGAAGCAGTATACGTTGTACCACATTATTTTCTCAAGATGTTCTCAGTGCACCTCTTCATCATCCTCTCTGGACTCATTCTCGTCAGCTCCACTCTCGATCAGTTTAAGAACAATCCCTGTTCCGAAAAGTGTCCCCCTCGATGCCCGCCCGGATGGAGAATGTGGCGAGGTTCTTGCTATCGTCTCACCCCAAAGCTGACATGGGATGATGCCAAGAAATCATGCAAGGCGATGGGAGGAGAGATGACTGCACCCCGGTCACTGGAGGAGAATGGTTTCTTCTGGAGCGTTGGAAAAGAGTTAAACTCCGAAGACGGATACGCCATCTGGATAGCCTGCCATGACAAGATATCTGAGGGCCAGTGGCTGTGCAACAACATCCAACAAATCGTCCCCTTCACGTATTGGAGGAGCGGAGAACCTAACAACTCGGAAGGCGCTGAAAATTGCGCTGCCCTGTGGAGAAGCAATGGACAGTGGAATGATATCGGATGCACCGATCAGATTCCAGCCATTTGCATCCGGGCTGCTGAGCCACCTGACATGTACTGCTTCACCACCAACAAAGAGGGAAGACTGGACAAGTCCTGCTTTCAAGACTAGAGCTGCCTCGGATTGCAGCACAGATAAATAAATATATCACTCTTTAGCAAGCAAATTTATATGTCGAAATTTAATAATAGCTTTTCTTGTCAATGGCATACATGTATAATATCTGCAGTTTCACACATCTTGCGAACATTTCAGCTTTCCCCAAATTTGATTGGACATACTGGACCTCGTGTATCAAAGGAGCCCGGATGTTAACTGTCTTTCATCTCCGTGGACGAAAATGTGTGCTTTGGTGATGGACATAAAACTCTTGTGAAGATGTAAACGTAAAAGATGTGAACGTAAAACACGGCATTAACTTAAAACAATCTTTAAAAATGATGAAACATCTAACTGGACTTTTGGACAGGCAATAGAGAAATTGCCTTTCTTCAGTGTGTCCCCCAAAAACAATGTGTAATGAATGTGGGCGGCCACGTCGAGGGGAAATTTACAGATCAAAACTAAGAATGTTAAGATGATCACCAGTGTAACTCAATTGTAAAAGCAGGAAAACTGACTTTTCCAGACAATCAGTAATTGCTCAGTGATGCATGAGTATAGATTGCATTGAAATTTGGTCAGAATTTACCCAGTGAGATAGCGAATGCAAAAGACTAAAAATCAAGTGAAAACATAACATTTCTTTTCATAATGTTTTGAAAAAGGGTACATTTTTTTTTGGGGGGTACATACTGTTTATGATGGATTTGTTTTCTGTTATCCGTGACATGTTCTAACAATCTGCGTGATGTTTCGCAGACGTTGCCTTGCTTTGCTCGTTTCGATGTTTTAAGATGAAATCAAATCGGCTTTTTGGTGGGAGGAATAATGTGCTTGTTATACAGGTTCTGTTGATTTGGTTCAGGTTTTGGCTTTTGTTTGGTATAGGTTTTGGGGGTTTTTTGGGGGTGGGGGGTTGGTTTCAGTTTATGTTTCAGGTTTCGGGTTACGGGTTTGGGGATTCGGTTTCTTTTTTTTTGGTTTTGGTTTTGGTTTTGGTTTTGGTTTTGGTTTTGGTTTTGGTTTTGGTTTTGGTTTTGGTTTTGGTTTTGGTTTTGGTTTTGGTTTTGGTTTTGAATGTATTCTGGTTTTGGTTTTGGTTATGGTTTTGGTTCTGGTTCTGGTTTTGGTTTTTGGTTTTGGTTTTGGTTTTGGTTTTGGTTTTGGTTTTGGTTTTGGTTTTGGTTTTGGTTTTGAATGGATTCTGGTTTTGGTTTTGGTTTTGGTTTTGGTTTTGGTTTTGGTCCTTGTTCTGGTTTTGGTTTTTGGTTTTGGTTTTGGTTTGGTTCTGGTTTTGGTTTTGGTTTTGGTTTCACTCTTTTTAGCAAGTGTACGATTTGTGACCGTAGGTAGAACGGAGTTTGGTCTTAGCTGGATTGGTATTGCAATTGCTCAGTACATGTATATCAAACGTGGTATTTCTTCTTCTTCTTTTCAATAAATCGATTCCTCCTTCTCGGTATTCCGTGTTCGTGCAGCTCATATGTTTCTGCTTTTAGATTCCAATTGATAAAAATCTAACAAAAGGGAGCTGGGCGCTTTCCCGACGCAAGTCAGGGGAGCGTGTTTCATTATCAATATACTTTTACAGAGATAGACTATTTTTTTTACAGACTGAGTGAGGTACGTGTTTATGCCATCGCGCCGGTTTTCTCCACTTGCAATATGAGTGCTTTAAAATCATGAAGGACACGCTGGTGTTGAAAGTTCACATTTGGAAATATTTCATCAAATTCTTGAGATATGAAATATGATTTATGAGATATGAAATATGATTTTAATATTCGTCTTTGATGTACCTTTTCTTAACACGGCTTCAAATCTGTGTCAGTCAAATAGAACCTTAAACTAATAATATTCGTTAAGGAAATTACTTAGTGAGAAATGTGTGCTTATGTGTTAATAGATTGACTGTAAGATTAATGCATGAGTTAATAAATTCAATCCCGCTAATTATACAAATCGAGAATGTCTATCTTGTTTTCTTTTGGGATTCTCAGTGTATGACGTCATTACCCTACCCTGCATACAAGCAATCAAACTTGTTGTAATTTGCCTCCTTTTTGGAGTTGTTGTTGTCGTTGACTTTTGTTTTCAATTAGTTCCCTTTTTCCATATTTTTAATTCAATTAATTAGCTGATGCAAACTCCTCATCAACCAAAATAATGACTGAAAATATACGAAAATGCTCAGAATCAGAGGACTTGACAATTCATCTGATCTGAACAGTCCCTTCTTTATTTTTCATTACTTAAATTCATAGGTTGTCACATTATAGCGTGCATTTTTTTTTATTAAGTATTTTGTGCACCTGCCACCGTGAACAAACTGTAATATATACTTTGCTAGGCTTTACATGCAACTAATGGTACTGATTGTCAGACCTATAGACCAGCATTCAAGACTTTACTCCACGTAACTCTGTTGGGTGTGACCCTTTTCCTTGTTTGCCTGGTTACTTCATATTCTCTCCTTTCAGTAGGCCTAACATCGATCGGTTTCATTGCCATCAAATTGTGTTGATAATAATTAGTCGAATATCTAGCGAAAAATAGACTTTGATGGGGTGACGGGAATGGGAGACTTCGGAGAAAAGGTCTTCTAGTTAACAGCTCACGCGCAAACCAGTCGCGCGCAAGTGTGAGCATGCGCTCGTTGTTTTGCGCGTGCGTGCGTGCGTGCGCGTGCGCTGTTGACTTGAAGACCAGTTCTCCAAAGTCTCCCATTGTTGTGCAGGATCCGTCATTCTGATTCTACCGAGGATGATTGCATCGCCGTGCTTAAACTGTGCTAGTGACGTCACCAGGTAGCTCAATCAGAGCTTGCTGGGGACTATAAAGCCAAGGTTGAATATTTAATCACGAGTACACTGGTAAATAGCTACAATGATCCAACATGTCATACTATTCATTACCCAATGACCTGGTGACTCTGTATTTAACAGCACCACACACGGGTAAATTTCAGTTTGTACTGAAGAGTTAGAGAGACGTGCATCTATGGGTGGCTGTGTGGAGTCAGATGTCACATACCGAGGGCGTCAATGTGAATGATGACAACATCTTTACTTGAATCAACATTTCAATGACAGTTTGAACGTTCCATTTTACTGCATTCTGGCCAGTGAGCTGCTTGGATTTTGTAAGTGTGAATTTGAACCACATCAATTTCGCGGTTTGTGCAAAGTTTATTTGATTCACTAAGGATCGTGGATGTGTATGAATGACAAGAAAATAGTTAACTCCTGCAGAAAACTGACTGTCAAGATGTTCTCAGTGCACCTCTTCATCATCCTCTCTGGACTCATTCTCGTCAGCTCCACCCTCGATCAGTTTAAGAACAATCGCTTTGCCGAAAAGTGTCCCCCTCGATGCCCGCACGGATGGAGAATGTGGCAAGGTTCTTGCTATCGTCTCACCACAAAGCTGACATGGGATGATGCCAAGAAATCCTGCAACGCGACAGGAGGAGAGATGGCCGCACCCCGGTCACTGGAGGAGAATGACTTCATGTGGAGCTTTGGCAAAGAAGTAAACTCCGAAGACACATTAGTCCTCTGGATAGCCTGCCATGACAAGATTACTGAGGGCCAGTGGCTGTGCAACAACATCCATCAGAACGCCACCTTCACGTATTGGATGAGTGGAGAACCTAACAACTGGGGAGGCGCTGAAAATTGCGCTGCCATTCAGAAAAGTAATTGGCAGTGGGTTGATAGCTGGTGTAACCATCTGTATCCCGCCATTTGCATCCGGACTGCTGAGCCATCTGACATGTACTGCTTCACCACCAACAAAGAGGGAAGACTGGACAAGTCCTGCTTTTAAGCCTACAGCTGTCTCGAATTTCAGCACAGATGTATAAATATATTACTCTGTAGCAGAAACAATAATTATTTGTCGAAATATAATAAAAGATTTTGTGTTAATGCTAATACCTGTAGTTTCACACATGTCGTGAACATTTCAGCATTCGTCGGATTTGATTGGACATAATTATGGGACATCGTGTATCTAAGGAGCCCGGATGTTGATAGTCATTCATCTCCGTGGACTGATAAATGTTTGCTTTGGTGATGGACATGGAACTCTTGTGAAGATGCAGAACGTAAAACACGACATCAACTTAGAACTTTTGAAGAATTTTTGAAAATGTGGAAACATCTAACTGGACGTTTGGAGAGCAAATAGATAATAATTGCATTTGGTTTGAATTATTTCCTGTTATCCATTGGCATGTTCAACTGATGTTTCGCCGGCGCTGACCTGGTTGCTTACTCGTTTAGATGTTTATAAGATGAAATTAAACCAGCTTTAAGGTGGAAGGAATAGTGTGCTTGTTATCCAGGTTTGGTGATGAGGTTTTGGTTTCGGTTTTGGTTTTAGTTCTGGTTTTGGTTTTGGTTATGGTTTTGGTTTTGGTTTTGGTTTTGGTTTAGGTTTTGGTTGTGGTTGTAGTTGTGGTTTTGGTTTTGGCTTCGGTTTCGGTTTTGGTTTTGGTTTTGGCTTCGGTTTCGGTTTTGGTTTTGGTTTTGGTTTTGGTTCTGGTTCTGGTTTTGGTTTTGGTTGTGGTTTTGGTTTTGGTTCTGGTTTTGGTTCTGGTTTTGGTTCTGGTTTTGGTTCTGGTTTTGGTTTTGGTTTTGGTTTTGGCCCTGGTTCTGTTTTGGTTTTGGTTTTGGTTCTGGTTCTGGTTTTGGTTTTGGTTTTGGTTCTGGTTTTGGTTTTGGTTTTGGTTTTGGTTTTGGTTTTGGTTCTGGTTCTGGTTTTGGTTTTGGTTGTGGTTTTGGTTTTGGTTCTGGTTTTGGTTCTGGTTTTGGTTTTGGTTCTGGTTCTGGTTCTGGTTCTGGTTTTGGTTTCGGTTTTAGTTTTACTCTTTTTATTAAGTGTACGTTTTGTGACCGAAGGTAGAACGGAGTTTGGTCTTAGCTGGATTTATATTGCCATTGCTCAGTACATGTATATCAAACGTGGTATTTCTTCTTCTTTTTTCAAGAAATCGATTCCTCCTTCTCGGTATTCCGTGTTCGTGCAGCTCATATATTTCTGCTTTTAGATTCCAATTGTAAAAAATCTAACAAAAGGGAACTGGGCGCCTTCCCGACGCATGTCAGGGGAGCGTGTTTCATAATCAATATACTTTTACAGAGATAGACTATTTTTTTCAGACTGAGTGAAGTACGTGTTTATGCCATCGCGCCAGTTTTTTCCACATGCATTATGGGTGCCTTCAAATCATGAAGGACACGCTGGCGTTGAAAGTTCACATTGGGATATATTTCATCAAAACCTTGAGATATGAAATATGAGTGAAATATTCGTCTTTGATGTACCTTTTCCTAACACGGTTTCAAATTTGTGTCAGTCAAATAGAACCTTAAACTAATAATATTCGTTAAGGAAATTACTTATTGAGAAATGTGTGCTTAAGTGTTAATAGATTGACTGTAAGATTAATGCATGTGTTAATAAATTCAAGCCCGCTAATTATACAAATCGAGAATGTCTATCTTGTTTTGTTGTAGGATTCTCAGTGTATGACATCACTACCCTACCCTGCATACAAGCAATAAAACCTCTTGCAATTTGCTGACAATTTCCAGTTGTTGTTGTCGTTGACCTATTTCCAATTCGTTTCTGTTTTCATATTTTTAATTGAAGTAATTAGCTGCTGCAATCTCCTCATCAACCAAAATAATGACTGAAACTAGACATCTGTGGCTGTTGGAAACAGCACATAAGGCTTTTCCGCATAATATGATATAAATTGGGTGTCAATTAGAATTGTGTCACAAAGAATAACCTTGCCTAACATTCACTTTTGTTGAACGAATCGTGATCATAGCTCTTACCACTTTCAAATGAGGAGCAACTTCCAGTTTGACCGGAAGTAGAGGTCACAGAGGTCAAGCAATGTTTCTCACCAAGAAAGTCTTTGCCCAACATTGACTTTTGGTGAAAGAATCATGATCATAGCTCTTACCACTTTTAAATGAGGAGCTACTTCCTGTTTGACCGGAAGTAGAGGTCACAGGGGTCAATATGTCAATGGAAGTCCTCACAGACCTAAATAAAGTTAACATACATCGTCTTTATTGACCACATTACAAAAATGTCTCTTTGATGTGAATAGCCTATAGCTGTATGCCCGCTTGTTGATTGTTGCCATTGTGGGCATTTTATGATCACGAATGAAACGACCTAATTTCTTCAGAAAGTAGATCAGGTTAATAGAGCGTGCCCCTGGTCTTTCTTATGCTGGCGGTTTCATTTAAAAATCAATACCATCAAGCTTGCAACCAGCGCAGCAATGCATTGATTTATAAGCTGAGCTTCTTATAAACAGCATTAAATACGGGTGAATTTCAGTTTGTTGTACTGAATAGTTAGAGAGACGTACAGCTATGCATTGGTGGTTCTACCGTGTTTCTGTGTGGAGTCAGATGTCACATACCGAGGGCCCAATGTGAATGGTGACAACATCTATACTTGAATCCACATTTCAATGACAGTTTGAATGTTCCATTTTACTGCATTCTGGCTAGTGAGCTGCTTTGATTTGTCAAGTGTGAATTTGAACCATGCACATTCCCTGGTTTGTGCCAGGTTCATTTAAATCATTAAGGATCGTGAGTGTGAATAAATGACGAGAAAATAATTAACTGATACAGAACACTGACAAGCAAGATGTTCTCAGTGCACCTCTTCATCATCCTCTCTGGACTCATTCTCGTCAGCTCCACCCTCGATCAGTTTAAGAACAATCCCTGTGCCGAAAAGTGTCCCCCTCGATGCCCGCACGGCTGGAGAATGTGGCGAGGTTCTTGCTATCGTCTCACCCCGAAGCTGACCTGGGATGATGCCAAGAAATCCTGCAAGTCGATAGGAGGAGAGATGGCCGCACCCCGGTCACTGGAGGAGAATGATTTCATCTGGAGCTTTGGCAAAGAATTCAACTCCGAAGATACATTAGTCCTCTGGATAGCCTGCCATGACAGGATTTCTGAGGGCCAATGGAAGTGCAGCAATATCGATAAAAACGCCACATTCACGTATTGGACGCCCGGAGAGCCTAACAACGTAGGAGGTGCAGAGGATTGCGCTGCCTTGTGGAAAAGCAATGGGAGGTGGAATGATATCGGGTGTAACCGTCTGTATCCCGCCATTTGCATCCGGGCTGCTGAGCCATCTGACATGTACTGCTTCCCCACCAACAAAGAGGGAAGACTGGACAAGTCCTGCTTTTAAGCCTAGAGCTCTCTCGGATTACAGCAAAGATATAAAAATATATATGTAGATGAACAATATATTACTCTGTAGCAGATACGATTACTTGTTTATTGTTCCAGACATTTTGCAAATATTAAGCTTTCCTCAGATTTGATTGGACATACGGGACATCTTGTATCTAAGGAGCCCGGATGTTAACTGTCATTCATCTCCGTGGACTGATAAATGTTTGCTTCGGTGATGGACATGGAACTCTTGTGAAGATGCTGAATTTAAAACACGGCAATAACTTTGAACAATTTGTCAAAACTGGAATTTTGGAGTTGCAAATATATATTGGCTTTCTATAATATGGTGGATTTGTTTCCAGTTATCCTTTGACATGTTAAAGCGATATTTCGTAGGCGCTGCCTTGCTTGCTGCTTTGCTCGTTTCGATGTTTTTAAGATGATATTAAATCGGCTTTTAGGTAGACAGAATAGTTAGGTTTTTGGTTTCGGTTTTAGTTTTGGTGTTGGTTTTGGTTTTAGTTTTGGTTTTGGTTTTGGTTTTGGTTTTGGTTTTGGATTTGGTTTGGTTTGGTTTGGTTTGGTTTTGGTTTTTCTGGTTCTGGTTTTGGTTCTGGTTTTGGTTTTGGTTTTGGTTTTGGTTTTGGTTTTGGTTTTGGTTTTGGTTTTGGTTTTGGTTTTGGTTTTGGTTTTGGTTTTGGTTTTGGTTTTGTTCTGGTTTTGGTTTTGGTTCTGGTTTTGGTTTTGGTTTTGGTTTTGGTTCTGGTTTTGGTTTTGGTTTTGGTTTTGGTTTTGGTTTTGGTTTTGGTTTTGGTTTTGGTTTTGGTTTTGGTTCTGGTTCTAGTTCGGGTTTTGTATTTGGTTTTGGTTTTGGTTTAACTCTTTTACCAAGTGTACGGTTTGTGACCGTAGGTAGAGCGGAGTTTGGTCTTAGCAGGATTGGTATTGCCATTGGTCAGTACATGTATATCAAAGGTGGTATTTTGTTTTTTTAGAAATCGATTCCTTCATGTCAGTAGTTCGTGTTCGTGCAGCTCGTATATTTCTGCTTTTAGATTCCAATTGTAGAAGTCAAACAAAAGGGAGCTGGGCGCCTTCTCGTCTCGTATTAGGGGAGCGTGTTTCATAATCAATACTTTTACTTTTGTGTTTAATTATGCCAACTACCTATCAACATCACTTAGAGAGAAAGTCCAAAATCTATTCTGACCCAAAGGCGATAACAAGTAAATACAGAAAAAGATAAATTACAATCTTAGTGACAACATTGAATGTTTCCCAGGAAAATTTCGTATCTTAACAATATTTAATCGTTACAATAAATGTACAGCGCAAAGTGATTTGTAATTTATTCGTGGAGAAAAAGTAATAAAACGTAATAATACAGCAAAAAAAAAAATATACAGTATGGCGTTGTTGCATTTTTATTTGTTTCCATTCTTCGTTCATGTTCATTAAAACACGCAAAAAACTAACGGAAGTTCCAGTTTTTTGTTCATTTGTTTGTTATTGTTGGGGTTTTGGGGGTGTTTGTTTGTTTTTCTGACGTAGGCCTATATATATTTACTTAATGCACCTTTAGTGCTACACTATATATACCCAGTCACTTACTCGACATACCATTCACACTTGAACTCCTCACTACCCTTTTATTTGTAAATCGTTATTTTTTTGTTTTCCAATTCCTTATAAGGTATCACTTTTTGAAAGAACTTAGTCAAAATAAAGTTGTCTTTTGAAAATGAAAAATGTTTGTTTGTTTGTTTGTTTTGGGTTAAGTTATGTTTGGTTTGGTTTGTCTTGTTATATTATTGAAAAGATCAAATAAGATGTGTCGCTACTTCTCTAATGCCAAAAGTATCTTCTGCGGAAATATCTGATTACTACGGGCTGTGTGGATTCCCCTCAACACTTAAAGGAGTTACCCAATTAAAGGGTCTCTGCAATGGGAATATTATGGCTTAATACAAAAACTGTACATATGGACTGTGATTTTACCCCCTTACTCACACTGATTCAGGGTAAAAAAAAATGTTTTTATTGTATGCTAATTAGCACTTCCATATTCATGAGCAAAACTGTGATGTCATCTGGGAAACTGAGAGCAGTAACCCAATTGAGTTGCGGTTGTTTTATAGGTTTTCTGACAGACCTTTTCCTCCTTAATGGGTTTTATTTTGCCAAATATGTTCCTTTCACACAACTGGTGGTGTATTTCTTTTTACCAAACCATTTCTGTGGGTCAAGTTTGCCTCTTCATTTTTTTATGTTTTTTCATTATATTTTTGCTGTTGTTCCATACATGAGTATGAAAATCCCCCGTTTTACAAAGGCATTAAAAGGAAAACCAAATGCTTGTTTGAAACCAAA
The DNA here is from genome assembly GCA_963971285.1 of Astropecten irregularis. NCBI lineage: Eukaryota > Metazoa > Echinodermata > Asteroidea > Paxillosida > Astropectinidae > Astropecten > Astropecten irregularis. The sequence continues at coordinate 11,728,172 of OZ020261.1, forward strand.
ATAATACTTGCCATTCATTATTTGTCAGTATATTCTCTGTATGAAGGCAATCAAATAACAAGACTGAAAAAAGCACTGCATGAACCCTTTAACCATCAGCATTCTAGAATAAATGGTGTCAATTTCAAATAATTGCTAGGAAAGATGAAAGGAAATGTTCATGACATATTCCAGCATAATTTAAAAAAATATCCATTAAATACACGTTTAAGGGGGGAAACTGTTGAGTAAATTTTTCTGTCTCATACTCAATTTGTTTTTGGCCTTGCAAATCCTGTACGCTGCCTTTAACTTGCTTGTAGTAAAATGACACTCAGGATTTTAATTCAAGTATCCCGTGTTGCCACATCATATTGTTGAAACTCTGACTATAAAGACGAACGGACTTGTTCAAGTGCGAGCGACGATTCTGGCACAGTTTTCTCTTCTTTATTACGATATAATAGTCTTCACCCCTACCAGTGACGTCACTAACACTTTGACCTCGCGCTATATCGAGCAATTTGCATAATAATTCCAAGGCGAATTGTGAAAAGTATTTCATTATACCAGTGTCACACGGGGAGAGGAACACTATAATATAATCTCACCGCATTGTCCATTGATCAGTATACAGTATAAACAGATAAGAGTCCGTGCTGATTGAATTCCACGAAGTTACAACAGGACGTGTTCTGAACTGTATCACCACGATGGGACCAAAGTTCGCTGTATTTCTGCTATGTTTGACTGGGCTTGCTTCCTGCATTCAGGCAGAAGACCTAGGCAAGTATTACTACGTTGTTGTCGTCCATTTTCCAAACAAAGGCCTGTTTTAAATTACACTATCATACTGCCCTTACGCGTTTCATTATCTTCAAATCGAGCTGGAATATTGGCTACCAGCAACTTTACCTTTGTCGTTATGAAGTGTTTAATAAGCTCTCCTTTCCATTCGGGCACTTGATGATTAAAATATAAACTCCAGAGAAGTTAATGAAGTATAGCTCAACATTTAGTGAACCAAAGGTTTTATTTTTATCAAATTTCTCGTTTTATAGTCGTAATTGTTGGTGATGGCGTTAAATAATGATAAAAGGCCGCCTTTGTGGTTTGATGGCCGTTTAAAGGTACAATACAGGTTTGGTAACATACCCAAACATAAAAGTTCCCAGATGTACGTGTAACTTCCAAGATTTGAAGGTTGTGCTGGTAGGAACATACCTTTGAAATATTTCCGCCTGGAAATGGTGTATTTATACAGAATAAGTTAAACCAAGTCCGGAAACTGCCATCAGGATAAGATTTTTAAAATTCATCATTTTACCATGTTTTAAAAGAAAAAAATTGCCGGTTTTTCGTTATTTTCTCGTGACTTAGATTTCCGATTGAGCTCAAACTTGCACAGGTTTATGATTCCATGTATATATTTTATCAGACAAAGTAAGAGCGCTTTTCCGTGAACTTTTCCAATCATGTATTATACATTTAAGCCCACATCTTTCCATTACTACAACAATAATGAGGGGGCTAACAAGTGAAAACAGAGGGGAAATTTTGTCAAGGCAACATGAGAAAAGGAACAATGAGTAAATTGTGATAATTGAGCGAGAGAAAGACTAAAATTCGGGTAGATACAATCAAATCAAGATAATGGCAGCATGGCATGTATGTATTAATAACTACTATATATGAAAAGGAAAGTTACAACTAAGTGAAATTATTTATACTGCCGAAACTGGAACTGGACAAGTGAAATGTGTAAACTGATATATTTTTTCATGGAAGTCGCCCAACACGAGGCCACAGAAGGCCACTTAAAGGTAATATCATACTTTGGTTTCTGTCAAAGAAATACAGATTCATGGACATAAATAGACAGAAACAGTAACAGGCATCTGTGAAAAGTTCACATACGGTGCCCACTTGTTGAACAGTGAACAACAGCCACAGTATTTCTTAAAGGTAGTATCATACTTTGGTTTTTATCAAAGAAATACAGATTCGTGGGCAAAAATACCAAGGAAGATACAATAAAAGTAATCTGTGAAAATTTCAGTGCCATACGTTGCCCACTTTTTGAGAAAACAGTGAAAAACAGTCACAGTATTTCTTAAGTGTTTTCTCTTTTATTTTTGATCGTTTAAAAGATCAAACAGATTTTCGGTCGTTGTTTGACTAATTTCTGGATAAATACACCATTTCAGGAGGAAACATTTTAACGGTATGTTTCTACGACCACCATCTTCATACCCTGTAAGTTATACGTAAATCTGTGAACATTTATGTTTTGGTTTCTTACCAAAGTAAGATACTACCTTTAACGCGAGAGGTTAAAAAGTAGCGAAAGAGAAGTACAATGAGTATACATGTATTATGTAGCTAGGAGGAAATATTAATATGAAATATTATATAAATGTAATATGAAAGGGGAAAATAGGTTGCAGGTATAACATTACATGGTGCGGAGTTGCAGAGTCATTTTTTCGTTTGAGCAGAGGTATTTTTATAAGGTTTGTTTTCTTTGTTGCTGTTTTCTGGTAAAAATCTTTCGCAATTAATAAATTTAGTTTAATTTTCATTTTCATTTCATTTATTATTTCTGCTTGAACATGTAGAGAACATAGAGACAGAGAGTTACAAACAAAACTGTAAATCAAATATTGATTTGTATGCTCCTTGATATTTATGCCCATGAAACTGCATTTCGTAGACACAAAAACGAAAAATTACCTTTAACAATGGAATAAAACAGATGGTTAAAATTGATTATGGAATTATAACCATATAAATAGAATATGTATAATTTATTCATAATTGTAATCAGGTTATGAAGATGGGTTAAAGGGGGGATGAGCAAAACCTGTTGACATTTTGATGACAAAATTATTGAAACCGCGTGGATTTACAACACATAACTGTCCCGCTATTTGGCCTGTAGCCTTTCCTTAAACGTAAAGATTAACTTGAATTTAATACAATTGGCATGTTTTATCAAATATTAAAATTATGTTATTTTATTTAAGGTTTATGTCATGAATGGATATTGTACTTTCTATATTGTGATTAGCATAGTGGAAATATATAATTGTCTTTCATTTGCTGGGGTCCATTTCACCACGCTCATCGTTACATACTATTAACCGTTGGACCTATGATGCCTTGTGCAGCCCTCCGTTGGTTCGCATGGGCTAATATCCTTTGTAGATCGAGTTACGATCGATCGTAAGGCTTCGTGAAATCGAACCCTGGTTTCCTCTTCTAAATTTTGTATAATCACGATCACAATATTATCAGAGAATAATCACTACAAGGACAAAGAGTCAACAATTTCTCTCCACTTTTCTCTTCCCTTGTGTGCGGTGGTCTCTTTTCCAGGCTTATGTGGAGCTGATAGCACGAAGGTTTCCGTCAGCGGTGTGTCATCTGGTGCGGCCATGGCTGTACAGCTACACGTTGCTTATTCCTCATCTATCATGGGAGTTGGTGCGGTGGCTGGAGGTAAGTTTAGGAGTCTACGTGGTGTTGGGAAAAACACATTTAACTAAATAGGTGTCCGGTATGGTATTCCGGTGGTCGCTGGTTCGAATCCCGCTCCAGTTAATTTGTCTTTGTTCTCTTTTCAATGACATAACGAGGTGTCATTAATTAGTAAAGATCCTTCAATTTGCTGCAATGTTCTGAAATAAGAAGGAAGATACCATCAAGCAGATAGGAATTCCTATATAGCAAGAGTCGGCCAAAGGAAAGCTATCCAAATAACGACACCATCCAAAGCCCAGAGCAGCTTTAAGTCTCATTTTCATAAAGGTCACATGAAAACAAAAGCGTTGAAAGGATTGGTTATCACTTGATGTCATAATCTGTAGGAAACGACTGGATCTCCAAATATTGCAATCAAGGGATGGGATTTTTGATTGATGTTGTTGTTGTTTTTGTTGTTGTTGTTGCTGTTGTTGTTGCTGTTGTTGTTATTGTTGTTGTTGTTGCTGTAGCTGTTGCTGTTGCTGTTGCTGTTGCTGTTGCTGTTGCTGTTGCTGTTGCTGTTGCTGTTGCTGTTGCTGTTGCTGTTGCTGTTGCTGTTGCTGTTGCTGTTGATGTTGATGTTGCTGCTGCTGTTGATGTTGATGTTGCTGCTGCTGATGTTGCTGCTGCTGCTGCTGCTGCTGCTTCTGCTGCTGCTGATGCTGATGCTGATGCTGATGCTACTGCTGCTGCTGCTGTTGTTGTTGTTCATGCTCGTTTAGCTGTTTGTGCTAATACTAATTATTATGTGATGTTACCTTCACATGCTAGTTCCATATTACTGTGCTCAAGGCAGCACAACTCGTGCTACACTTCTTGAGTGTTCTCCATTGGGCGACCCCAGCAATGTCGACGTACCCTACCTGACGAGTAAGACAGAGGATTATGCCGATCGTGGCAAGGTTGATGCGACCAGTAACCTTGCCCATAGTAAAGTCTACCTCTTCAGTGGTACGAAGGATAATGTCGTTAAAACAGGTAATTAAATCACCAATTATCTTTCCTTGCGTTTGTCTATAACACGTTATGAGTAATGAATTCGATTCTATGCATTTGTTACTGAATAATTTCACAAATGGTATAGTTTCAAATGAAATATTGACCCCATAAATATCATAGGCTTTCTAGTATTAAAATTAAGCGTGGCATCATGCACGCTGTATCTAAATACAACTTTGCAGTTTTCTGCGTGCTATATGATTACTAAATATAGTCTGCATTTTGCCGTTTCATGGTTACTTTGGTTTGTGTACTGTGATAATATTATGAATATACAGGGTGTCCCAAAAAAACGCAACACTTGTGTTGAGAACTATTCTATAAAAATTAAACTGTTTACCACTTCAAGATTCAGATATGTGATACAGCCATGTCTTGGCTATCACCCTGTAAAATTTGAGCAAAATTGGACAAACATTGAGTGAAAAACTAAGACTGAATTACCCAAAAAAAAACAGATATCAATTGGTCATATTTTCGCTAATTTCAGCCCAAATATGCTTAGATTATACATGGTGATAGCCAGGACATGGCCGTATCACATTTACATACCCATAGGTTGTGCACACAATTTACCTGTTTCTTAATATCCCTTGAACCAATAAAAAATATTATCTGCTTTCTACAAAAATATAGTCGGTAAAAATATGTCTTGAAAAGGTAGCTGATACTCTATGGAGACATGTCGATGTCTCCGAAAGGTTCACTTTCAGATGCTACCCTATCCCCTTAAAATAATAATGTTTACATGAGACAGGTAAGGGTCTGAACGTGACCATTTAAGAGACATTGGTAATTGGTTTCAGTTACCCTTTTAGTTTTAAAGACAAATGTGTATTTTTTCCATATAATTACAAATGGGATATTAGGAAGACACATTAGCGTCTACAAGTGGACATTAGGGAGACATCGGGACTTATGGAGACTTTTCGTTGTCTCCCTAAGGTACCAGTTACCTTTTAAAGACATATTTTAATACAAGACAGAGAATGCTCTCAATATGAACATATGTCAATTTCAAGTTCATCAGTTTAGGGGATGTTTAGAAATAGGTAAGTAAAGCTTGTGCACAACCCTATGGGAAAGTCCCATCCTCGGTAATGTATTTCATTCCTTTTATTATTTGGTGCTTTTTTTTTTTAAGGAATTCGTGTGAATTTAGATTGTTTTATATTATTATCCGCCAGACCTTGTGAAGAAACTGGAGGAATATTACCAAGGATTTGTGACTGATACAAATAATATCAAGACAGTGTACAACGTGGACGCTGGACATGCGTTTGTAAGTATTGTCGGCCATTTTGTTTATTGATACAATCAGGACTTTTAAAAATTTGGAAAGGAATCCATATAATACTTTGGTAGCATACCGAAACAGAAATATCAACAGATTTACCAGTGACTTACAAGGTAAATGAATGCTGATGGTAGAAACATACCTTTGATTTTGTTCTGCCTGAAATGCTATATTTATCTAGAGAAGAGTACAACCAGTGACCAAAAATATTTTTGATCTTTTCAAAGACTTGAGAAATACTTTGGCCGTTTTTCACTCTTTTCTCAAAAAGTAGGCACCGTATGGGACTGAAATTTTCACAGATGACTGTTAGTGTATCTTCCTTGATATTTTTGTCCATGAATCTGTATTTCTTTAACAAAAACTAAAGTATGATATTATCTTGGATATATTATACATAAATCAGTGGTATACATTCTGAATGCCAAATACGAGTTTTCCAGTGCTATGTAAAATTTTACAAATATGGTATCAGGGAGGCACGTTAGCGTCTGAAAGTGAATCAAATTTCTATGTATGTATGTTTGTATACGTGGACAATAATGACAATGTACGAATGAATGAATGTGGGAGACATCGGTATTTCATTGTCCCCTTAGGTACCAGCTACCTTTATTTTAATTGAAAAAAGGGGATATATCTTAATATGAACATGATTATGTCAAATTCAAGTTCATTGGTTTGGAGGATGTTTAGAAATAGGTAAGTCAAGTTTGTGCACGACCCTATGGGAATGTCTTCCTAAGGTATTTTTTATAACATAAAAATGATAATAATTAAATGTATTATTCATACAAATTGTTTTCAAAATATCTTTAAAGCTACTAAATCTGAATGAATTGGGAATCCAATTCGTATTTTCTGCTTTCATTTTCCATGTTTTCTCTAATTAGGCTGATTTGCAATAGTGCACACAAAGAGATTGCAACTCGTTGGCCAATCACAATGCACGGAATGTGTCAACCCACAATTTGGAAAATGGTCGACCGATTCCGGCATTGTGATTGGCCAACGCGTTGTAAACTCTTGGTGGCGCACTGTTGTGAATCGCCAGTGTTTCACGATCTTCTCCAGATCACAGACAACTACGGGAATAGCTGTGGTACTAAGTCGGCATCTCCATTTATAAATAACTGCGGTTATAAAATGGCCTATGAAATACTCAACCACATGTATGGCAATTTGGTGGTAAGTTGAACTTGCTCAATTAATAATTTCATTTATAAAAGTATTCATTAGCGCCCTCGGCTGCCAGCCACACCGGCAATCCATTATGATTACGGAGCCTGAGATCGAAATATTTGCGGATGGAGGAAAACCCTCGTAGCATAGGAGAAAAAAACAACGAAAAATGTTACTCACATTATGACCCAAGCCGGGATCGAACCCGGACCACTCTGGTGAGAGGCGAGTGCCTAACGCACTCAATTGCTACCTATGCTCAATATGATATCAGAGAATCAGAAACACAATGTTTCAATTTGCACACTTTCAATTTGGTTTATCTTAAAAATGAAAACAAATCTAGTTGGCATCTGTGGCGACATGTGCTTAAAGTGACCTTCATAATAGACATGTGTACGTCGCCATCTTGTAAAGAAACACACATGCAGACAAACGAACAAAATGGACGTACGACTCGACATCCCGACCAACTGACAGACGATTCGAAGGCTTGGTGGATACATGAAAAAAGGGAATAAATACCAAAAGCAAAAATAAGCATGTTTTCGAAATGTGTTTTTATTTCCCAGGAACCGAGCTCTAGTACCACTGCCGATGGACAGGTAATTATGCAGATTTCATTCAAAACGAGTTTTAATTACCTTGGGTCTTTGTGCATGACACACTATAAACTGATGATAAATTAACAGAGTCATTATTGAATAACATGAAATTATGCAGATCGAGATATCTGTTTGTCTGTATAGCTGTGACAAGCTTCCCGACTTGTATTAATGTGAAACCAACTCGACACGTATTTCATACGATTAGCGCTCTCTCGTGTGTTTGATATTCATTTTGCAATTGACGTTATTGGCTGATAATGTAATGCTTTGACCAATGAATAACGTTAGATTAGGTATGGGGCGTGGCTTAAGCAGGACGGCTGTCCAATCCCCTGTCATTATCAGATGTGATATCGGTACTTAGTCTAGTTCAACATTTGGCGAGTAGCACTTTTAGATATGACGTGTTCTCCTAGAATATGATTGCAATTCAATATAAAGATTTGAATGAATTGAACTTTGAGTTCTTTATATTCAGTTTAATACTCCATTTATATTTCATCTGAATTTTAAGCCATTTAGTCTATTTAATTTTATTCAGTTCAATTATTATACCGTGAATATTTTCTTTATCGTTCATCTGAACTTTGAGTGGTATAATTCATTCAATTCTGTATAGTTCAATATTCCATGAATATTTTCATCCGTACAATTAGCGGTTTAATTGACTCAATTTTATTCAGTTCATTATTCCACGAATTCGGTAATCGAATGATCTCTTTCAGTTACTGACCATCAGACAGAAAGAGTTTTTCCCATTTTACTTCTCCATCTATCGGCCTATGGATTACGAAGGACACGTGTACGTACCCACCGGATGCACATCTAGAGCATCTACATGTAGTAAGTTAATTAACAAAACCAATGGGAGACTTTTGAGAACCGGTCTTCAAGTCAACAGCGCACGCGCACGCGCACGCGCACGCGCACGCGCACGCACAGCAGCCCAGGCGCAAAACAACGCGCGCATGTTCACAATTGCGTGCGCGTGCGCTGTTGACTTGAAGACCGGTTCTCAAAAGTCTCCCATTAATACATTCTTATCACTGGTTATTTATCAGTAAATTAAATACTTATGGGACTGAAACATGTAACAAATGTACCATTTTGACAATTTCTTAATTATAATAACAAACAATATTTCTATAGCGCCTTATAGGAAAGTTTTAAGGCGCTTTACAATAACATGTAAAACAAATGATGAAAAATACAGATTAAAAAAATTAACTATAATCAACAAAATTAAATCAACTAAGGGATAATAACAGCAGGAAAGGATTATGTTTATGACAATACATTACACCAGTATTCTGCTGAATTTCTTGTATTTAAACAGTTAATATAAAACAATTTAAAGGTGATTACATAAATCAAGCAATTGAAGCAATACCAATTGCTTCAGTTGGAGTTAGGAGGGCCTGACGCGTTTCCATCCTAGCAGGATCTTTCTCAAAGGCTAAAGAGAAAGATCCTTTAGCCTTTGTGGAAGATCCTGCTAGGATCGAAACGAGTCAGGCCCTCATAACTCCAAGCATTTTATATAATTATTTCAGGTCAATTCGGCTGATGAGCACTTTGCAGCAGTTTATTTACTTATATTGAACATTATTTATTTATATATGTCTGGGAAATATCGCTGTATTGAGTGTGAAGTGACAATATTCATTAATGGCTGTATAACTATGGTTTCTGTGTTATTGTTTGACAGACTGTAAGCTGCACGTGGCTCTACATGGCTGTGGGCAGACAGAGTAAGAAATTATGATCGAAGAGTTTTTCGTTGCTGGCGTCAAATGACCAATGTGCTGTGACCAGTGATCATGTTTCGACCAGCGTAACCAATCATAACCATTTACGAACTAACAGCCAATGATTAAGGCTAATACAAGGTTCATGGAATGTCAATTAGTGGCCATAATTCATAAGACAAACACATTGACCAATGGCAGAATACCGGCCATTGACCTAACACCGGCCGAAGTGAATGGTACCCAATAACCACAGAGCATAGGCCTAGTCGGTGGACCAATGGCAAATGCTACTGACCATTATGCCAGCAGAGTCAATATGGCCAGTCGCAACTGCCAAAATCCCTCGAACGTGCACCATTAAAATGACCAACAATAATATTTATACAGGCGTTTCATAATAGTGCGCCACCATGAATTTACATTGCCGTTGGCCAGTTTGTCGACAAACTGCGCATCTTTCCACCTGCGCAGTTTGTCGACAATATTAATTCCGCGCATTGTGATTGGCCAACGAGTTGCAAACTCATGGTGGCGCGATAAAGTGAATCGACGTATCGATTATTTCCATATTTCTATATCCCCTGATGAAAGGATTCGATTCACTCCGTTAACCTCAGCTAGCTCGGTGGCCTAGCGGTATGGCATCTGCACTAGTAAGCAGGAGGTCGTGGGTTCGAATCCCCACCTGAGCAAGCGCATGATCTTTTAATGTGCTCAAAAAGCATTGAGTGAAATGCTTATCTACGTCGGTGAAGGGTAATTTCCCCAACGAAAAATAACTGATTAATATTAAAACCCTAATTACCAAAGTGTAATGACATGACTGGCGATATTTTGATACAGATTTTACACCGGTGCCAAATTTTGGCTTCACACTGGATATAACGAAGTGGCTGAACTGAACAACATCATCATTTTGTATCCTCAAGCCATAGGAAATGTCTACTTGGGCAACAACCTAGGTTGTTGGGATTGGTAAGTGAAAGGATGCCCTCTTGTGGTCACTATCACAAGTATCCTACATTGTGTTCTCATCAGCAAACAGTTGGTGGCTTTTCCCTGGTAACCTCTACACAAAATGTATCTCGGGTACCAAGCACAATCCACCAATCATAAATGACGATAGTCGTTGATAGAACTTTGCCAAAGAAAAACAGGCAAATGAGAAACCGACTTGGAAGAAACTTTTCGAAACGGAGGCTCATGCTCATGTTAAGGCTCAGGCTCATGCTCAGGCTCAGGCTCAGACTCGGGCTTGGGTTCAGGCTCGGGCTCAGGCCCAGGCTCAGGTTTCCTGAATCTTTTCAGAAATAACGGGTATCAAAAAAGAGGCTTTTGGCTGCGGTTTAGAAGTAGATTCTTCGGTTTGAAAAGGAAAGCAGAGCTTCAGCTTCAATGAAAAACCATAACCTAGCTTTTCAAAAATAAACATGACAGAGCTCGAGCCTGAGCCTGAGCCTAGCCCGAGCCTCCGTTTCGTGAACCCGTATACTTTGTAGATACCGGTGCTTGTAGAATTTCATTAATTTAGGTTTTGTGAACTGTTTTTAGTAAGCTAATTTACCAAAGTGTCCGCATAGCAAGATAGCGTCAATAATGATAAAGACTGAAAGAAAAAGAACAAAACTTAGCTTGTATTGTCTTTCCATCTCTTATGCAGGTGGGGATATTCTCAAGGAACCTATGGTAAGCATATTATGTTAGCAAATTATTCAAACCGATGTTATCGTTCTTGATTAATGTTAGTGTTGTTTTTGGCTGAGGGGAATCAATAGGCATATGTTTCCAATGGACCATGCCCCCATCCCCTCCCCCCACTCCTCAACGTACCTACTTCCGTCATTGACATAATTCACACAACAACAAATTAGATTTCAAAAGCTCTGGGATCGCTCTGGGGCCAACTTTTTTAAGCACAAATTTTCTTCAGCATAAAAAACGTCTTCCTTGATCAAACAGGATTGTCAACCAAATGTCCATGTGGTGTTTACTGCTTTTGACTTGTATTCGGCCATTGTTTGCTAAGCATATTAACATTAACAAAAACAAGGAGTTTTGGCTGGCATACTGTTTTTGGTGCTTAAGCATATTGTTGTGCTTGACAGATCTGAGAAATCGGCCCCAGACCAATTCAGTACATTAATGGGAAGAGGAATTGTGTATCTATTATTTTATCTATGATTTTTATTTTATTAACTTTGTTATAATAATCATTATTGTTTGGGTTGACCATTGACTAATGTTAACAGCAACGGCGATAATTGATATTATTTGATTATCCTTGCTGCAAACAAAGCTGTATTGGATATCACTCAAGAAAGATGCTCCTTTTTATACATACATTTATAAAATTAACCATAAGTAATACTGACTGGGTTAATTTAAAACGGGATTCGAACAGGTGACCTTCGGAATACCGTACAGGCGCTCCACCAACTGAACTGCCCTATGTGGCTGTTTGGTGAATTAATGATTAAGATCGTAATTAGTGACTGATTGATTAGGAAATTATGATTGTCGTTAGAAATCCTGAGAGATAATTGATTGCTTTTCTCTTTACACACAGCAACCAATGAAGGATGGGAGATGAAAGCCATCAAGGGAATGATTGATCGTATTGTGGCATAGATCCAAGATTCCAAGCTCCCCGGGCGTGGCTTTGGGCGTGACCCTGGGCGTGGTCAAAGGGCTCAGTATCATCACGCCCATCTCGGAATACTACAGCTCATTTAGAAGTTTACTTGTAATACGATATTCAGTTATATATTACACGGTATAATTAACTTGGATGTTAAAGAAACTTATACATTATTCAATTTGGTGGTTGGAAAATCACTTTCAAGCTTGTAAGGTGTGGCGCTACTTGGATGTCCCCTTTAAAATCAGTGTTTGGTTTATCTTCGATTGCCTTTCTTCAGAACAAAAGGAAAAAACAAAAAACTCAATGTAGTGAGTTATATGATGATATATGCAGAAAAAAGACACGTCGCTCAATTTTCTTTGAATATGAATTAACTGTATGGAATCAATGTTGAAACCGCAATGTTTAAAATTCTACTCGCAGAATGATTGGAAAGTCACCAGGTGTCATCGGCCTGTCTACCTTTTCCAAAGGCAACAATTTAATTATACTGAATGATATAACAGGCAAGCAATGCAATATTCTCTCATGCTATTGTTTGTTCTTTTACACATAATTACTTTTGCCTTCATGTTCACTAAAGACATTTAAAGAATTTTGGTTTTGGTTTTATGGTATAACAATAAAACTAATTGTGCATTGAACATAAGCAGACTGAAAATGTAACTGTATAATGCTTGTATTTTAACGGTATGTTTCTACCAGCACCATCTTCATACCCTGAAAGTTAAACTTATGATCTATGAATATTTCTGTCTGGGTATGGTACCAACCCTGTATTGTACCTTTCATTATCTTCGGGAACCTGTTCCGTTTCTCCGTTTTTTGTTTTCCTCGCCATTTTCTTTTATATTCACTTCTTTCCCAGAGTTATCGGTCGTATACTCAAGCTTTCAATACAACCTTCATAATTATACTTTAACTGGAGTAGAGATTGGTATGCATTACCTGCCCAGTAATCGAGTCGCATCCAAACATTGTTGTCCAATAGGCCCTTATATCATATTGAAACGGCATCGTATCAGTATTCATAATAAGCACAGTCATTGAGTGTAGCCGGCCATATTCTGTCATTTACTTGTAAACTACAATACGAGCAGCAAGGGAAACATGGCCAAATTCATAAGGCCAAAAATCGAAATCAAGCGACGGTAAGACAAGTGGCGTCACCAGAGTTTTGAGTCTAGGGGGGGGGGGGCACAACGGGGGCACTAGCAATTGTTTGGGGGGGGGGGGGGCAAACTTTGTATATATATTTTTTTTTTCGCCAACCCAAATTTCAAATTTGGGGGCACGCGGGCGGAGGGGGGGGCACGAGGTATTCCAGGGGGGCAAGTGCCCCCCCCCCCCCCCCGGCCCCCCATGGTGACGCCACTGGGTAAGACTTGTGTCGTTTTCAGGTAAATCATTTTCACCATGCCGAACACGGGCTACATGTATTGAAAAAGGTTCATGATATGACATTACAACTCTTTGTCATACTGGCAAATTCAATAGATTTCAAAATATACAACACAAACAGCGAGTAAAACATGGCCAAATTCATTAGTCAAAAATCGAAAACAAGCGACTGTAAGACCTGTTTCGATTTTTAGGTAAATTGTTCTGACTATGCTATTGCTGTTCCGCGTTGCTGCCTCAAAAAGTCTACATTACCTTGATATTTTTTTTTTTCATTGATTATTATTTTGCTGGAGGCGCGGGGGGGGGGGGGGGAGGTGGTCAGCAAGCCCACAGTCCGTGTAGCAAAGCGCCTGCAAAAGCCCGAACCACAAAATGAAGCAATTGCAACTCATTTTACCTCTAGACGTACATTACAGATTGTTTTGATTTTAAGATATGGAACGTGCATTATGCAAGTTGAACAACTTGCCATAATACTAAATAATCTTCCTTAATCGTTGCAAGAGCGTTGTTATGAAACTGATCGCCCCCTCAGCTATAAGATATTAGATTTTTAATGCATTTGAAAAAAATTGAAAAACATTACATACACTGGTAAGTGAATTGTTTCCAAAGAAAATATGTCTCCACGATTGAAATGAGACAAACATTTTCAATTCAATTGATATTTGAATAAGAATATATTAATAAAGGTAGAATAAAACACAAACACAAAAACGCGGGCTGCATGTCTTGCATAAGGTTCATTACATCACATTACAACTCTTTGTCATACTGGGAAATTCAATAGATTTCAAAATACAACACAAACAGCGAGTAAAACATGGCCAAATTCATTAGGACAAAAATCGAAAACAAGCGACGGTAAAACCTGTTTCGATTTTAGGTAAATTGTTCTGACCATGCCATTGTTGTTCCGTGTAGCTGTCTTAAGTTCCAAAATAGAATACGAATAGAAAAGGGAAACTCGGCCAAAAAATATTAGGCCAGCAATCGAAAACAAGCGACGAAAAGACTGGTTTCGATTTTCAGGTAGGCCCTAAATTATTTTGGCCATGTCTTTAATCTTCCGTGTAGATGCCTCCATATATCAACCTTAGCTTGATAGGTTTGTTTATTACTGCTTTGGTTTAATTTGAAAATCAATAGCATCAAGCCTATTCAACCAGCGCAGTGAAGCCTAATGTATAAGCTGAACTTCTTATAAACCACAGCGCACACCGGTACATTTCAGTTTGTACCGAAGCGTTAGGGAGACGTACATCACTGGTATATCAAGTGTGAAGTCGGATGCAGCAGATAGGAGGGTGAAAACATATTGTACTTTAATGGATATTTTAATAACTGTCCAGCGATAATTGCGATATAAGACTTGATCTTGAATATGTTTTGATAATTACTTGCAGGGATCTCCAAAGTCAACATTTTGAACCACGACAATTTCACGGTTTATCAGGTTTCCTGATGATGACTAGAGCAAGCTAGTCGAAACGTTGAGACCTTACGAGAAGTGCGAACGAAATAGAAGTGCGAAAATTCGAATGATTCTTAAATGGTGTTTCCGCAAACAGACCCGCATACGGGTTCATTTTATTCAGTGGGGATCGTTGATTTGTATGAATGACTAGGCAGTTATTAACTGCTGTAGAAAACTGACAAGCAAGATGTTCTCAGTGCACCTCTTCATCACCCTCTCTGGACTCATTCTCGTCAGCTCCACCCTCGATCAGTTTAAGAACAATCCCTGTGCCAAGAAGTGTCCCCCTCGATGCCCGCCCGGATGGAGAATGTGGCGAGGTTCTTGCTATCGTCTCACCCAGAGTCTATCCTGGGATGATGCCAAGAAATCCTGCAAGGCGATGAAAGGAGAGATGGCCACACCCAGGTCACTGGAGGAGAATGATTTCATCGTCAGCTTTTCTACCGCCAAGGAGTTTTGGAGCTACATATGGATAGGTTGTGATGACCAAGAGGTTGAGGACCAGTGGAGATGCGACAACACCGAGCAAAACGCCGTGTTCACGTACTGGGGAAACGGAGAACCGAACGACAGTGGTGTAGGAGAAGACTGTGCTGCCATCAAAACATCCTCGGGAATGTGGGTAGATTTGTCTTGTATTCACCAATATAACCCTGCATGTTGCATCCGGGATCCCGAGGCACCTCCCATGTACTGCTTCACTACCAACCAAGACGGTAGGCTGGACAAGTCCTGTTTCCAGGAATAAAGCTCTGTCAGGTCTCATCCGTGAATTATTAGTGGTGATAATCGGCAAATATTGATTATTTAGTTCTGTACTCCCCTAATAAACTTTGCTGTGTGAGACATTTGACTTTAGCAGAAACATTTAGCAGAAAACTCTTCACTTTTCTACATGCAAAACGTCGATGCATATTCATTATCATCGGAACAGATTATTTATGCGATATCAAAAGATATTAATGGACATCTCGAAAGAAATGACAATTACAACAGAGAAAATGAAATAGAATTTAAAAAAACATTTGCTTTATAGTTTCGAGTAAGTGCCACCGTGACTTATTGATAGTTATGCTCATATTGATGGGTGCCATGGCCCAGTGGTCTGGCGTGTCGTACGTAAAATCTTGTGGCCAATCTAAGGATTGTGGGTTCGAGTCCAGCCATGGGTAAGTGGTGCTTGCATCATTTGGCAAGATGCTTTGTCACATATTGGTCCTCTTCACCCATGTGTAAATGGGTACTTGTGAGGGTACAGATGACTTTGTGTTTGATTTGCCTTCGTGTGCTTATAGTAGCCAGGGCTAAAGTTGAGATGGTTTCAAGAATGTTTAATAATGTAGCCCAATGACCTGGGAGATGATAATAATCTGCGCCTTTGAATGGAATTTTCCAGATACTGTGCGCATTATAAATGCTCTGATATTATTATTATCATATTTTTATTATCTTTCAAATTAGCCTCTTACAATTCATATTGAGCAATTTAATAGTGTAAGGCAGTTCACTCAGTAGCTGCAATGCTGACCATATAAATTAAAATTATCAGTGCTTTACGTTTCTCAACTTGCGCTTTTCAAACACAGTAAACAATGCCAGATCAGTCGTGTGTTTACGATATTTGTTTTGGCAAGACTTGAATAGGAACTCCTGTCGAAACATCTGCTTGAATTCGTATTTGCTAAAAAATTTATACGATAATGATTTCTTAAGGAATAATGACAATTTAATATACAGTGAAGTCACAATCTGATTTTACAATTTTCAATGAGTTTATTTAGAGTCATGTTATATATAAAATGTACGAAATGTATACAATTAATAGAAAGTGTATTAACAGTCTATATTTATTAAATTAAATTAAATAAGAAATGGCGTCAGGCACACACACACAAATTCCAATTGCTCAAATGAGCAAATGAGAAAATGAGCAAATGAGCAAATGAGTAAATGGCAATGAAATGAGCAAATGAGCAAATGAAATGAGCAAAAATAATTAATAAGAAATCAAATGAGGAAATGAGCAATCCAATGAACAAAATAAACGAGCAAACAAATGGGCAAGTACGCAACTAAATGAGCAAATGAGCAATCACATGAACAATCAAATTAGCAACAAAATGAGCACAAATTAATGACCAATGAAATGCGCAGGAAATTGGTATTTATTGAAGATAATATTTTGTTTGATTATGTTTTATCTGTATGTTGTTTACTTTTAAATTTAAAATTCATTACACAAAAGGCGTTATAAGATATACGCGTTTGAATAAAGATCGTACCATTGAAGACAGAAGTGGAAAATCGTTCGACCTTTAGTGTATTTATTTGATTAATTAATTTATTGAGAGAGATTACTTTATTGCTTGATTGATTTTTTAAAACAAATTTATTTACCTCTAAACCTTCCGCCATAACACCCTTTGGATGCCTTTTCTTTGTCAAAACATCCACATACCAAATGACGTGATGCCAAATGCAGCCATCTGATTAGTCGAGAGGCCTAACAAAAACCTGGTGGAATTACGTGGTAAGACCCTGTGCACTTCTTTCCTACTAGGGTTGCATCACTTGGATTTTTTCCAAGTAGTAGACTGTCGATTCTAGCTTCCCGAGCTGTTGGAAGTTGACAAACCAGTTCCCCGTGGCGAAGCCGAGATACACTTTCAAGCAGTTGAACTGGACCTCCGGAGATTTCCTGGCCTACTAGCTGGTTATCGGCAAATATATCCACTAGCACGTGATGATGAATTGACCAATCGGGATTCTTCTCTACGTCATGAATATTTATGAGGAATAGTAAATACAAATATCACATCGTTTGAGGATGGCCAGCCTCGATTCTACCTCCCGAGGTGTTGGATGTTAAACAACTACATTTCCCGAGGCGAAGCGAGGAAACTACTTTGTCAACTTCCAACACCGAGGGGACCTAGAATCGACTGTCCATCCATCAAAAACCATATGATTTTGTTTTGCTATACCTCATAAATATTCTTCATTGTCAAAAATTTCGTCGAGATCGGTCTATTTTAAGTAGCCTCATAGATCGAGGTTTACGCGTGCGCACTGCAAACTTTGCCTAGTGATGATGTGCAGTGAGATAATCTAGGTGGAACAGTTCCTCCAATAATTCACTGGCCTATTGGTGATCAGCAAACATATCCACATGTACGTGACTGTGAATTAGCCAATAGGGATTCGGCTCTAGGTCATGAATATGTATGAGGTATACTTATAATGACGTGACATGGGGACAAGAACGGTATAATCTCGCCGCTTAGTCAATCGATCAGCATAATTGCGATAGACATACACGCCGCTTAGTCAATTGATCAGCATAACTTCGATAGACATACACGACTCCGTACTTGGAAGCAACGAAGCGACAACAGGTGTCTTCAACTATATCACCATGATGGGACCGAAGTTTGCTGTATTTCTGTTATGTTTGACTGGGCTTGCTTCCAGCATGATTCGTGCCGCTGAGCTAGGCAAGTATTACTATGGGCCTTTACGAAATGAAGTTTGAGGCTAGGCTTGGGATTTATTTTGCTAAAATGCCATTTTGTGTCCTAAAATGAAAAGAAGGGCTTGAGATACATGACGAAGGTGGAGCCTTTGTGCGGCTTCGTGGTGTAGCCCAATCCCTTCGTTTTGTGGGCCTCAAATGGCGAAAGCAAAATAAGTCCCAAGCCTAGCCTCAAGCCGGGTTTCGTAAAGGCCCTATGTATGTCGTTTAGACGATAAGTATAGGCCTATTGCATTATAAACTATACACTATCATACTGCCTTTATGCGTTTCATTATCTTCAAATCTAGTTGAAATATTGGCGACCAGTTTACCTTTCTTATAATAAAGAACTGTTGTTTAATAATTTTGATCTCCTTTCTATTCAGGCATTTGACGATTAAATAGTAACCTCAGAGTAATTATTGATTGGCTAGGTAAACATGAGGTGACGTTCACCAAATAATTATGTTATAAAAATCACGTTTTGTCGTACTCTCTAAATGCAAAAGAGTGAAAAGCCACTCTTTGAAGCGCCATAATGAAGGACAACTCTTTTTCGAGTTGTCTTCCACTCTTTAAGAGTGAAGATTGCATCGTGTTGAGTGATTTCTTTCACTCCGGCCCAAAGTGAAAACCACTCCAAAAGAGTGAAATATCCATCACTCTTTTTGAAGGACAACTGGATTTTGAACGAGTGGTATTTTTCACTCTTTTACATTTAGTGAGTAGTTTGCTGATGGCATTCTATAATGATAAAAGGGTCGTTGTCTTAGTGGTGTCCCAGGGGCATTTTAAGCCCAAAACTTTGCTTTTCAGGAAAAACGGCGGTAATACTACAAACAGCAGATCACAGGGGACAGGTTGTCAAGTCAACAGGGTAGAGAAACAATGAGATATGACTTCAGTGGGCCTAAAACTGCACAGCACAGTTCTTTATGTTAGGTGACAAGTGCTAAAATTGCGCCCCTGAATTCCAACTTCTGATTCCAATTAAAAAATCTAAATTTGATTATACAATCTGTCTTTATTTGTTCAACAGATTACATTTCCAATAACTTGAACAGTACATCGGCTACTTTTTTTTTCATTCCTTTGCCCGTTTGCGTTTTCCATTTTCCGTTTGCTCCCAATGATTGCCGCGCACGGGGCCGGGGCTCGGAGAGTTTGCCCGGTCGCAGACACGGGAGTGGAACTGCTACTCGCGGCGTACGTCCGCGGACGTCAAAACGGATTCCATTCAAAAAAGAAAACGCCCAATATTGGGAGAAGGATGTCTCCGATAGATTTGATAGATTTGTGTCCGGTCAGTCAGAGTATAGTACGAGACCGTGTCCGAAGGGGAGACCAGACTCGAGTATCAGTGCACTGGACTTATTTTCTTTTATATATTTCTATTTCACAGAAATAAAAACTCGACTACATAACAGTAAATAAAAATTAAAAAAAAATATTCCACCAGGCATTTCTTTCTTCTTTTTTTTTCGACCGAAGGACCCTCCCTTAAAGGTAGTATCATACTTTGTTTTTTATCAATGAAATACAGATTCATGGGCAAAAATATCAAGACAGATACAGTAACAGTCATCTGTGAAAATTTCAGTCCAATACGGTGCCCATTTCTTTTTTAGAAAACAGTGAAAAACAGCCACAGTATTTCTTAAGTCTTTTCTCTTTTATTTTTGATCTTTAAAAAGATCAAAAAGATTTCCGGTCGTTGTTTTACTTATTTCTGGATAAATACAGCATTTCAGGCGGAAAGATTTTAACGGTATGTTTCTACCAGCACCATCTTCATACCCTGTAAGTTATACGTAAATCTGAGAAAATTTCTGTTTTGGTTTCTTACCAAAAGTATGATACTACCTTTAATGTTGAAAAGATCAGAGCCATAGAATAAAAAGGGACACCCTAAGCAATTATGGATTGGAGATCAGGGTCACAGGGAATCCAGCTGACTGCTTTTGACCTTCCATACGTCTTCGACGAAATCTTATACAATTATCCCTGCAATCCGATGAACATGTATTTAGTACATAGATCAGTCTTGTGTTGGTTGTGCGTGGCACCAACTGAAACGACGGACTCCTTTCCAAACCAAATCCCCCAAAACATGTAGCAGACGTATGGTTTGTTTTTATGCCGGTTAATTTACATATCAAATCTAGACTGTGTGCGTATAGTTCCCTCCGCTCGTATATAACGAATATTTACAATTGTAAACCATATTGTAGTACCGCGAGCAAAACATGTAAATAAAACAATATTGATCCCGTATCAAATTGATAAAATAAGCCTAACATAATTGTAAATCCACTATCGTACAGTTTTCTTTATAGCCTAGCAATAAAAGAAATCTCCGCAATACGTTGGCTCTGTTTTGTAAATTTTCGTATATTTTGCTATGTCACAAATAAGTTAACCAGTTAAAAAAATCGGGATTTGTTGAGTAGGTTACTTGTATATGTAAGTGCACGATGATTGTGCTTGTGACAATGAGTGACTGTATGCAATGGGAGACTTTTGGAGAGTCGGTCTTGAGTCAACAGCGCACGCGCACGCATGATCATGAATTGCGCAAGCATGGTTTGCGCGTGCGCTGTTGACTCGAGACCGACTCTCCAAAAGTCTCCCATTGTCGTTGTGGTACTGCAAGCCTTCAACAGGCAACCAAAGAACTGGATGCTGCGGTCGTGTCCGTTATATTCTTCCGTACTCCGACGAAATTGCGGACGTAGTGTGGGTCAATCGGCCGTGTTGCCGGTACGGTGGGAAGCCAGAAACCGGTGATATCGAAGCCACTGCCCAGGTTCACTTTTTGTGTCGTGTACCTACGAGCAAGACGACATCGCGTGACTTAGATCATATCACCCTTTTCCTTTGTATATAACCACATTGATATAAATATCCCTTTCGTTTCTTTTAATAATAACAATGTTAACAATTTAAATAACAGGAGGTTATGGAATAATACTTGATTATGGAATTCAAACCATTTAAATAGACAGATACGCAACAGTCTTTGATTAGAAATGGAATTGAGATTGGGGCAAGAATCAAGCTGACTGCTTACCCATTTTATACGTATTCAACGAAATAGTACAATTACCCATCCATGCGCACTTATGTGCATTTGATACATAAACCAGTCTCTTGTTGGTCTTACCTGGCACCAGATGAATTAAATAACGACCGACTCCTTTACTAACAAAATCCCTCAAAATTAATAGCAGTTTCTTTTCATGTTTAAGAAAGACTAAAATTCGGGTAGATACAATCAAATCGACATACATGTAATGACAGAATGGCATATACGTGATAACAACTAGGAAAAGGGAAGTTGCAACCAAGTGAATTTAATTATACTGCCGAAACTGGAACTGAACAAGTGAAATTTGTAAACTGATAATTGTTTCATGGAAGTCGCCCAACACGAGGCCACAGAAGGCCACTTAAAGGTAATATCATACCTCGGTTTTTATCAATGAAATACAGATTCATGGGCAAAAATATCAAGGAAGATACAGTATATAACAGTCATCTGAGAAATTTTTGTCCCATACGGTGCCCAATTTTTTTATAGAAAACTGTGAAAAACAGCCACAGTAAGTCTTTTCTGTTTTATTTTTTATTTTTGATCTTTTAAAAGATCAAAAAGATTTCCGGTCGTTTTTTTTACTTATTTCTGGATAAATACGCCATTTCAGGCGGAAAGATTTTAACGGTATGTTTCTACCTGCACCACCTTCATACCCTGTAAGTTATACGTAAATCTTTGAAAATTAATTTCTGTTTTGGTTTCTTACCAAAAGTATGATACTACCTTTAATGTTGAAAAGATCAGAGCCATAGAATAAAAAGGGACACCCTAAGCAATTATGGATTGGAGATCGGGGCACAGGGAATCCAGCTGAATCCTTTTGATCATTCCATAGTGGAATCCATACGTATTCGACGAAATCTTTTACAATTATCCCTGCAATCCGATGTACATGTATTTAGTACATAGACCAGTCTTGTGTTGGTTGTGCGTGGCACCAACTGAAACGACGGACTCCTTTCCAAACCAAATCCCCCAAAACATGTAGCAGACGTATGGTTTGTTTTTATGCCGGTTAATTTACATATCAAATCTAGACTGTGTGCGTATAGTTCCCTCCGCTCGTATATAACGAATATTTACAATTGTAAACCATATTGTAGTACCGCGAGCAAAACATGTAAATAAAACAATATTGATCCCGTATCAAATTGATAAAATAAGCCTAACATAATTGTAAATCCACTATCGTACAGTTTTCTGTATAGCCTAGCAATAAAATAAATCTCCGCAATACGTTGGCTCTGTTTTGTAAATTTTCGTATATTTTGCTATGTCACAAATAACTTGATCGGCTGCCGAACCAGTTAAAACAATCGGGATTTGTTGAGTAGGTTACTTGTTCTTTATGTGAGATGCACGATGATTGTGCTTGTGACAATGAGTGACCGTATGCAATGGGAGACTTTTGGAGAGTCGGTCTGGAGTCAACAGTGCACGCGCACGCATGGTTTGCGCGTGCGCTGTTGCCTCGAGACCGACTCTCCAAAAGTCTCCCATTGTCGTTGTGGTACTGCTAGCCTTCAACAGGCAACCAAAGAACTGGATGCTGCGGTCGTGTCCGTTATATTCTTCCGTACTCCGACGAAATTGCGG